>JARHVA010000014.1:3280000-3890000 GCA_037957365.1 Torreya grandis
CCAGTACAGACTCTCCAAGAGAAATACCAGCACCAAAGATAGAACCATAGTGGGATATTTTATTGCCCATAGAAGAAAAGGAAAAGGATGAAGAAGTAGAAAGTTCTTTCTACTCAGATCAAGATTACTATCCAGGTGAATGCAGTAATCTCCAAAAAGAAAAAGCAGAGCAAGAAGCAAAAGACATCTACCTTGAATAACCTCTTGTTCAAGATCTAGGGAGATAAAAACTGGTATGTACAAGTATTCCTCCCTTAGAAATTCCACAACTAGCTTATCTAACACAACGGATTAATGGAAAATTTGCCCAGTTTATTACTCTAGAAATTAATGGTAAACTCGTAGATGCCCAAATTGATATAGGAGCTTCTCTCTCTTTTTCCAAATCTTAACTCATCCATGATTGGAAGACATTGGATGACACCATGGCTTACAAGAGCCTAGATGTCCAAGGCAACAATTTTATTTGTAATAAGTATAAGCATTAGCAGACCCTTAAGATGCAAGATAAAATCTTCCATCCTAATTTATTTACCCTAAATAGGATGCCTATAGATATCTTATTAGGTGGTGCCTTTATAAATAGATACTCACCTTATGGTTCAACCACAAAGAGTATCATGTTTACCATAGAAAATGAAAGGCTTAAAATTCCATATCTCATTTATGCCACTGAATAATTTCCTAGTTTGATGACTCAAATTCCTAAGATAATAATCCCTACTGAAATCCAAGATATAGGAGAAAAGATCAAAACCACTATTTGTTTTGATAACCCTCAACAGTTTTGGATAAAATCTATGCCTAAGATGGATATCAAAATCATCGAAGGTAAACATATGAATATTGGGAAGAGAATCCCAATACTAGCATAGGATTATAACGATATGGAACTCCAGATCAAAGAACTGGAAAGTAATAGTTTTATTGAAAAATCAACTTCTCCTTACTATTGTTATGCATTCATGGTCAACAAGCATTCTGAGTAGAAGAGAGCAAAGAAAAGAATGGTCATCAATTACAGACCATTAAATGCCATTACTCAACCATTTCCATATCCTATTCCAGATAAAAGCTATCTATTGGAGAAAGTTACATCATGTAAATACTTCTCCCAGTTCAACTGTAAATCAGGCTTTTATCAAATTAGAGTCAAAGAAGCTGATAAAGAAAAGATAGCATTTAGCTGCCCTTTCAGCGATTTCCAGTGGATAGTAATGCCTTTTGGCTTGATGAATGCCCATACATTCTACCAAGCTCATATGGATAAAATATTTCAAGGCACTTCTAACTTTCTGTGTGTATACAGTGACGACATACTAATTTTAGTAATTCTCTTACTGACCATTTTACTCATCTCTCTAAATTCTTTGAACTGGCACAAAATGTAGGAATTGTTCTAGCAGAAATAAAGATTCAGTTATGCAAAATTGAATGCAACTTTCTTGGAATGGTGATCCAAGATTTGAAACTACAAATTCAGCCACATATCAAAGAAAAGGTCATCAATTTTCTAGACATTCTAGATAAACCAAAGCTCCAAGCTTTTTTGGGATTATTAAACTACATAAATAGCTTTTATCCTAATTCTGGTGAAGATAGGTTTCTACTTCAAGAACTTCTCTAGAAGAAGAATCTTTCAAATGGAAGGAAGAATATACAACCACCATTCAAAAAATCAAGTCTAAAATTGTCTTACTTCTTGATCTACATATCCCAAAATCTAATCAAATGGTAGTTTATACTGATGCCTCTGATACTGCATGGGGAGGAGTACTTGTTTGTGTACATCATAATAAAGAATTTGTCTATGAATTCTCAAGTGGAGTATTTGGTACTGATGTGCTTAAATGGATTTTTTTTGATAAAGAAATCTATGCTATAAAAAAGTGTTTAGAGAAGTTCATGTTAAAACTATTGCACTTGCCCCATTTCATTGTAAAAACTGATTGTACTATATTTTTGACCTTCAGAGAAAAGGATCATGGTCAGAAAGATGATTGCAATAAATATTGTAGATGGCAAGCCTTTTTTAATCAGTTTAACTTCTCAGTAGAGCACATTAGAGGTACTGATAATATAACAACAGATTGGCTTAGTAGAAATCCACTTGCTACACTAATGCATCAACCTACTCATGGCTTCAACTTAACCAAGATTTATAATCAAGGATTTGCATCTTTAAATATTCTTGTCCAAGAACAAATCCTTCATGAAGGGTTGCATCCAAGGTACTCAATAATATCTTATGCAGCAGGACAGGATTTGCAAATGTCTTTCACAGCAACCATTCAAGCAAACCGTCATCAGAACACTGGTGTGATAATCCAAAGATTAAATAGTGATTTTTTTTTTCAATAGCTCACTAAATTATTAAAGCATCCTCTATGGACTTGGATGGTAAAAATCAGGTCATTACACAATGAACACCTTTACAGATGGGTAGCAAGATATGGTCCTCATCGTATACATGAAGAAGAAGATCATGAACAAGATATAGTTGTCCATATGATCATCAGACGATAACTAGAATGGGAATATTAATTCTACATCAATCCTCGCCATCATGCATGTGAATCTAGACCTCACCACTGGCATCTTTCCAACACATTCTAGATAAGGTGTCTTTTTAATCCGATCAACAAAAATGACCTGCTGACTGAAGTGGAAGCAATGTTAGACCCACAAAGCTAGACATCTTCATCTAGCACCTCCAATACCATCTCATTGTAGCTTAAAGTTTACGCTGTAAAGTATGATGGGACATGACACCACCTTGGCAAAGATTCCAGGTAGGACCTCCCAAATTACTATAAATAGGCCTCTCCTCCATAGAGTTTTCATCAAAAAATTTCTATTAGAAATCTAGTAGCCTCATTTTCAAGAGTATGCTCTTTTTCCCTGCTTGAAGGATCCTGTGAATCAAAAATTAAAACAAGTATTTGTAAAGTTTATTTATTAATATAGTGAAGTTGTAGCCATTCGGCCCCTACCTACAGTCGTGGGTTTTCTACAACAAAGAATTGTGAAAGAAGGAGGCGTCTACTAATGTAAAAAGATTTGATTCTTTTTTGTACATTGGAATTCATCAAATTATAATCTTGTCTAAATCTAATTTTATATTGTATAGTTGTAAGAATGGAAGAGTATTCACATCACTATTCATGGATGGACTATTTTTTAGTACCCTATTGCAAACTTAAGCCTTTAGTTTACCATGATCATAAAATTATAGACTAGATGATGGTGGATAATAGGCTCATAATCTACCAATAACATATTTACCTTTTAATTGAGGTGGGTTCCATTCTTAAGACTTTCTATTTCAAAATTTTATTTTATGTAGTTGTACAAAATCTAAATTACATTTTTAGAACTTGATATGTGGTGACTGTTATTGTTTAAAATAATACCATTTCTTAATGTTTAATAATATTTTCCATATTTTTTATCAAGGTTAAAAGGGATTTTTTTTACTAGAGTCCCCAAACCCTATGTGAAATACAACCAAAAGACCACCATAGTCTGAAAAAGAGACAAAGACAAACAAAACTAGAAGCAACAATAACACTACCCAAATACAACTAAAAAATAGCTAAAGAAACACCAAGAGTAGAAAGCAACTAAAACTGAACCTGAAACCTATTCCACATCTAAATCGCTAGAAACGTCTTCCTTATAACTCTTCATTCTTTTGAGATTTGAATCAATTTGGAGAAGAAGATTTTATTTTTCAACATGTTTATGACACCCGCTACACTGAACCTATTTGACTTTGGATTTGCTTGGGGTCTTAATGTCAAATAGATATCCTAGATGAGATATAAGATTTTCCACATTTTGTATCCCTTTATTCATAGTTACCTTGCTACAATTCACCAGAAAACTAATATTATTTTTTAGCTTGTCATTTTTATTTTCAAGCATACTAACCCTTGCTGAGACTCTAAAGTTGATGATTAAAATCCTTGGCAGAATTGGTTTGAACCAATCTTTTATTCTCTTGTTGCAAATATTTCACTTTTCCTTTAAGTTCTGTTAATTACCTCATGAACCAATGCATAATGGATTTTTGTAGATCCAATTCTTCTATCTTGTCATAGTTTTATTTCCCTTTCAAAGAACCCACTAAAGTATTTAAATCTTCATTCAAATCACGAGGTTGCTTACCTATAGAGTTTTTGCCTTTCTCCTTAGGTTCTTCTCTATTCTTCCTTTTTCTAGATTTAGTTTTCTTAGGTTGGGTAGCCTTGATTTCCCTTCCCAAGTCTTTTGGGTTATTGAAATCCTCTATACCAGTTGTATCATCCTCAACCAAAATTGAATCCCCTACAAAATGCCCTATTTTACCATTCTTGCCTGAAATATTGTCTAACACGGGACTTTTCTTGGCCACACTACTTATATTCATTTTAATGCTACTATCTTGAATATTTTTAGAAACATTAACCTCTATAATCTTGGAGGAGATGCTACCGGGATACTTGATCCATATCTTCTTAATTTTTATAATGTCCATAATTTTATCTACAAATTTTTTATTCTGAGTATTGGAAATTTTTGGAGTTATCCAATTCATCCCCTTAAGTAGTTGTGGATCAGAAATATAACCCCTTCATGTTTGGGAGCAATACAATTACCCTTTTTATATTTCCAAATGGAGGACTCTAATGAGAGTAAAATGCATAAAGTAAGGCTCATGGGGATTGAAAGCCTAAAATAGTTTAGAAATATAAAAAGAGACCATTGGACCATGTTGAACCTACCTTCAAGTGTGACGTATTTCATCAGACGTAAAACTAATTATCGAAATGGCCTTGGTAGCGATTCCTTTTCAAATCCACTGTGGAGATTCTCCATATTTTAGTAAAATTTGACATTATGCTAGTAAACAATTGAGAATTTTTTTATAATATACTCAATGAGTTGAATTACAAATGGTGAGTATAGTGGTGTTAAGGTACTACCAAACCATCCACTCACATATAAATCTTGTTGGTGTAATTGGGACAAGAATAAATCTATTAAAACCTTTTGCCATAAGTTTAGTCATTAAATTCATTAACTCTCTAGGATTGAAGTCTACCACATGTGGGTCTTTGATAAAATTATATTTCTTGGTGATAAAACCTTGACATCTCATTTTAATGCTAGAGTCATTTATTTATGAGAAAGTTCCAACATTTTTTTTCTCCTAGTTTTATGACATTTACATCATTTAGCTATAATATAAACACACCCTATGATATTATATGTGCTTATGTTGTAGTCATGTTTAAGGATCCCATTAAAGATGTCCTTAAACCACACAACCCAAAAACCAACACAATCAATCGACTAACTTGCAATCATGTGCACAAAACAAAATGCAACAATAATTTTATTTATTGATTTCAAGGAATCATAGCTTGCACACACTATAATTTGACTCTAGTCATTAAAAAATATGTAATGTACAAAAATATTCAATGAGATACACTACAACCTTTCTTTTAGATTTGACTCCACAAATCTATCCTTCTAGAAGACTCAAATCCCCAAATTTATAAACTCCCTTATCTAAATATAGGGAAGTGTTTATATACTTATATTAATGCTTTCAACTAACTAGAGAACCTAATACAATCATTGAATACTTATAACACATCATTGTGTGCGATAAATATTAAATGTACAATATAATCACAATGACCTATAAGACATCACAATGTGACATTAAATGAGTTATTTTTATCATAATGATGCCCATGCATGTTTGGAGGCAAAAAATCAAGATCAGTTTAAAAAGTAGTTATTGTCATTTCATTATGCAAAAATTCTCATGCCATGATGAAATACATGGAGACTAATACTCACAAGACCAAATTACAACATTTGAAAATCAATACTATGCATAGAAAATCATATGTAGGGTTTGTGCAAGACCCTCCATAATAACACCTTTGCATGCTAATGATTTCTCACAAGATGTTACAAGTTTCACAAAGCAAAGTTATGGACTAGTAAAATCTGGCATCACAAGACTTCAAGTTCACTTAGTTGCATAAAAATTATGTATAAACTATCTTACGTAATACAAGAAAAATCTTAAGTCCTTAGTCACTTTACATTTCAGGCTATGCACATTAAACCAGCCATGAAAAAGCAACTCAATGTGCATGTAAAGGTTACACAAAGAAATTCCACAAACTTGCATGAAAAATAACATAGTTGCGCATGACTACAAAATACTTATTTCTATAATAATTTTTCATGTTTGATATAATATTTATTGTGAACATAAATACTCCTACATCATATGACTCTGGTGAGTGAAATGAACCATGAGCTCCTACTTATGTGTATTCTAAGAGTTATAATATTAATATTCTATGTTTAATATATTCTAATGTGCTTATCCATGTTGCATCTTCAATTTCTCAGTGTTTCCATTTTACAAAATATTCCTTCTATTATTTTTTATACATAGTCTTGCTAACTATGATGTCAATCACCTTCTCAGTTGAGCCTTTACAGGGATCTGATGTATTTAATATACTTCTCTAGAATATGTGGTTGCTTTTTCTTAACTGGTTTTTCCTTAAAATAAGGATATAATTCCACCACATTGAAAATGGGTGAAATGTCTACACCCTTAGAGAATTAAATCTCATATGCATTAGATGCAAAATTTCACAACCTTTTGCATGGTCCATCTTTCTTCCACTTCATTTTTTCATATGTTCATTTCAAAAACCTATCCCTTTGGAAATCTCTGCTTTATCAGGTGTGTTAAGACTAAGTCTCCCAATAGATATTCTATTTCCCTTCTCATTATATTTATGTATTGATTAAATTGTGAAATTATTTTCTCCAACTATTTTTTCACTTATTGATGTGAGTTACACAAGTAATTAGCAAACTTTTTTGCTTTAACACTCTTCCTTATTCCATTTATGATGTCATGTAATTCTACAAATCCTCTCAAACTATTCCCATAAAAAATCTAAAATGGTGTCCTTAGAGTCCATCATAATTGAATATGATGTTCCTAGCTTAGCTCTAATCAACCATCACAAAAATTACCAAGATTTTTGTTGACTACCTCCGTCTAAGTATGATATGCTAAAGTGAACTATACCTTGGAATTTAGATTTGTCTATAATGTGCTCTATAAATTTCCAATAATTTTTGCATCTATATTAGACACTATGTTGCATGATATTCTATGTAATCACACAACTTCCCTAAAACACAAGTTTATTATATTCTTATCATCATTAGTTTTTTTATTAATAGGTAATCATTTTTTACCAAAGTTATGAAATGGTTTGGGATACAATAACCCGGATCCCCAAGTGATTAACCACCACCTTGAGTACCATATTTTACAACCAACATGCTTAGAGAATACCACCAATGGCTACAACAACCTTAGAGAATAGTAACAATAAACACAATTGACCTCACATGCCTAGTGAGATTTGAACCTAGGTGGGGATTGAAATAACCAAGACACTTTACCAATTCACCCACATCTCATCAATAATGTCATTAGTTTTATTGAATGAAACAATATGTGACATTTTAGAGAATCTATTTAAAATCACAAAAATAAAATTATGTCCTCTCTATGTTCTTAATAACCCTAAAACAAAGTCCATGGTGACATCTTTCCACATTCTCTCTAAAAGAGGCAATAATTGTTACAACCTTATGTTCTGAATTCTTTTTTCCAACTGGTAAACTCTACACTCTTGTACATACTTGTGTACATCCACAATCATCTTAGGCCAGAAATTATTCTCATCTAATTGTCCAGATGTTTTGTCATAACCAAAATGACCTGCTAGTCCATCACTATGCTTCTCTTTGATAAAACTTTTGTGCATCAAACCTATAGGTATGCATAATTGTACTCCTTATAAAAAAAAACCATCTTGAATAAAATAATCTAACCATGTTACTCTATCCACACTCATTAATTCTGCTCATGTTTTCCATGCATCATTAAATATTCAACTTCTACATATAAATCAATAGAATCAAATCCTTTTACTTCAAATTACATCTCATTCAATGAGAGTCACCTTATACTCAACACATTTGCAATTTTTTTAGACTTATAAGTTATATGCTTCAATAAAAATTAATAACTTCGAAGAAATCAACCCACTTCATGTGTATTTGGTTCAGTTTTCCTTGACTATTTATAAATACAATGCTTAATGGATTTTGTACAACTCAAACTCCTTAGGCAACAAGTGATGCCTCCATTTATTGAGTGCTTGCATTATGACATAAAAAATTTGATCATCAATTGAATGCTTTCTCTTCTTATCTTTTAGTTTCTCACTAAAGTAAGTAATAGTCTTACCTTCTTGAATCATTGAATCTCTTATTTATATGCCACTCACATCATAATCAAACTGAAATACCTTGTTGAAATGGGATAATTCCAATGTTGGCTATTCAATCACTTTCTTCTTAAAACTATGGAAGCTATTTTTTTACTTTCATGCTCTATACAAACTCTCTTATGTCACCTCACATTGATTATTTGATAGTCACACATGTTCAACTGAAGTTGAGTATGAAATTATTGTAGAAACTTGCTAAGCCATGAAAGATTTGCACTTCAAATGTTCTCCTAGGTGACGACCACTCAATGAAAGCTCACATCTTATATGGATCCATATTTAATCCTTCTCAAAAATTTACAAAGCACAAGCATTACAACTACTTTTTCATGAATCTACATTTATTCAAATTAATCAACAAAATTTCCTTAAATGTACTGAGTGTTCTTCTTTCATCATGTTAAAAATCAATGCCATCTTATAAAATGAAAAACTTACAAAGAAATTGTTTCAATAGTTCATTCATGAATCTCATGAATGTACTCATCACATTAATTAAGCCAAACATGTTGAGGTGTGAAGCTAAAAGCTACACCAGATGAGCAAATGCAGAGGTCGCTGGACTACACTGTCACCGTCATCGGTCAGGATCAACCGACATCAGTCAAGGATCGACCAGAGGCTATCGACGTCGGTTATGGATTGGCTGATGTCGGTCATATGTAGGTAGACAGGGACCGACGTCGGTCACCTGTGCATTCCAAAAGTCTATTTTCATGGATAAATAGATTGTTTGCATGATAAGTTTAACTGTTAGTGTTAAGTCCACGTTTCTATTTTTGGCAAGACTGATTTGAACCTTTGATTAAGAGGTGTATCTAATGGTGGAGAATGCATAACTCATGATCCCTAATTCTATATAATAGGGATAGATCTTCATAGCTTGTAAATATGAGAAAAAGGGTGAATCAATTCAAGTAGCTAAATTGTGTTTGTAATTGTGAGAGAGAACTCTTGAGGGAAAGAGATCTATACATATGAGAGGTGTGGAAGAAAGAGAGATTTATTCAATTGTATTTCCTTCTAGAAGAGTTTAATACAAGTTTTCATTATTTCTTGTATCTCTTATTCTTTGCTAATTCTGATTTCTAGTTACTTATTATTCTAGTTTAATTTTGTGTTTAGTTGCTTACACAAAAGTAATCAATTGTATTTGTAAGATCCTAACAAGTGGTATCAGAGCTTGGGTTCACTAACAAGTTATATCAGATCGGGTTAGTGTGTGTTGATTACAGGTCACTCACAGTGGTTTCTGATTGAGTGAGAGTAAAGCAATGGTAGAAGAAAGTAAGCTAAGAATGGAGAAGTTTAATGGCAAGAATTATCAATTATGGAGGATTGAGATAGAAGATTATCTATATTAGAAAGATCTATACTTACCTTTGGGTGGGGTTTCAAGCAAGCCCACAGATATGCAAGATGAAGAATGGAATGTTCTTGATAGAAAGGCTCTGGGATCTATAAGGTTGAGCTTGGCATCTTTTGTGATTTCCAACTTATCACAGGCAAAGACAATGGTAGAGTTAATGGATACTTTGGCAAATTTATATGAAAATCCCTCAGCTTCGAATAAGGTATATCTTATGAAGCAATTATTTAATTTGCAAATGTAGGAAGGTGGATCTGTATCTAATCATCTTAATGATTTCCATGCAATAGTAAATTAGTTAAATTCAGTCAAAATAGTTTTTGATGATGAAATTAAGGCTCTCTTAATATTATGCTCTTTACCTGAAAGTTGGCATAGTTTGGTAATGGCAGTTAGTAATACTGCATCTGCTACAAATATCTTAAAAGTTGATGATGTTGTTAGTGTAATCTTGAATGAAAAAACTTGTAGAAAAAGCACAGGGGAAACATCAGGTAATGCTTTAAGTGTTGAAAGCAGGGGAAGGTAAAAAGAGAAGGGCAAGCAAGGGAGATCAAGGTCTAAGTCAAAAATGAGAAGTAGATCCAAATATAGAAATGGAAGAAAAATAACCTGCTAGAATTGTGGAAAGAAAGGGCATGCAAAGAAAGATTGTTGGTTGAAAGTTAAAGAAGAAAATCAGCATGAAGGTAAACAAGAAGCAAAAGTTACAGGTATTGTTGCACAAGATGCTTTTACACTTTCTTTGGATAATAGAATAGAATCTTGGGTTGTAGATTCTGGTGCCTCTTTCCATGCAACCCCAAATAGAGAATTTTTCAATGATTATGTCTAGAGAGATTTTGGAAAAGTTTATTTTGGGGATGATGAGCCTTGTAAAATTGTTGGCAAAGGAAAAGTGCAGCTGTAATTGCAGAATGGCAACACATGGGTTTTGAAAGATGTCATGCATGTACCCATCCTGAAGAGGAATCTGATTTTTGTAGGAAAGTTGGGGGATGAAGGTTGCACAGTAACTCTCACAGCTAAATCTTGGAAGGTTTCCAAGGGTGCACTTGTATTAGCTAGAGGTAAGAGAGTAGGTACTCTTTATTTATGTAATTGTATTACTGATTATTCTCCTTCTATTTTATCTACTTCAGATGTAGATGTAAAGTTGTGGCACTATAGGCTTGGCCACATGAGTGAGAAGGGAATGACTGTTCTTAAGTCAAAAGGTAAGCTTTCAGATTTGAAAAGCATAGATCTATATTTATGTGAGCATTGTATTTTTGGGAAACAGAAGAGAGTGAGATTTCTCAAAATTGGGTCAACAAAGAAGAAGCACAAGTTGGAGCTTGTTCACACAGACGTGTGGGGACCAGCTCAGGTAGCTTCTATTGGAGGATCATAGTATTATGTTTCTTTCATTGATGATGCTACAAGAAAGGTATGGGTTTATTGCATAAAGAAAAAATCTGATGTTTTTGACACATTTAAGAAATGGAAAGCTTTGGTTGAGAATGAAACAGGTTTGAGATTGAAGTGCCTTAGATATGACAATGGTGGTGAGTACTGCAGCTATAAGTTTAATAGTTACTATTCTATGAGTGAAATACGCAGGGAAAGGATGGTTCCAATGACACCTCAAAAAAATGGAGTTGCTAAAAGGATGAATAGAATAATAATGGAGCATGCACAGAGTATGAGGTTGCATGCTAGTTTGCCCTTATAGTTTTGGGTAGAAGCTGTAGACACTACGGTTTACCTGATTAACAGAGGACCCTCTACTACTCTGGATGGTGGAATTCTAGAAGAGGCTTGGACAAGTAAAAAGGTAGATCTTTTATTTCTCAGAGTTTTTGGTTCTGAAGCTTTTGTGCACGTTGATAAAGAAAATAGAAAGAAGCTGGATGCTAAATTTATGTGGTGCACTTTTATTGGTTATGGCTCTGGAGATTTCGGATTCTGGTTGTGGAATCTAAGAACTAACAAAATTATTAAAAGCTATGATGTTGTTTTCAATGAGAAGGTGATGTACAGTGATCAGCACAAGAAGCTAAATAATTCTAAGCAGGTCAATGTTGATTTGGATGAGGTGATGATCAAAAATGAACTCGCGAAGAAGAATTTTCACACATAGGAAAACACAGACACCAACATTGGTCAAGAAGGAACTGATGTCGATTAGGAAAGAACTGGCATCGGTCAAATAGTTATTGACATCGATCAGATAGTTACTGACGTTGGTTAGACAGTAACCGATGTCAGTTAGGTGGAACCAACATCGGTCAGGTACAGACCAAGAGATGACCGAGATCGGTCACTGATAGAGAATTTGGGTGGACAACAAGCAGTGAATGAGTCTCAAACACCCATGAGGAGGTTAGAAAGGGTAAGTAAACCTCCAATTCATTATTCCCCTTCATTATTCTACTTATTTCTCATTGATGGTGGAGAACCAAAAAATTTTGATGAGGCAATGCAGGTAGAATCCCAAAAATAGTGGGAGCTTGGCATGAAAGAGGAAATTGATTCCTTGAAAGAGAACTAAATGTGGGATTTGGTTGAGTTGCCAGCTGGAAAGAAAACACTGAAAAACAAATGGGTTTATAGGTTAAAGGAAGGTGAGAATGGACAAATGAGACATAAGGCCAGGTTGGTAGTAAAGGGATTTGCACAAAAACCATGTATTAATTTTGGTGAAATTTTTTCTCCTGTAGTAAAAATGACTTCTATTCAAACTGTATTGTCTTTAGTTGCTATTGAAGATTTGCATCTTGAGCAGCTTGATGTTAAGACAACATTTATTCATGGAGATTTGGATGAAGAAATATATATGGAGCAGCCGAAAGGTTTTGAGGTCAAAGGTAAGGAGAAGCTTGTGTACAGGTTGAAGAAAAGCTTATATGGTCTTAAGCAAGCTCCTAGACAATGGTATTTTAGGTTTGACAGGTTTATGATAGAGCATGGCTTTAGTAAATGTCAATATGACCATTGTATTTATTTTAAGAGATTGGATAATGGTAGATATATTATCATGTTGCTGTATGTAGATGATATGCTTGTTGCAGGTTCACACATGCAAGATATTACTGAGTTTAAGGTAAAATTAGCTCACACATTTGCCATGAAGGATTTGGGAGTAGCAAAGAAAATATTTGGCATGAGTATTAAGAGAGACAGGAAAAATCATAGGTTGATTTTGTCTCAAGAGGATTATGTGAACAAGGTGTTGGAGAGGTTCAATATGCAGGATGCAAAACTAGTAAGCACACTTATGGCTAGACACTTCAAGTTGAGCAAAGAACAGTGTCCTAAATCACATGATGAGGTGAAGTACATGAGTAGAGTTCCATATGCTTCTGTAGTTGGGAGCTTAATGTATGTAATGGTATGTACTAGACCTGATATTGCCCAAGCAGTGGGAGTTGTCAGTAAGTTTATGGCCAATCCAGGGAAGGAACACTGGAAAGCAATTCAATGGATTCTCAGATATATGAGAGGGACCATCAGTAGGCATTTATGCTATGGAGGGTCAAACACTTCTCTACATGGATATGTAGATGCGGATATGGCAGGTGACTTGGATTGCAGGAGAAGCACCACAGGTTATGTGTTCACTATTGGTGGAACGACGGTTAGCTGGATTTCAAAGTTGCAGAAGGTTGTTGTCTTGTCTACTACAGAGGCAAAATACATTGGAGTCACAGAGGCTAGCAAGAAAATGATATGGATGACATGGCTCATGGAAGAGTTGGGAAAGGAGCAAGAGATTTGTAGATTGTACAGTGATAGTCAAAGTGCAATTCATTTGGCAAAAAATTCAGCCTTTCATTCAATAACTAAACATATACAGCTTAGATACCATTTCATTAGATAGGTATTGGAGGATGGTGAGTTGAAGCTAGAAAAGATCCATATAGATAAGAACCCTGCTAATATGTTAATAAAGCCAGTAACAAAGGAGAAGTTGAATCTTCATTCAACTTTTGTTGGTCTTCAAGATTGAGCTTGAAGATGGAGAAACAAGCTAGAGGATGGTGCTATACAGGTATAGGTGCAGCTGTTTATCTCCAAGTGGGAGATTGTTGAGGTGTGGAGCTAAAAGCTACACCAGATGAGCAAATGCAAAGGTTGTTGGACTACACAGTCACCATCATCAGTTAGGATCAACTGACATCGGTCAGAGATCGACTAGGGGATACCGATGTCAGTTATGGATCGATCGACGTCGATCATATGCAAGTAGATAGGGACTAACATCGGTCACCTATGCATTCCAAAAGTCTATTTTTGTGGATGAATAGATTGTTTGCATGATAAGTTTAACTGTTAGTGTTGAGTCTGCATTTTTATTTTTGGCAGGACTAATTTGAACCTTTGATTAAGAGGTGTATCTAATAGTGGAGAATGCATAGCTCATGATCCCTAATTATATATAATAGGGATAGATCTTCATAGCTTGTAAGTATGAGAAAAAGGGTGAATCAATTCAAGTAGCTGAATTGTGTTTGTAATTGTGAGAGAGAATTCTTGAGGGAAAGAGATCTGTACATCTGAGAGGTGTGGAAGAAAGAGAGATTTCTTCAATTGTATTTCCTTTTGGAAGAGTTTAATACAAGTTTTCATTGTTTCTTGTATCTCTTATTCTTTGCTAATTCTGATTTCTAGTTACTTATTATTCTAGTTTAATTTCGTGTTTAGTTGCTTACACAAAAGTAATCAATTGTATCTGTAAGATCCTAACACAACATGACTAGCCATTTATATAATCGTTCTAGAATTTTGAACATAGTATTACACTCATCACCTTCCTTTATGAAATTTTGTGATATTCACTCTTCAAGTAAATATTTGTGAAGTATGATGCTCCAATCGAACAATCCATCAAATCATATATGTGCCAATGGAAATTGGTAATTCATAGTAATATTATTGATGGCTTTGATATTAGTGTACATCCTTCATTTTCCACTTTTCTTAGGTACTAGTGCTATTAGAACTGTGCATGTGATCAATATTTCTCTTATTATCCCTTTATCTAACAATTCTATAACTTTACACACGAATTATACTTAGGTGTCAATCTATGTGCCACTTGGTTTGATAAAATCAATATTGGAACTAGATCCATGAAATGAATTATATTCCTCATGGGTGGTGACCCATCTAGTAAATCATTGGAAACAATCTCTACATACTTTCTCAACAAGTATTTCACTTTTCATGTAAGTGCTTCTTCTGCACCTATGATTACTACTTGCATGGGCCTAGGGATGAAAGTATAGCATGTGCTCTCCCTCTTCACATCTTTTAATAATTAATTTCTTGAAACCATAAAAAATCTTAGACCTTTGTCCACTTCTTCACCTTGATCCTTCCAAATTAACACATGGCATATGTCCTTTGACAATATGTCACATATGACTTCATCTTTGTATGTGCTTATCTAGAAACATACCAAACATTGCTCATTCACCAAAATTTGATGTCCATTTAACAACCAAGATACCTTATAAGTATTTGGATGTGTAATCCTCTTTGAACCAAACATGTCAACAATTTCTTATAAAACAAGATTATTTATGCTACCACTATCAATAATTACTCTTTATCACTTATCCCCAAAATTTCAAATCATTCAAAAAATATTATTCCTCTATGTAAGACTTTTCTCCTCCTTTGCTAGTTTCAAAAACACCCTATTCATCATGAGAGATTCTATGCATTATTTCTCCTCTCCATGATGTATTGATACAATACTCTCATTTAATTTCATGATATGTACATTCAATCGATTTCTCTTACTACCATCATTGTGTGCATGTGGGAATTCAAATGTTTGATGCCTAATTTTACCACATTTATAGCATGTAACCACAAATCTTCTTACTCTACCTCATCCATAGGATCCTTTATATTTAGTACGATATCCTTTGCATCTTTGTGTAATATTGTCATGTTATGAAGTGTTGTCTTCTCCTTCTTGCATAGACTAAATTATGCCACTACTTTTGTGTCCTTATGTGTGTGTGTGAACTCTCCTTTCCTTTGAATTGCACTTTATTATTTTCATGACAACTTATCCTCCACCTTTAGTGTGAATTGATATTATAATTCAAATTAATGCACAAAAATCTAAGACTAAATTCATCTTGAATGTAAATAACCAATCCATTCATGTACCTTGAAACATTCTCAATGTCATCTTCAACATGACCCACCCTAATAATGAGTCTGTTAAAATATTTAATGTAATCCTTTACACTCATCTCATTTTGACATAAATTTTACTAATTCTTGAACAAATTCAACTAGTAATTTAAAGTCAAAAACTTAGCTTTCAAATTCACAACCATTTTATCCTAGAATTTATTCTTGTCTTTATCTCTACAAATATTTTATATCTACACATGCTTCCACCACAAGGATGTTTAACCATTTAACTTTGTGCATACAAACTTGAATGTCATATCCTGATTCCTCTCTAACCCTAATAGCCTATTGATTAGTGGATTTTATGGTTATTATTTGACTAATTAATATTTTAGTTAAATTGGACTTCATATACTGGTTAATGGAAATTATATTTAGATTATTTACATGATTATTAACTTGCTATGTTAGCTATACTTGTGTGTTGTGTACATGATGATCATGTTTATTTAGTTCATTACAATAGTACAATATGGATTTTATGTTGTTTCAGGATAACTACCTTTATTTGTTGAGAGGTGGATGTAGGATAGATCTATTCCTTAGACTATGATGGAGGGAGGAAATCATCAGAGAGGGTGGCATATATGAAGGCATTGAGGGATGACAAAATGGAAACTATGAACCCACACACACCATGATAGTTTACAATACTTTAATTAGTATTTGATTTAGATATATTTTAGTATTATATTGGTTGCTAATATGTTATCTACATTTGAAATGGTTTAATTTCATGTTGTTCTGGTAGTGTGCTATAATTATGTTATCTTACTTAGCTTATTGCATAAGTTTATGTTACTATAATGAGTAATTGGAATCCATGTACTTCTTTAGTATGTCATACTGCTAGCTTTAGATATAAGTGAATGTTTTTATAACAATGTTTTGCTTATCAATACATAAACATAGAGGTAAAAGTGAAATTGTTTGCTTTGAGACTAGTTAGCAAAGATTATTTAAAGTTGAATGGAACACTAATATTATGTTGAGTCTATGTTTATTATAATTTGGTATAATCTTGTATTAATATAAAGTTATAATACTTAAATATTTGTTATTGTTAATAACCATGACACTTGGATGGCCATGATAAAGTTAATATTGTTATGGAAATTGCCATGTTTGAATGACTTTTATAAAGTCGATGTTAAAAGGCATAATGCTTAAAAGGATTATTATATTCTTAGAAGGTTTGAGATTAGGATTTTTTGGTGGTGTTGACTTGTGTTAACAAGATATTATGCAAAATAATCATCCTATTTGGATTATTGCATGGTAATGGTTAGTCTAACCTCAGTTTTATGTGGGTTAATTTTCATGCAAATGTTTCTTCATTGAGTTCATTATTATCATTGGGAGTTGTCAAAGAATGTGGTAGTTGTATTTTGCATGAAAATAACATGTAAAAGGTTAAATGAGGAAAGTGGGAAGCTATGATAAGGATGTCAGGAACAAAGAATAATGTGGAAGTTTAGAGCAATATGGGAGAAGGCATATACCAATATGGCATAGCAGTGGTCTTCATTACTAGGTTAGTTCTATTAGTTAATTTCATATTGGTTTAGTATGAGTTTAATCAATGAAATTTATATAGTTTGAGAGTTTTCATTTTGTTATTTTATAGTATAGAAAACAAGGGTTATACACATAGTACTATGAATGGTTCGTCCATCCATAGAACCAGGCATGTGACTTAATAACCCTAGTTATTCAATTATGAACTATGAATTATATTACTATATTTTACTAGATAAGTTTAATGAGGAAATTTTCATCTTATGAAAAAAATCTAGCAAATTATTAAAATTCAGTGTTAACTTTGTAAACAAATTTTTAGTAAAGGGTTTGAAGGTTGAAAACCCTAGGATATTGGTGACTGTGTTGATTTTAACAATTGAGTTTTAAGAGAAAAATTTAGGTTTTGTCTTAGCACCATACCTATCCTTATCCAAATATATATTGGGTAGTTTATATAAAGGAAAACTTTTGTATATATAAACTAGGATAGGGTATGGTTGAGTATGAAAGCTTAAATTTAGTTTTAGAGAACTTGAATTAAACCATTCCTTTCCTTATATAAACGTAGGCTTAATCTTTTATTATAACTGGTCATTTTATTAAAGACTATATGTAGGAGATTAATTTGAGATGAAATTATATAGGTAGTTGAGATTGATATAAACATTCACAGGTATATTCATAAACATTTCAATTCTTTTTCTAGATAATTTATTAAATGAATGTATCAATGTATGTGCATGTTCAGGTTTTCATATTCTTCCATTTATATATCTTGTGTCTGGATCGAACCTTAAATGGTGACTGAATATGAGTGGACATTCACTATAATTTTAACTATTAGTTTCTTTTAGTATAAATTGCAATAAAGACTAAGGTTTCTAGTATAAATACTAGGTCTGGTTTAATTTCATTTGATGAAATTTGTACCTAAGTAGCCATATTGTATAGATATATAAGGGCAAATACATAAATCTATAGGTATTAAATGAATTATTCGATGGCTTGTGTGTATTCATATACCAATGTATATATATATATACACACACACACACATATATATATATACATATATATATATATACATATATATATATATATACATATATATACATATATATATATATACATATATATACATATATATATATATATATATACATATATATACATACATATATATATATACATATACATATATATATACATATACATATATATATACATATACATATATATATACATATACATATATATATATATACATATATGTATACATATATGTATACATATATATATACACACACACACACACACACACACACACACACACACCTCACTACATCCAGTAAACAAGTTCTTTTTTTGCATATATAAATGTGCCAGATTTTATTGAACCATGAAAACTGGTTATAGTTAGAAGTATAAAACTACATTATAATGAGTAGACATGCATTATACTCAATTATGTTCATATATAGTCATCATTGTCCATATGAAACTATGTGCATCAAATTATATCTTACTATGTAAATAAATATGTATGATAGGGTTGGCTGAGTTGTATATAGGACTGTGCAAATTTTGTTATGTGAATTATGGACTATTAGATATAATGAAATAGAACATAGTGAAAAAAACCATAGTTAAGTTTTTGATTATAATTTGAAGAAATTACTTATAATGATAAATCTAATTTTATAGTATATGTGATACTCATAGATCATAAACTGAACTCATGTCTATTTTGAATATACTATATGCAAGGATGAAAATATTGGTTGTTGACTTAATTTGTTATATATATAGTTGAGTGTTTGATTGGTATATAAATATATGGGATACATAAGATTTTTTGATTTAATACAAATATAATATGTGTATACCATATATAGATATACACATTTTGTTAATGATTCTAAACATTACATGATATAGCAAACAAATTTGGGGTGCTTTTATATGTGTTTAATGATTATAAGGAGCATTAAATTATGAAGTAATTGAGATTTAAATATAAATCATATTAATTTTTTTAGTAATTGAATAATATTTTTGAGGTACCATTAGTACCAGGACATAAATTAAAAATATGGTAAATGTTATTATACGATTGAATAACATAAGAATTAGAGTTACATGTTAATACTGGTAACTGGATGTCTTGATACATGTGTTACTCAGATGGTTGAATTTATTGATGACTATTTTGAAATATGTTTATTATGCTGTAATAAATTAGATGTTTGGATTCATTACATAATATTTGACATACTAAACGAATGCATTTGATATCTCCTTATTTAGCATATGTTTTGTTTGCTAGTAGGAAATATTCATTATGAATCTATTGGTTTTAATATTATTAAATATAAAAAACTAAAATAATATTAATGACCCTATATATAGATTTCACTTACTTACATAGTGTCACTAATACATAGAAATTATGTAATCTTATTGAGTGGTGTGTATGAAATTGATTTATCCATGAGATCAATAACTATATGAAAACTTTGGCCAAAGTAGTGTTTATAGTTAAACATTATTATTTCATCTATTTGATTTAGTTTACATGTTTTGTATGATATCATGTTAGAATGAGTTTCATTATGATATACATCATGTATTAGTTATCTTATAACACACAAGTTCTAGTTATCCCTCTTGATTCCTACACCGTCATTATCTACTCATCCATGAAGGGAGGGCCATTCTTTAGTTGGGAGATTGTGTAGGCAATTGATGATCCATGGTTGGTATGGAAAATAAATTAGATGATTCCATCCCTCCCCTCAGTAGTTCTTCACTAGTGATTACACTTGAGATTACTTATGGATATTATGAGTTTGTTGAGACTTGCATGCTCTGTGGAACTTTATATCATTGTATATTATTATTAAAGCATTTACATTGTTGAAAATATAATTTTTATTCATATGTACCATTACAATAGTTCAATATAATATTTATCAACTGTGGTTGAATTTGTAATTATATATTTTTGAAATAAATGCAGTCTTCATTTTTGTATTCATCATCGTAACTGTTCTTGATATTGATATTATCATTGTGATCATTAGATAAATAGATTATCTATAGACCTTTTTGTGGTTAAATAAAACTAATGTATTTAGTTAAAGATCACTCTATGTAGGTTTTATCGTGAAGAAATCCTTTATTTGAATTTGTGTAATTATTTAAAAAAATTGCCCTATTCTAGTAAAACATGGTAGGGTTATTACATTGTCATATCAGAGCTGAGGCTCAAACTTTAGGAATTAATGAGTCTAACAATGCAAACATATTTTCATTTTAACTAGGAAGAAGAATGGTGAATTCTAGACCTATAAGTGAGGGTACTTCAAACACCAATCCTCCAATGAATCCAAATCAATTTACCACTGAGTAAGCTATAAAGTTGGATCAGATCCATGCACACATACATAAAACTAAGGACCAAATCATGACCATAGAACAAGAGGTGCATGGGTATGTTGAGGAGAATGTTTAGGAAGAACATGAAGAGCATATTATTGAGTAGTTAAATCCCTAAGAGAAGAGGCATGAGGAAGTACCATCAGATGCGAGAAATAGAGTAGTTATAGAGTTGACATGGGATTTGAAAAAGGTGAATCCACCCAAGTTTGATGGAACCATTTTGGGAGATGGATCTAAATAATGGCTAATAGAGATGGAAAAATATTTCAAGATTTAAAATTAATCTAAAGTCATCAGAGCAGTTTCAAGATTATATCTACTTGTTAGTGAAGCAACAACTTGGTGAGCTAATAATAAGCTTGAGATGAACCTCAACTATACTACCACCACTTGGGAGCAACTCATGACTTTTTTTAGGTTATGGTGGCTTCATCAACTATGTTTTGATCATAATCTAATGTATTTTTAGAAGCTTAAACAAGGAGAACTTTTTGTGAATGAATACTAAGAGCAATTTACTAAGCTCTTAAAGTATATACCTCCATATCAAGTGTATGAGAGGTTTTAAATCAAGAAGTTGATTATGGGACTAAAAATACAAATTGGTGGTGAGGTGGATGTGATGGGCCATTTATCATGGATAAGGTCTTTGAAAAGGCAATCAAGCAGGAGCAAATGCTAAAATATCTTGTTCAGGTCAGAGATAAGTTCATGAAATTTTTTGGAGGTCTTAAAAAAAATTCCAAAAGAAGAATTAGAAGAGGAGTGGAAACTCCAAGAGGCAGTTTAAGAACTAGAATGCTAAGTTCAACAATAGTTCAAGAAATAATAAACCTAGAAATGGTTTCAAAGGAGGTTTTAAGAGAAACCAATAGTCTGATAGGAAAGGACCACTTGGAGGTTGCTTCATTTTTGGAGGTGACCATTACACTAGAGATTGTACTCAAGGTAAATTAGATAGAAATAAAAATGGTTATGCTTCATAATAAGGAACTTTATAGTAGTGGGTTCATGTAGCTGTTGATAATCATTAGGCTGAGTTTCAAGTTTATCCCATTGAACTGTCATGTATTTTGTTTGATCATCTAATTTCTATTTTGATTGACACTAGGGATATCAAATGTTTTATTGCTCCTATAATGCTTAACAAGTTATATAAAAAAGATAGATTTATGGCAATTGTATGGTCAATACAGTATGGGAATGAGTCAAAGGTTAACATTTGACAAGTGTCTAGTAGAAGTTGAGATTAGGTTACCTAAATTCAATACAATAGTATATATATATATATATATATATATATATATATATATATATATATATATATATATATATATGTTGTATCGCTAGGGTTATATGATGTGATCCTAGGAGTTAATTGGCTTATGGAGCATAAAACTAAGGTTGATTACTATCTGAATAAGGTAGAGTGTTTAGATGAGAAAAGAGAGTTGAAGCTTAGAAAAATCTCTATAATTTAACTCAAAAAGGCATAGAGGAAAGGATGTTAGAAATTTATTATTAAAATAAATTAGATGGAGGAATCTAAGGAACCATCCATTGAGGATTATCCTTTTCTTAGGAACTTTTAGGATGTGTTTTCAGAGGGATTTCCTAGATTACTACCAAAGCATGAGTTTGATTTCTCAATTGACATCATACCTAGATATGAATCATAGTCTAAGGCACTATATAGGATGAAAAATATCAAATTGGTTGAGTTTAAATCTCAAATTCAAGAGTTGTTATCAAAAGGTTTGATTCGACCAAGTGTGTCACCATGAGGTGCACCGAGTGTTCATCAAGAAAAAGGATGGTACTCTTTGCATATGTATTGATTACAAAATGTTGAATAAGGTGACAATTAAGAACAAGTATCTGTTACCTTGTATTGATGATATTTTTGATCAAATGAGAGGGGAAATAGTCTTTTCTAAGATTGATCTTAGAGTAGGGTATCATCATATAAGCATCCAAGATGAGGATATTCCTAAAACAACATTCAAAACTTAGTATGGGCACTACAATTCATAGTGTTACCTTTCAGGTTAAAAAATGCTCCAACAACATTTATGAATCTCATGAACAATGTGTTCAAGGATTATTTGGATCATTTTTTGTTTGATTTTATGGATGAAATCCTCATATATTATAAGGATGAGGAAGAACATCTTTGAAATATAGAATTGGTTTTGTAGTGGTTGAAGAAGCATAAATTATATGGTAAGTTGTCCAAGTGCGTATTTTTCCAAAATAAAGTGCAATATTTGGGACACATTATCTCTGTAGATGGAATTTTAGTGTATCTGGTGAAGATAAAATCCATAATGGAATGGTTAGAACCTAAAAATGTGTATGAGGTAAGGAGTTTTATGGGTTTAGTAGGGTATTACAAGAAATTTGTTATGAATTTATCAAAGATAGCTAACCCAATCACCTCTATTCAATGGAAGAATTATAGTTTTGTTTGGTTAGACAAGTGTAAAAAAGCCTTGTAGGAGATAAAAAGGAGGCTTAAATTGACACCTAATGCTAAGAGTTCTTGATCCTAATGGTTAGTTTTTAGTAATCACATATGCATATAGGGATGGACTTGGAGGAGTTCTTATGCAAGATGGTTCATTTGTAACATACAAATCCAAAAAACTTAAACCTTATGAGGCAAATTATGCCTCTCAAGCTCTAGAACTTGATGCAATAGTGCATGCCTTACAAGTTTGGAGGCATTATATATTGGGGAAACCATTTGATCTCAAGATTGATAACTTGGTGTTGGAGTGGACATGTTCACACGGGCTAATGGTTTGGGATTTTACCAAACCAATTTTGTTTCTAGCCATGTTCACACTCACTTAGGAGTTAAAATTATTTTGGGAGTTTGTTAGTTTGGTTTGTTGTAAGAAATATTTGCATGAACCACTTTTTGTTGTGCAAAATATTTATTTACACATATTTTTAGATTATACAATAAATTATTTGTTACATGCAACAAACCTTACTTCTCTATTTATTAGGAACTCCTCATGCTTCTCCTAGACCGATGAAAGAGACATATAGCTGGATTGTATTATTGTGATGAGGAAATAATGTAAAGACTAGTTTGTGCATAATGTTTGAGATGAATACTATGTGGTAATGGTTTTTAGGATAGATTTTGCTGGTTACAAGTTCATTTTGAACTCTAAAATGGTATCAAAATAGACTCTATGCATCCATTACTCAGTTGGATCTAACTTTTTATTATAGTAGATCTGATTTGGACATGGTCGTACATCTCTATTTTTTTTATTTTTTCAAATTTGGTAAGGCCGTACTATTATTAACTGGGGTTAATTCTTGTTGGTTTTGATTGGCATCATATTTGGTCTTTTGTACTCAACATAGTAAATCCTATTTCTCAGAGTTCTATATATGATGTGAAGCAAAGATCTATGCATTGATATATCTAGAGTTTTGTAACCTCGGTCCTCCATTATGCATTTGAAATAGTCATGAATTTGTAGTCAAGATTAAACTATTGGAAAGAAGATTTTTTAATCATCTACTTGTTGACGTCGGCTAAGAGCCATTGGACCATCTCCCACCTGATGTTGGCCCGAGTTTTAATTTTTTTGGGATCAAATCTCTTTTGGTGAGAACAATCTCTATTATTTCCTTCTATTCACTCTCCTTAAAAGTATAAATAAAAATCCTTGGATGCAATCATTCTATGGCACCAAATCTACAACTGATGCAACCAGTTTAAGTTCTCACAAAACATTAACCTCCATCATTGGCACTTCTAAAAATTCTATTTTATTAGTCAATCTCTTCATGTCAATGCCATGAATTATAATATGAGTCACTACAAATGGATTCACGTCTATCTCCATCTAGCTTTCTTGATTATGGATTAGGTCATTGCTTACCTTACCAAACTACCCTTGCATCAACCTCATTTCTAGACTATACCAAGCACCTGTGAAAATTTTGATGTTGGTTGTTGAGAATAACCAAGGATATCAAGTGATGGATCAAGCTCATCCAATCATCAACATTCAAGATCTTCTCATCCCACCTCAACACACAAGCTATTGTTATGCTATAATGGTGTGTTGTTTTAATTACAAGGTAACTGTAATTAAAGTTCAAATATTGATTTTTTTACTACCATATTTGAATTATTGAGAAGCCTAAATTAAACCAAATTGGGTTTGACCATATTTCTTGATAAATACAATACAAGGGGTCTAAAACATCCTACATCATCACCACCTGGGTTCTCTAGCCACTAGTCAGAACTGACCACCAGTTCAATTTTTTGATGTGGAATTCATTTCTTTGACAAAATTCTATGCAGTAGTTTGAGCTACCACTTGAAAGGTTAAAATTAGAGATTATTTTTCAGTAGTTACTTGTAGAGTTCTTTTTTGGACCTCTAACTCAGTTGATAAAATAGTATCTAGCTATCCTTCTCAAGGCTTGATGGTGAAGAAAAAAAGTTTCTTTGTCCAATACCACCATCTATGAGGAACTAATTCACATTGAAGCATGGTAAAATTATAAATATGGTCTCAACATCACACCAACATACCTAGACATCACATGTTTTTTTATTATTCATTGGCTTGGCTTGAATCCATTTCCCCATGTCCCCTATTTTCTCCACCTAGATCATTCATGGTATCATGATTACAAGTCTGATGATGTCTGAGTAAGAAAAGATCATCCTCTTATATAAGTCATGAGGCATGGAAGAGAAATAATTTGTCAACATAGTAGGTTGAATGAGCCACCAATCATTATTGAGTTCACACAACTATGCATTCAACACATTCTTGAATAACCATGCATCTAGTTGATCCTCCCTCCTAAATTGTGATCTCTTTAAAACCATAGATTTATAAATTAGGTATAGTTTGGTTCCAATATCAAGTATTTGAAATTTTAAATTGAATTTTTTTGATTTATACTCTTAAAAATTTGATAGCCCAAATGGTTTCCATACCTTATTAAAAAAATTAATGCAAGAGTGTTGTTGGTCGAAACCCATTACCACTTTTTTAAAGCAGGTAATAATTTATTTAAAAAAAAGGGGGAGATTTATTTGTTAAATTGGAGGAAATAATTTTAGGTGTGCCTAAAATTCTAAGGGGATTATTTATTATTTTGATATTGACACTATTTTCTACACATACACTCTTTCAATCACTAGTTAAAGATGAAGGGTGAGGTCTGGTCTCACAAGTAGTGAGATCCCCTCATAAAACACTTCATTTTTTGGTGTGATTTGTACATAGGAAGTATTTATAGTAAAGTCTAATGTCCCATTTTTTAGAGCATTTTGTCTTCTTTTTTTCCACTTGTTATACTTGTAGACACATTTTCAATGGTAACCAACATCTTTTGTAGAGGCTCTTTTTTGTTTGCTTGTTTGGATATTTTACACCACTATTAGTTTTTCATGACTTTGGGTAGGGACTCATGTATTATTGAACCCCTTAGTGCTTCAAATAAACCACATAGAAAACTAAAATGTAGATGTACTTGTAGATTAAGGGAGTGCGGAGACTCATTATTAGTTAATTTCTCATTTTTATAGATGAGGATGATATTATATGGCTTGCAACCTTGCAAAAGGAGGCACTTTTGTTTATTTAATTTCATGGTTATAATAATTTTAAAACTCATATTAAGCATGAAATGTCACCTAAAGGGGCTTGGGACATTCTTTCATCATTTTTTGAGAGGTCACTTCACCTCCACATGCTCCTCTTTATTCTCCTTCCTCTCAGAGTGAGGATTCTTATGATGGTGACATTGTTTCTCCATAATATTTTCCCATTTTTGTAGGTGTGATTCTTGATTGTGATTTGCATGAGGATTCTATGACATCTTTATCTCCTCCTATTATTTCATGTCCCCTTTCAATTGTTAGTGAGGACATATTTTTTGAGGATGAGACACTTATACCACATCTTACTACTACTCATGATGTAGATTTGATTATTGATGGTCACTTAGATGAGGTACCTTCACTTTCTCCACCCACTGATACACATTATGGTATAGTAGTTGTTGCTTCTATTATTGATTTTGGTATGACTTTTAATAGTACCCTACCAAGCCCTAAGTAACCCATTGATCCTATGGCCTCTTTCTTAGCACTTCAAAAAGAAAATAGGAAACTCATGATGCATAATTCTATTCTACACTCCTTGATTCATGGAAAAGATGCCCTCATTTGTTATCTACAAAATAAACTTATTGTCATACAACATTAGTATAATAACCCATCATGTATTAATCTGGTATGCATCCACTTGATACACTTTTACAGTGTGATCTACCATATTCTAAGCAACCCATTATTTGTTTTGATCCTATTATTGCAAATGAGACTTTTGTACCTACTATTGATGCACACTCTACACATCCCACTCTAGTTCCACCTACACATATGATTGATTATTTTGAGAAACATACCACTAGCTTTGGCACCTACATGCTTCATTCCATGGGTCACACTACCAGACTTATGGGCATTGGGAAGCATCTACAAGGTAGTGCTCACCCTATTCAGACTATTATGTGGATTTATCGACATGGCCTTGGTTATAATATAGGTGCTTCATCTTCATTGGGATATTTTGATAAAGCTCCATATTTTATTCACTCCACTCTTCATGAGGAAATTGAGCTAAATTTGGGATCTTCTACATCTTCACTCAGGCTTGAGAAAATTGAGATTATAGTGGTCAGAAATGATCTACCTACCACTTATTTATATGTTACCTTGCATTCTTATACCATAAAATTTGTACCCACACATATGTAGGCATCTTCTACCACCATTTGTGTTCATTTGGGGTGGATTTATAATCATTATTGGTGGTGTTGACAGTATTCTTTTAGAGAAATCTAGAGGTGAGGTTCCTTTACCACTCAGCTTCTTCAATTGCACATTTCTCTTCATGAATTTTGATGATCCTTGGTTATTTGAGCTCTTTATTAGGCAGATGTGTTTTTTGGAGCCTAAATTTCTCATTTGATAGATGTTGTGTACTACACATTTGACTACATTACAGACTTTATTGCATCGCTTGGTGATATTGTTATTTCATGGGACATTTGCTTATGATCACACTGAGAGTCATGGAGTCTTTTTCTTAATATTTGTATGCTCCATGTTGAGCACTTTAATCTTTAGTTTTTGACTATCCCATCACCACCAGGGACATATTATTAAGAGATTTATATATGCACCTTTGATGTTAACAATCTCCTTTAGATTTATTATGGAGTTTGATCTCCCTCAGAAGAGTAACTAGTCTAGTGCAACCCAGTGTCAGCATTTTAGTGTTTTATAGTGGAATTGGCCTACTTATGCATATATGTTTTTTGAGTAACTACACCCACTTTAACATTATTGGGGGGGGGGGTGGGTTGGGTATGGACATAATGATTTAGGCATTGTGCTTATTGTTATCCCTTGGCACACCACATTTTGTTTTGGAGGTAGTTGATTGAGTGCATCTTTTGTTCGATGGGCTTCATTCTATTAAGTGCACCTACTATATGATTGTGTTAGGTTTTTTAAGTCATGATTATTAGGATGCCTTAAAATATATTTTATTTTATTTACTCTCATTATGAATCTACTAGTTTCTGGGTACCTTGCAGTGATACATTTCATCCATGGTAACTCTTTTTCCCCAATTTTGTGATCAATGTTTTTTACAAAGTGAGCCTCATACAGAGTGCCAATTCCTATTTGACTTAGAGGTTATAGTGACCTAACATCAATGTACTTTGCTAATATGTATTGGTTACCATAAGGACACTTTGTGTTTTACTATGATTTGTACATAGGTAACATATCATGCCTAGTTGTTGGGACCCATCAGTCTATTTAATTTCTATTTTCTCACTCTATATTATGTGCTTAAGGAAGGGTCTTGGAGTGGATGTGTTTAAACTAGCTAGTGGTTTAGGATTTTACTAAACCAATAAATTTATAACCATGTTTGTACTCAGTTATGAGTTAAGCTTGTATAAGGAGTTTATTATTTTGGTTTATTACGAGAAATATTTGCATGAACCAATTTTGGTTGTGTAAAATATTTCTTTACACAAATTGTTAGCTTGTGCAACAAATTATTTGTTGCACATAAAAAACCTTACTTGACTATTTATTAGTCACTCGTCATGCTTCTCTTAGACTGGTGGAGAGAGAGATATATACATATGTTTGTATTATTCTTTTGAGGAAATAATGTAGAGACTAGTTTGTGCATCATGTCTGAGATGAATACTCTATGGTAATGGTTTGCAAGAGAGATCCTATGGTCTCATGAATGCATATTACATTCTAAAACTTGGGTCTCAAGTATGTCTTCACCTAACCAAACTTGAATTCATGTCAGAGACATTGGTTAGATTTCTTATATGACATGATTTTGATATTAGCTATATCAAGGGTAAGGAGAATATAATTGTAGATGCCCTAAGTCATAGAAGGTACATAACAACCTTGGCTACTATTAAAAATACTTTCTAAAATTAGTTAATGAAATTTTATCTAGGAGATGAATTCTATGATCAGGTCAAGGAAACAATGCTTGAATGTTCACAATCCCAAGTATAAAAGATTAAAGTTGGAGAGTGATGGCATTTTGAGATACAATGGTAGGATGTATGTGCCTGATAGAGAGAATTTGAGGAGCATGGTGCTAAAGGAATTGAATAATTCCCCATATTTAGGATATCTTAGTGTAACCAAGTTCATGATTGAACAAAGACCTCTTTATTTTTGGAGAGGAATCAAGAAGGATGCAATAGATTTTGTGTCTCATTGTTTGGAATGTCAATATGTGAAGGTTGAGCATGTACATTTGGTAGAATTGTTATATCCTCATGATATACCAAAATGGAAGTGGTAGGTGATTGGTAGGGACTTTGTCAAAGTATTTATATTATCAGAGAACCATTATGATATGATCTTGGTGGTAGTTGACAAACTAACCAAGGTAGCTTACTTTATACTAAGAAACTTGACAAATGATGCACCTATGGTTGTGAAGATATTCATGAAAAAGGTTTACTAATTGCATGGATTTTTAGAAAATATCATTTTTGATTGAGATTTGAAAATGACTTCTATATTTTGGTTGAATTTGAATTCATCTCTGGGTACGTAGTTAAATTTGAGTATTGGTTATCACTTAAAAACAAATAGACAGACAAAGAGAGTTAACCAAGTTTTATAATATCTCCTTTAAATGTATTACATGGATCAACAATACAAATGGGAAGAGTACCTTCCATTGGCTAAGTTTTCTTATAATAACTCATACCAATCAATGTTAAAAATGGCTCCATTTGAGGCATTATATGGAAGGAAGTGTAGAATACCAATCATTTGGGATAGGTTGGAAGACAAAGTAGTTTTTGGACCTGAAATGCTTGTGGAAATGTAAGATCAAGTTAAAAAAATCAGGTAGAGGTTGGCTGAGTCCAATGATAGACATAAAAGTTATGTTGATCTAAAGAGAACAAAAAGATAATTTTCTATTGGTGATAAATTATTTCTTCAGGTTAGGCCTTAAAAAAGCTCAATTAAGTTTGAAAAATCAGCCAAACTTTCACCAAGATATGTGGGACCCTTCAAGGTTCTGAAAGTGATCAATCCTGTAGTGTATAGGCTTGCATTACCACCAAATATAGTTCTTTTGTTTTTCATGTGTCTTATCTTGAAAAGTATGTTGTTGATCCTTCACATGTTTTGGATTGGAATGTTTTATAGGTTCTGGATCTTGGGGTGGTCACAATAGAACCAATTAGAATAATTGACACTCATAAACTCAGTTTGTGCAATAGAGAAGTGTCACAATGAAAATTTTAGTGGGATTAATATTCTAAAGATAGTGCCAATTGGGAGGATTATGATGAGTTTTAATTTTTCTTTCCATATTTGTTTACTTAATATGTTGTTGGATATTATTTATTTTCTCCTAAATTAAGTTATAATTTTTCTTTCCATATTTGTTTACTTAATATGCTGTTGGATATTATTTATTTTCTACTAAATTATGTTTAAATTTATAAATTTTTATTAGAATAAGTGTTATCGAGATGATGACCAGTTTTAGGGGGAAGGATGTCACATCTCAATTCCTCTCTATACTTAAAACTTATTGATCAATGGATTTTATGGTTATTGTTTGACTAATTACTATTTTAGTTAAGTTGGATTTCATATACTAGTTTATGGACATTTATATTTAGCTTATTTACATGATTATTAACTTGCTCAGTTAGTTGTACTTGTGTGTTGTGTACATGATGGTCATGTTTATTTAGTTCATTATAATAATATATTATGAATTTTATATTGTTTTAGGCTAACTACCTTTATTTGTTGTGATGTGGATGTAGAATAGATTAATCCCTTTGACTGTGATGGAGGGAGGACATCATTGGAGAGGGTGGCAAAGATAGAGGCATTGGGGGATGACAAAATGGAAAATATGAACCTGCACACACCATGATAGTTTAAAATGCTTTTGATCAGTATTTGATTTAGATAGATTTTAGTATGATTTTGGTTGTTGATATGTTATTTGCATTTGAAATGGTTGATTTTCATGTTGTTCTGGTTATGTGATGCAAATATGTTGGCTTACTCAACTTATTGCATAAGTTTATGTTTCTATAATGAGTAATTGGAATCCATGTATGTCTTTAGTATCTCCTATTGCTACCTTTGGATATAAGTGAATGTTTTTATAATAGTGTTTTGTTTATCATTGCATAAATATAGAGGTAAAAGGGAGTTTATTTGCTTTGAGGCTAGTTAGAAAAGAGTATTTAAATTTGAATGGAACACTAATATTATGTTGAGTCCATGATTATTATGGTTTGGTATAATCTTATATGAACATAAGGTATAATACTTAAATCTTTATTATTATTAATAACCATGATGCTTGGATGGTCATGGGAAAGTTAATACTATTATGGAAATTTCCATGGTTGAATGACTTTTATAAAGTCAATGTTAAAAGGCATAATGCTTAAAAGGATTATTATATTCTTAGAAGGTTTGAATTAGGGTTTTTTGTTGGTGTTGACTTGTGTTAACAATATATTATGCAAAATAATCACTCTAGTTGTATTTTTGCATGGTAATGGTTAGTCTTACCTTAGTCTTTTATGAGTTAATTTTCTTGTGAATATTTCTTTACTGAGTTCATTATTATCATTGGGAGTTGGCTGGGAATGTGGCAGTTCTATTTTGCATGAAAATAGCATGCAAAAGGTTAAATGAGGAAAGGGGGAAGATATGACAATGATGATAGGCAAAAATAAGAGTGTGAAAGTTTAGAATGAGATTGGAGAAATCATATAGTAGTGTCACATAATTGTGGTCTTCATTATTAGGTCAGTTCTGTTAGTTAATTTCATATTGGTTTGGTATGAGTTTAATCAATGAAATTTATATGGGTTGAGAGTTTTCATTTTGTTATTTTCTAGTATAGAAAACCAAGGTTATATTCCTAGTACTATGGATGGTTCAACCATCCACAAAACCAGGCATGTGACTCAATAACCCTAGTTATTTGATTATGAACATTGAATTATATTTCTATATTTTAATAGCTAAGTTTGATGAGTAAATTTTAGTCTTGTGAAAAAAATCTAGCAGATTGGGAAATTTAGAGTTAACTTTGTAAACAAATTTTGAGTAGAGGGTTCGAAGGCCAAAAACCCTAGGATAATTGGTGACTGTGTTGATTTTAACAATTGAGTTTTAAGAGTGAAACTTAGGTTTTGTTTTCAAACCATACCTATCCTTATCCAAATATATATTGGGTTGTTTATATAGAGTTAAAATTTTGTATATATAAACTAGGACAGGGTATGGTCGAGTATGAAAGTTTAAATTCAGTTTTAGAGAACTTAAATTGAACCATTCCATTCATGATATAAATGTAGGCTTGATTTTTTATTATAACTGGGTCATTTTATTATTGACTATATTTAGGAGATTAATTAGATATAAAAATTATACAAGTAGTCTAGATTAATATAAACATACACATGTATATTCATAAACATTTTAGTTCTTTTTTTAGATAATTTATTGAATGAATATATCAATGTATGTGCATGTTTAGGTTTTCAGATTCTTCCATTTATATTTATTATTTCTTGAATGAACCTTAAATTGGGATTGAATATGAATGGATATTTATTGTAGTTTTAACTATGATTTTATTTTAGTATAAATTGTAATAAAAACTAAGGTTTCTAGTACAAATACTAGGTCTGGTTTAATTTCATTTGATGAAATTCATACCTAAATAGCCAAATTGTATAGTTATATAGGGTTATATACATACAAGCTATAGGAATTGAATGAGTTATTTGATGACCTATGTGTATGCATATACCAATGTACATATATACCTAACTATGTTTAGGATATTGGTTCTTTTGTTTGCATATATAAATGTGCCACATTTTATTGAACCATATGGAAACTGGTTATAGTCAAAAGTATAAAACTCCATTATAATGAGTAGACATGTGTTATAAACAACTATGTTCATATATAGTCAACAGTGTCCATACAAAACTATGTGCATTGAATTATATCTTTCTATAAAGAAATCTATATGATATGGTTGGGTAAGTTATATATAGGACTGTGTAAATTTTGTTATGTGAATTATGGACTATTGGATATAATGAAATAGAACACAGTGAAAAACACCATAGTTAAGTGTTGATTATAATTTGAAGGAATTAGTTAATGATAAATCTGATTTTATAGTATACATGATAGTAATAGATCATAGACTGAACTCATGTCTATTTTGAGTATACCATATACAAGGATGAAAATACTAGTTGTTGACCTAATTTGTTATATATATATATATATATATATATATATATATATATATATATATATATATAGCTGAGTGTTTGATTGGTATATAAATATATGGGATACATAAAATTTGTTGATTTAGTAAAAATCTAATATGTATATACCATATATAGATATACACATTCTGTTAATGCTTGTAAACATTACACGATATAGCAAACAAATTTGGGGTGTTTTTTTGTGTTTAATGATTAGAAGGGGCATTTAATTATGAAGTAATTGAGATTTAAATATAAATCATAATAATGTTATTTTTTTCAATAAGCTTATTGAGGTACCATTAGTACCAGACATAAAGTAATAAGATGGTAAATGTTATTATATGAATGAATAACATAATAATTAGAGTTATATGTTAATATTGGTAATTGGATGTCTTGATATATGCCTTACTCAGATGGTTGATTTTATCGATGACTATTTTTAAATATATTTATTATGCTATAATAAATTAGATATTTAGATTCATTACATTGCATTTGATGGATAAATGAATGTATTTGATATTTCCTTGTTTAGTATATATTTTATTTGTTAGTAGGTAATTGTAACAACTCCATTGGGAACTAACTAGAAATAGGTGATTTTTTTTGAATAAAATACATATACTATAAATAGATTACACCATGAGAATTTAAACAATGATCATATAAATTAATCTAAGTGTGATAACTGCAAATAATCATGTGACATATAACAATCACTTATCACTATCAACATATGAAACACATCATAATGCAAACATAGACAATAATTATAAATAGCCAACCATTGTTGGTAAAATATACAACCATTACTATCAATCCATAGTAAATAGGTAATTATAGCTATTCATGATAATGTTTTCAATAATAAATATAATATAATATACTATACATACATAATATACATGGCTTCTCAGAGCATGAGTTCCCTATACTCTCCAACATCAGTGACAATCTCAAGTGTCATCTTAAAAGTAGTACTATTGTGGGGAAGGAGAGCATCATCCAAATTATTTTTCACACCAAACACAGACCAATGATCCCCTACAATAATTCCATCAAAGAATTTCCCTCCCTTCATGGATGAGTAGATAGTGATGACATGAGAATTCAGAGAGACAAGCTAATACCCGTGTGTTGTATGATTTATAAAAATAAACATGCAGTGTATCATATAAAACCCATTATATTATAAGATATCACACAAATAAGTAAATAATACTCATGAAATGACAATGTCTCACTAAACATACTTTGTCCAAAGTTTTTAAGAATAATAAATAATAACAATCTATAGATCAATCAATATTCATACACACCACTTGATCAGATTACCTTCATCTAGAATTATGATGCTAGTAAGCCAATGAAGTTTTTGGTTAGGATGAATAGAAATAATAGAGAAAAATATTCAAGAAATTCAATGTAAAAATCATATATTTTATTTTTATACAATGTAAGCCATTAAAAGGCTTACGGGAGAGAAGTTGGTTATACAAAACCAACTCATGGGTAACCAACCCATCAACCAACAAGAACATAAACAAATTAAAATAAAGACTAATAAATATAATTTGGATCATAAACCTAAAAAACTCCCCCTTGATCCAAAGGGGTATAGAAAGACTAAAACAATGAACTGTGAGTCATCCAAGTAGACTCTAATACAACTGTAATTGGTACACTATACATCCTAAACTAATCAATGCCTTGATCATCTCTTTACTAAACTATAACAAGATCACACTCTATCTAACTACATCGATTCTCACATAGAATCCATCCAACAAGTAATTTCCCTGGTACTGTGTATGGCCGAACTTAAATTGATGCCCAACAATTGCCAACATCTCCTGTAGGCTTTTACTCATCACTAACAATGCTAACTCATACAATAACCACTGATGACTGATTAAAAAATAATATGCAATATATTCTTCCCTATCAGGTGAGAGGTGAGAATCTATGCAGTAAATAAATCAAGTAAAAACCATTGGAATGTTCCACATCAAAGATCATATTAACACTAGATCTACGAAAGTAAAGTATACAAGCCAAAAAATGCTATTACATCAAATACGAATCTTGAACCTAGAAGCTCACACAAGATGGGTGTGTTACCATCTTAAAATATATAATCATTAACTATGGAGCAAATAACTTCACAATCATCCCATCCATCAGAAGAATATGTAAAAGAATAGCTATAAGAGGAACTAGAATAGTGACCAGAGTGATTGGAGTCACCAGCAATGTTTAATTTTGCATTTTTTTGATGTTGAGAGGACCTCTTTTTGGAGGGGTAATCTATAAAGAGGTGTCTTATGCCACAAAAATTATAGAATATTCTCTCATGTCCACTAGAACTAGAGGAAGAATAGCCACATGAAGAAGAATGCCTGTGTTTGTGCTTGTGTCCATGTGAATGTTTGTGGTGATGCTCATGTTTCTGAGAACCAGAGTGATGTCTATGATTTGGAGAACCAAAATTATGTCTTGATTTGCAGAACCAAAATGATGTCTATGCTTCAGAGAACCAAAATAATCCCTATGTATATAATGATGCTTATGTCTGGAAGTGGGCCATGGAGAGTGTTTTTGTCTCTGAAAGTGTTTCAAAAAATGCTTTCTGTTATGTTCATATAATGGATTACCTATTTTGGTATAGTGGGCCTCCTCAGTAGGTTTTTATTTCTTCTTTAAAAATTGTCACTTATGTTTAGTAAACAACTCACAAATAGAATCAAAAGTAGATTTGTTAAGCTTATCACTAAGTTGTAATATTTATAGAAAGTTCTTGTAGCTAGCGATAAGGCCATTCAAAATAATAGAAATGAGAATTTCATCATCAATTTGCCTATCATTAGTACCATATTCTTGTTTCAAATTCTTAATTCATGACACATATTTTGAAACATCTTCATCATCTATTAGTTTAGTGTTGAGAAACTACATAAGAAGGTCAATTTTCTTTTAGGCAAGTTATTTATCATATAAATCTTTTAGAGATTTTCATGCTTTCCAAGATTTAGACTTGATGACCTCTATGTGAATTATAACTTGTGCACTGCAAGTTGATTTTAATAAAATAAGGGCACGCTTGTCACATCTATAAAATTATGTAAGCTTTGTGACATCACTGGGCAATGTTCGTTGCTTTTCAACTACTTCCCATAAGTCATTGAAGATTAAAGTATTTTCCATGTTCATTGACCATTCATTATAATTTTTAGGAGTTAAGCATTTATTTTTAGAAATCAAGCTCATAATTTCAACCATGGTATAAAATTAAAAAATAAGGAATGCTATCGAGGTTTTGCCTTTACCTTCAATATAGATTTTGATTACAAGAGTTTATTGGGCCTTTTAAAAGAAAAGGTTAGACCTTATAACTCCTATTACACCCTTATTTCTCCATTTTCATTGAAAATATTATTATATCTTTATAACTCCTTTTACAAAAAATAAGATCGAAAATAATTTTGATAAAAAAACCAAAGAGTTTTGAACCTTGATCTCTTTATTATAAAGTGAACTAATTGTCAGGAATCTAGAACAACAAACATGCTCTGATACCACTTGTCAGGATGCGAAACACCGGAAGCATACAATTGATTACCAAATACCAAGCAACTATAATATGCGGAAATAACCAGATTCACCAAGTAACTAGAATTCAGAATAACATAGCATATGAGAGACAATACACAACTTGTATTAACACTTTATACAGAAAAGAATACAATAAAGAAGATGCCACTTCTTCTCCACCACCTTACAGAGGTTTCCCACACCTCAAGTGAACAGTAAATCTTCTCCCCAAAGCTCTCCCTCTCACAGGTCCCAACACCCAACTCAAATACAGAGTTGGTGTTCACCTCCCGTGCTCCACGCACTCCACAAGTGCTCCACGCACTCCACAAGCACTCCACGTGCTCCACAAGTACTCAAGGTACTTCAAGTAGATCTCCCATGAACCTGCAATAACTTGCACTTCAACAGACCATACTTATGGAAGGAACTCCCTTGCCTTCCTCTCTTGCTCTATCCGAGTACACACCTGTACTCCAAGTAGATCCTGCCTGATACTGCTCCCTGTTGTGTTGCTGTCTATATGACCTTGCACACCTGCGAATTAAACAACGATTCTGCTCACTTGTGAACCTCGACCTTGCACACACATACACCTGCAGATCAATGATCTTACTTACCATGTAGATCTCCTATATAGGCCATGCAACTATGACCAAGATCCTACACTCCTGAAGAATCCAGCTGACTCTCCAAACCAGCACCTACACCTGGTACTATTGTGGAACTAGGAGGAACACCCTTGCTCACCTCACACACAGAAGGAGCAAACTTTGCTCAACTCAAACTAGCCCACTTTTTCAATACAACCATGAGTCTATTATATAGATCTCATCAAACAATAATTAGACATCTAATTACAATAATTAGATCCTTAGCTCTCAGTCTATAATTAGCCCTGATCATGCAAACACTTGGTTCTTTAGCTAACTCCCCGTAATTAGCTCGCAGTCGAACCACACAGGCGACCGACGTCGGTCCCTGTCTGCCTGGAGGTGACCGACGTCGGCCGATATATGACCAACGTCGATTTCTTCTCTATGCTATCCTACCAACGTCGGCTGATCAGACCGACCCCAGCTTCTCTGCAACTCAGCAACCTTCAGCAACCTCCTCTCCTGTTTGCATCAATGAAGCTTTTAGCTCCACAATCCTAACAATCTCCCACTTGGAGATAAACAACTGCACTGTACCTGTACCTGTACTCAGTCTAATCTATTTCCTAGTTTGTATTCCTCTTCAAGCTCCCACCTAAAGACAACCCACCACACATCCCGTGGTGTACCACCTGTCATTCGAGTACCCTGCCACATCCGAACCTACAACACCTGTAGTGAAGTCCTGACCCTGCATAGCAACACCTGCTGCCGGTCCCTCTCAAAAACCTGAGAACCCACTTCCCCGAATTGGCTCCTAACTCTGACAGCTCCCACTACATGGGAATACTCAGGTCTATACCAGACCTCATGTGATTTCGGACATTGTACCTGTCCAGCCCTTAGTGTGCTCCAGTTTTGCATCCCGAACCTCGCCAACACCTGATTCACATCAGCTCCCACTCGAGACAAAATCAACCTGTGATCTCCATGCCTCCCATGTCAAAGAATTTCGCTGCTCCAAACTCCTCATGACATGACACTGAACTAATCTTACCCTTAGCTCAGCAAAACCCTGTATGTACACCCCTGCTAGCTAGCATACTATCCACATACAGTAACAGAATGATGTCATGACTCATCATCCACCTGGTAAGACAAACCACAGTAGTTACCTGACACTGACTGAAGCCATGCTTCATCCTCCACCTGTCAAAACCTGTACCACTGTCCTGCAGCTCCACAAGACCATATGACCTAGTCTTCCGTCTCACGTATCCGTTCTCTCTATTCTTCTACTAAGGCATCCATTCGTCTCTGTGCTTTCATCCAGCTGGCAAACCTACCAAAACACCCGTCTAGTTCTGCATCATAATCCTGCCTAGCTCCCACCTGTTTCCTAGATCCTTCCTGCTCTACAATCAGTAACAAGTATGAAGAAGAGGAACACAAATTTGAGGGCCTACTCACGCCTTCAGTCCTCCGTATGGGTGTTTGAGACTCCTTGACAGCATGCTGTCCACCCAAAATTTGTTACAGTGACCGACCTCGGCCACCCCACAGTCTACATCCGATCGATGTCGGTTCTCATGCGTCTGTACCTGACTACCAACCTACCATTGCTGGTGTCCCTACTGCTGACATCGGTCCTCCTGACCGACATCGGTCTTACATACTGCCGACGTCGGTCCCATGACCGACGTCAGTCTTATCCTGCCCGACATCGCCGGCTTCGGTCTGCACATGACCGACATCGGCACCTGTCTGTTCGACGTCGGTTCCTCCTGACCGACGCCAGTACCTGTGTTCGGCTCTGAGTGATTACTTTTTACCTGCGAGCTCCTTTGAATCAAAACACATGTCCAAACTGCTCTGCTCAGAAGTATCCAGCCCCATCCACTAGTTTCTGTCTGCCATCTCCTCCAAGTACACCAAGGCTTTCCAGTTCTTAAGCCTGTCAAATACATCTGTCTTCCGCTTAAGAACATGCATCTCCTTCCTGCTCATGTGACCAAGCCTACGAAGCCACGTCTCCACAACAGAAGAAGAATCAGTAATATAAACAAGTAGATAAAGAATACCTGTTTTCTTACCACCAGCTAATTCAAGTGCTACCGCTGTGAGAGTTCTTGTGCATCTCTCATCACCCAATCTTTCTGAAGAAATTAGCCATATCTCCAATCTTGGGACCTGCATGACCTTCATCAACACCTGTGTGTTGGCCGCTTGCAATTTCAGCTTCACTTCCCCTTTGCCAATTCTTTGGCAAGGCTTACCAGCTCCTCTACCTGGGGTTGCATGGAAAGAGGCAACCGAATCTTTTATCCAAGATTCAAATTTATCCAAGAAACCTGCAAACACATCCTGTGCAATAACACCTGCTACATCTATATCTTCAGTTTATTCATGCTGATCTGCTACCAACCAACAATGTTCTTTTACTAGCTCTTTCTTTCCATCGGACCGTGAGTGACCGTCTGTGCTTTTCAACTCCTCCATTCTTAGCTTACTTTCATCTGCCATTGCTCTACTCCCACTCGATCAGAAATCCCTGAGAGTGACCTGTAACCAAACACAACCCTGCTTCCTGCAACCTTAGCTCTGATACCACTTGTCAGGATGCGAAACACCAGAAGCATACAATTGATTACCAAATACCAAGCAACTATAATATGCAGAAATAACCAGATTCACCAAGTAACTAGAATTCAGAATAACACAGCATATGAGAGACAATACACAACTTGTATTAACACTTTATACAGAAAAGAATACAATAGAGAATATCTCACATCTTCTCCACCACCTTATAGAGGTTTCCCACACCTCAAGTGAACAGTAATTCTTCTCCCCAAAGCTCTCCCTCTCACAGGTCCCAACACCCAACTCAAATACAGAGTTGGTGTTCACCTCCCGTGCAAATCAAACAACGGTTCTGCTCACCTGTGAACCTCGACCTTACACACACATACACCTGCAGATCAACGATCTTACTTACCATGTAGATCTCCTATATAGGCCATGCAACTGTGACCAAGATCCTACACTCCTGAAGAATCCAGCTGACTCTCCAAACCAGCACCAACACGCCTGGTACTACTATGGAACTAGGAGGAACACCCTTACTCACCTCACACATAGAAGGAGCAAACTTTGCTCAACTCAAACTAGCCCACTTTTCTAATACAACCATGAGTCTATTATATAGATCTCATCCAAACAATAATTAGACATCTAATTACAATAATTAGATCCGCAGCTGAGTCTAAAATTAGATCTCTTCATGCAAACACTTGGTTCGTTAGCTAACTGCCCGTAACAAGTGCAGTCCGAACCACACAGGCGACCGACATCAGTCCCTGTCTGCCTGGAGGTGACCGACGTCGGCCGATATATGACCGACGTTGGTTGCTTCTCAATGCTATCCTGCCGACGTCAGCTGATCAGACCGACCCCAACTTCTCTGCAACTCAGCAACCTTCAGCAACCTCCTCTCCTGTTTGCATCAGTGAAGCTTTTAGATCCACAATCCTAACAATCTCCCACTTGGAGATAAACAGCTGCACTGTACCTGTACCTATACTCCATCTAATCTGTTTCCTGGTTTGTATCCCTCTTCAAGCTCCCACCTGAAGACAACCCACCACACATCCCGTGGTGTACCACCTGTCATCCGAGTAACCTGCCACATCTGAACCTACAACACCTATAGTGAAGTCCTGACCCTGCATAGCAACACCTGCTGCTGGTCCCTCTCAAAAAATCTGAGAACCCACTTCCCCGAATTGGATCCTAACTCTGACAGCTCCCACTGCATGGGAATACTCAGGTCTATACCAGACCTCATGTGATTTCGGACATTGTACCTGTCCAGCCCTTAGTGTGCTCCGGCTCTGCATCCCGAACCTCGCCAACACCTGATTCACATCAGCTCCCACTCGAGACAAAATCACCCTGTGATCTCCATGCTTCCCATGTCAAAGAATTCTGCTGCTCCAAACTCCTCATGACATGCCACTGAACTAATCTTACCCTTAGCTCAGCAAAACCCTGTATGTACACCCCTGCTAGCTAGCATACTATCCACATACAGCAAAAGAATGATGTCGCGACTCATCATCCACCTGGTAAGGCAAACCACAGTAGTTACCTGACACTAACTGAAGCCATGCTTCATCCTCCACCTGTCAAACCTGGTACCACTGTCCTGCAGCTCCTCAAGACCATATGACCTGGTCTTCCGTCTCACATATCCGTTCTCTCTATTCTTCTACTAAGGCATCCATTCATCTCTGTGCTTTCTTCCAGCTGGCAAACCTACCAAATCTCCCGCTTGGTTCTGCATCATAATCCTGCCTAGCTCACACCTATTTCCTGGATCCTTCCTGCTATACAATCAGCAACAAGTATAAAGAAGAGGAACAACGAATTTGAGGGCCTACTTACACCTTCAGTCCTCCGTATGGGTGTTTGAGACTCCTTGACAGCATGCTATCCACCCAAAATTTGTTACAGTGACCGACCTCAGTCACTCCACAGTCTGCATCTGACCGATGTCGGTTCCATGCGTCTGTACCTGACTACCAACCTGCCAGCGCTGGTGTCCCTGCTGTCGACGTCGGTCCTCCTGACCGACATCAGTCTTACATACTACCGATGTCGGTCCCATGACCGATGTTGGTCCCATGACCGACGTCGGTCTTATCCTGCCCGACATCGCCGGCTTCGGTCTGCACATGACTGACATCGGCACCTGTCTGTTCAACGCTGGTTCCTCCTGACCGACGCCGGTGTCTGTGTTCGCCTGTGAGTGATGACTTTTTACCCGCGAGCTTCTTTGAATCAAAAGCCATGTCCAAACTGCTCTGCTCAGAAGTATCCAACACCATCCACTGAACTGTGTCCGCCATCTCCTCCAAGAACACCAAGGCTTTCCAGTTCTTAAGCCTGTCAAATATATCTATCTTCTGCTTAAGAACATGCATCTCCTTCCTGCTCATGTGACCAAGCCTACGAAGCCACGTCTCCGCAATAGAAGAAGAATCAGTAATATAAACAAGTAGATAAAGAATACCTGTTTTCTTACCACCAGCTAATTCAAGTGCATCCGCTGTGAGAGTTCTTGTGCATCTCTCATCACCCAATCTTTCTGAAGAAATTAGCCAAATTTCCAAACCTGGGACCTGCATGACCTTCATCAACACCTGTGTGTTGGCCGCCTGCAATTTCAGCTTCACTTCCCCTTTGCCAATCTTTTGGCAAGGCTCACCAGCTCCTCTACTTGGGGCTGCATGGAAAGAGGCAACTGAATCTTTTATCCAAGATTCAACTTTATCCAAGAAACCTGCAAACACATCCTATGCAATGACACCTGCTACATCTGTATCTTCAGTTTCTTCATGTTGATCTGCTACCAACCAATAATGTTCTTTTACCTGCTCTTTCTTTCCATAGGACTGTGAGTAACCGTATGTGCTTTTCAACTCCTCCATTCTTAGCTTACTTTCATCTGCCATTACTCTACTCCCACTCGATCAGAAACCCCTGAGAGTGACCTGTAACCAAAACACAACCTGCTTCCACTTGTCAGGATGCGAAACACCGGAAGCATACAATTGATTACCAAATACCAAGCAACTATAATATGCGGAAATAACCAGATTCACCAAGTAACTAGAATTCAGAATAACACAGCATATGAGAGACAATACACAACTTGTATTAACACTTTATACAGAAAAGAATACAATAAAGAAGATGCCACTTCTTCTCCACCACCTTACAGAGGTTTCCCACACCTCAAGTGAACAGTAAATCTTCTCCCCAAAGCTCTCCCTCTCACAGGTCCCAACACCCAACTCAAATACAGAGTTGGTGTTCACCTCCCGTGCTCCACATACTCCACAAGTGCTCCACGCACTCCACAAGCACTCCACGTGCTCCACAAGTACTCAAGGTACTTCAAGTAGATCTCCCATGAACCTACAATAACTTGCACTTCAACAGACCATACTTATGGAAGGAACTCCCTTGCCTTCCTCTCTTGCTCTATCTGAGTACACACCTGTACTCCAAGTAGATCCTGCCTGATACTGTTCCATGTTGTGTTGCTATCTATATGACCTTGCACACCTGCAAATCAAACAATGGTTCTGCTCACCTGTGAACCTCGACCTTGCACACACATACACCTGCAGATCAACGATCTTACTTACCATGTAGATCTCCTATATAGGCCATGTAACTGTGACCAAGATCCTACACTCCTGAAGAATCCAGCTGACTCTCCAAACCAGCACCAACACGCTTGGTACTGCTGTGGAACTAGGAGGAACACCCTTGCTCACGTCACACACAGAAGGAGCAAACTTTGCTCAACTCAAACTAGCCCACTTTTCCAATACAACCATGAGTCCATTATATAGATCTCATCCAAACAATAATTAGACATCTAATTACAATAATTAGATCCGCAGCTATGAGTCTAAAATTAGATCTCTTCATGCAAACACTTGGTTCGTTAGCTAACTGCCCGTAATAAGCGCAGTCCGAACCACACAGGCGACCGACGTCGGTCCCTGTCTGCCTGGAGGTGACCGACGTCGGCCGATATATGACCGACGTCGGTTGCTTCTCAATGCTATCCTGCTGACGTCGGCTGATCAGACCGACCCCAACTTCTCTGCAACTCAGCAACCTTCAGCAACCTCCTCTCTTGTTTGCATCAGTGAAGCTTTTAGCTCCACAATCCTAACACTAATAAAACTACAATGACCAACTTGCCCTTCAACAAACTTGAAAATAAAGAGGCAAGATATTACATAAGAACTAGATTTACTAGAAAATAAAAATAAAATTTTTTACATTCACAATTATATTTTATCTTGTACTTGCACTTTTGTGGAGATAGAATATTATGATATTGCATTGAATTAGGGTCCACCATGCTTCTGTAACAATAAGTCTTTTGCATCTATCAACAAATGACAATGATCCACCACACTTCCATGCTTCCACAGTCACTACTTTTCTAGGGCTTGTGTAGATATTTAGGTTTTTCAAAAAAATAGAAAAAGATGTTATCTCAGCTCAAGGTTCTATTGACGGAGATTCCAAGCCTTTCTCCCTTGTATCATGAATCACCTATAACAGTCCATGAATTGACTTTAGCAAGGGATATTTTGAGAATGTCATTATTATTAATGTAAAAAATGAAGACCAAGATACCTTTGAAAGGTAATTTTTTATAGCTTAAGCCCTATTACACAGATATAAGAGACTTTATTCCACCATCTACTCAGGAGTGCCTAATCCTGGGGCTTAATCTACTTGACCTTCTGGTGCAAAACATGATTACATAACTTCACATATAACTAGAGATCTTTTCACTTGAGGCTCTTGATAATGTATGCATGTATATTCAATAAATAAAAAAATAACATGTTAATGAATCACCATACCACTTCAACTAGAATTCACCCTTGTTTACTTTGATTTTGATAGAGTTTGAAAGGATATGTTATGCTGAACCTTTCATATTTCTTCTATCATCCTTCAAAAATTTCTTATCATGGCTCTGATACCACTGTTGGCCAAGATGAATAGAAATAATAAAGAAAAATATTCAATAAATTCAATTTAAAAATCATACATTTTATTTTTTTACAATGTAAGCCATTAAAAGGCTTACAAGAGAGAAGTTGGTTATACAAAACCAACTCACAGGCAACCAACCCATCAACCAACTAGAACATAAAAAAATTAAAATAAAGACTAATAAATCTAATTTGGATCATAAACTTAATAGAAGTATGTCTCACTCCTTACTCAATATCAATAATGTGAGATTGGTTAACATAATATAACCAACAGATTCATACAATTTACATCTTACCAATAATCATATCACATAACATGTTAAACATAGGAGTAGCTAAAAATCATAAATTTATTCCATCAAACGTATGAATGAATCTCACTTTATTTTCTCTCATACTATCAATAATGACTATGATTTATACCATCTAGATAAAACATATATTTAACTATAGTTTTTAATTACTATAAGTATTTTTCAAATATAATACACCCTATGATAACCCATACTATCATAGTCTAGTGTTATAAGACATAACTACTAATTTTTCACAATTAATCATAATAAAGTAGTCATAAATACATGGAAACATAAACTCCTATTCAAGTAACTAGATATAACAAAGTAAGTCTCAGTTCACATGATCATAAAATAATCCATTCTAGCATTCACTATACTTTTAGGGGTTGTATGCATGCATAACTAAGGTCCTTCTAACTGTCATAAAACATGCTATTCATAGTAATAATCAAATCACATATATTTAATCCATCAAACACATTTATGAGTCAAGACACAATAATTATAGTTTTTACCACCCATGTATTACATACTTTTCTATTGTAGTACTTTATGACATCCCATAATATCATAGTTCATTTTTTATGAACACAACTACACAATTATGAATAACCAATCTTATAATTCTAAGAAATAAATGACCCATCATCATAAATAATATTCTAACAAGTACATGTTTATACCACCTGCGTATACCATATGTTTAAACTACATATTACTATAACTTATAGGCACATATCACAATGCACTATTATATGCTATATATGTTTAAACACTTGCAAATATTAACACTCTCATATTATGTACTGCACACAAGTATTCAATACTAAATATATATAAACTAATAATTAGCCATAATATTTATAGATAAATAGAAAACTCATAAACCCATTATAATCTTTCATTTAAACATCTTATTCCATTTATAGGAGACCATTTAAATATTATTATAGTTTCAGATCCCTAAAAAACTTCATGACTTAATTTAACCACCCATTGTTATAGGTATCTATGAGTACTTACACCCCATAATATGTAAGTACTCAAATGATATGTAATTACTATACCATTATTCATTTATATTTATTAATCAAGAACTCCCTATAAAATTCCCTATTCACGAAGTATATTGACAATCTTATAAGATAAGGGATTATTACAATGTAATTCGTCCTTCATATTTTTTTATCTCTATCAAAATAGATTTCCACATTCAAAACATGCAAAACTTCGTTCACAAGTTTCCAAGTCAACATAGTCTTTCATATCTAATTTGCGTATGAGTATATGGAAATAATATAATTGCTTTATATGCTACATGATAATTTCATCAAGTACACAGATATATGAATCACTCAATCTATGACAACATACTAGTAACAAACTATTCAATGACCCAGTACCACAATGCATTAATATACATAAGATAGATATGCATATGCCTTCATATATATTAGTACACCCACAATACATATTATACATAAATTTACAATAGATCAATATACAACATACTAACCATTAATTCTCAAAAGGTTACAATATACTCAACTTTACAATTTATATGGCCCATGTCATAGTAACCACTAATGGAATAGTCAAGGCATATACCAACCCAATAACCGCTAGATCAACTTTTAGTAATACAAGTTACTTATGAATTGAGAGTCTGGTATTTAGTATTTAAAGTTGAGAGGCATCACCACATGAATTATCACAATTATACAGAATCTATATCAAAGATGTTAATCTTGGTAATAGATTGGCATTGTTAATCTCTGATATAGTATTATTCTATTATGTATTCTAAAATGAATCCATTGATAATATATTATAATTATTATGGGAATACCTATGTATACTAGTGACTTATAAAATATATACTATGTCAAAATATATCATGATAGCCCTAAGATATAATGGCTATATGGATCGATACCCTTCTCTAATACAATCATACTAGAATATAAGCTGTGATTTTTTATAAATCGATGCCCTTATTTTTAAGTTGCTAAAAATCAATTCATTAAAGTAACAATTTATATAGCACATAATTCAATATATATCCATATATTAGTATATAAATCAATATATATATATATATATAAAACAAAGATCCATATCTCTATCAACCGCTTTATGGATAAAATAAAGGCAAATCACTATTATTCATATCACCCCTTTTTATACAAGTATGTTGTAATTAACACATGGATCATATAGTCACTGTATGTACTATATTCAACTCAAAAATTAATTTAATCTTATCACACAATGAATAAATATATACAATGCTAAAAATAGACTCTCTATGTATCAATATATGGTATCTATTAAGTAAATTGTTTCATGTTAGAGTTAGTAAACTCAGCAACCTACCAATACCAAATCACTATAGGTAAGTATGTAGATCTACTTTGGTTAAGCATTATAATATCATTTTTACTTCATGAAAATATTATACACAATGATTATGCGATTATTATCCCCATGCAAGTATGCATATATTATACACAAAAATTATCAAATTTGCTTCTGGTTATAATAAGAGGTAAATATGCAGAGCTTCTTTACTTAACACAATTATTGGGTTTATAATTGACTTGATAATCTAAGCTCTAGTTGAGGGTATATTCTTAATTTATAGTTTAGAAGATCATATATATAATGGCAACTTATTGTAGATCGCTATGCCTATTTAATGATATTGTTGTATACAATACATGAATCAACATAATCAAGAAATCAATGTATATAAATATAACTATCCATATGCATATACGTTTGCATATATTTAAATCATTTCTTAAGGCATCAACTTATCCAAAGTTGAGAGTGATTTAATAATTCAATACTTAAACTGGAAATTTCTTGAGGTATGACACTAACCACCAAAGCATATTTCTAGATAGTTAATAAATATACTAGAGTTTAGATCACCTAAACACTTCAGATCACCATACTCGTAACTCTTAGTTTGGGCATACCAAATAGTTATATCAGGCTGCTTTACTCCTATTCTTTTATTTAAAATCCAAATTGGTAATACATCTATACTTCAATCCAAATGCACAGATCTGTTAATTATACTTGATTAGTTATACTAGTGATTAATATATTAGTCACCATAGTTACTTCTAGACATATAACTTTGTTCTACATTATATAATATACATCGATTGAATTAACTATCTATTTCATTGAAATTTACTTGTTTGTTGATATATAGTTTGTATAAATCTTGTATATATATTCCAAAATATGGGGACTCATCATATTACAAAATTTTTAACTAAATTAGCATGGATAGTTATTGTATTATACACAAATAATTATCAACAAACAAGTATCAGAGCTATATTATTGCTAAAATATCATTTACCTTGATACCACTATATTTTTATTTAAATATAACTCTACTTAATAATTTCTTGGGTTATTTTATTTCCATGATGCACTAAATTTGTAAGAATACCCTATAGGTTTAAATCTCTTCTTAAATATATAGACACAAAATCATTATCAAATAGAACATACATGAAAATCAATTGCATCGCCTACCTAACAAACTATGTGGTTGTTCCTTTTGGATTAGCTTCTCTTTTCTTCTTTATCCTCTGGTCTCTATGTCTCTCCCTTTTTGTATCCCCCACCCTTTTTTCCTTCCTTCCTTTTTGTTCCCTTTCCTATTTAAGAGTAAAGTGTAGTTTTTCTTCCTTTAGATTTTTCTCTTTATTTATTTTTTATTTTTATTAATATATTCATTTTTTTATTTTTCGTATATTTACACATTCCATTTTTCTTTTTTCTTTTTTTTTAATTTTCTTATCTTTTTTATATTTTTTAACATTATTGGAAATTCCTAAATTTTATTTATTTTAACACTAATTAGATTAACATCTCCTAATACCATGACAGATTAATGATAAATCAATCAAAAAATCTAATTTTACAAATCTTCAAAAAATTAATGAACATACACACATGTCACACAAGACAAATTTTACAAAACCATTAAACTATGCTATCGACCATGTTAAACTATCTAATGCAAATGATATCAAAACACATTATGCTAACCATTTATTATGCATCTAACATGTGCTAGCTATCTAATGTGATGTGTATAAGGTTCTGTCAGGATCTTGCTCCACCAGTTAGAGCATATATGATTACCTCTTGTATTAGCAACTAAACATGGAATTTAACCAGAATGATAAGTAACTAGAAATATGAAACAACACAGGAAATGAGAGACAATACACAATTGTATTAATAATCACTCAGAAGAAAATACAATAAAGAAGATGCCACTTCTTCTTCCACCTCAAAGGCTTGCCACACCTCAAGACCTTCTTCCCTCTCTCTCTCACAGTCCCAACAATCAACTCCAATATAGAATTGATGTTCACCTCCACCAGTCAGAAACAACGCTGCCAGTACACCAAGTACACAACCGTACTCCAAGTAGATCTCCTGCTCTCTGCTGTCACCTGCAAATCACCAGACCTTACTCACCATTGTAGATCTCCAAAAGAAGCCATGCACACCTGCTGACCAAGATCATACATATACAAAAAACCCTTCTGATTCTCCAAACCAACACCCACCTTGGTACTGTGGCACTAGGAGGAACACACCATTGCTCTCTTCTCTCTGAAGGAGCTTATTTAGCTCTCTTACTCTCTAGCACAAGTTTACAATACAACCCATGAGTCTATTATATATATCTCATGCTTACAATAATTAGACTATCTTAATTACAATAATTAGACACGCAACTCCAAGACTATAATTAGCCTTTAACATGCAAACTAATAGTCCAAAAATAGACTCTTCAAAATCTGCATGCAAACTACATGCTCACACACAGGTTGCTGACGTCGGCTCCTCCTGACCGATGTTGGCCGACTCATAACCGACATCAATTTATTTTGCACTGCTATCTGACTGACATCGGCTGATCAGACTGACATCGGTTGCCCTGCAACTCATTCTGCAACTCTCCACAACCTTCGTAACTCCTCTTATTTTCATCCTGGTGAAGCTTTTAGCTCCATAACCTAACAATCTCCCACTTGGAGATAAACAGTTACACCTGTACCTGTACCTGTACACCATCTAATTTATTCCCTGGCTTGTATCCCTCTTCAAGCTCAACCCTGAAGACCACCCACCACACACCCTATGATGCCTTTCCTGTCATCCAAGTAACCTACCACATCCGAACCTACAAACCCATGTAGTGAAGACCTTGACCCTGCATAACATGAATCCCTGCTGCTGGTCCCTCTCAGATACCTGAGAATCCACCTTCCCCAAATTGGCTCCAAACTCTCTGACAACTCCCACTGCTTGGGAAAACTTAGGTCTACACTAGACCTCATGTGATTTTAAACCCTGTTCTAAGCTCAGCTTGAACTGTCCAGCCCTTGGTGTGCTTACCAATTCTACATCCAACTTCTTGAACCTCGCCAACACCTTCTTCACATCAGCTCCCACTGGAGACAAAATCTCCATGTCTCTTATGCCAAAGAATTTTGCTGCTCAAAATTCTTCTTGACATACCTCTGAACTAACCTTACCCTTAGCTCAGAAAATCCCTGTATGTACAAACCTGCTCCAAGCATACCATCCACATACAATAATAGGATAATGTCGCGACTCATCATCCACTTGGTAAGTTAAACACAACAGTTACACTAACATTGACTGAAGCCCTGCTTTGTCATCCACCTATCAAAACCTGTACCACTGTCCTACAGCTTCCTCAAGACCATATACCTTGGCCTTCCATCTCACATGTCCATCCACTCTCTTCTCTAACTTGGGAATCCATCTCTCATCTAGTGCTTTCTTCCAGCTGACAACTCCACCAACAAATACCTATTTGGTTCTTCTCCAAGGACTCACTCCTCATCCATGCCAAGCTCCCACTATTTCTATATTCTACCTACATTGCCTCTTCACATCTTCCTAGTTCTTGACCATCAGTAAGCAATATAAAGAAGGTGAACAATGAATATGAGGTCCACTTACCCTTTCAGTCTTTAATATGACCATTTGAGACCTTTTTGATAGCTTGCTGTCTACCCACCATCCGTTCTAGTGATCGATCTCAGGCATCTCCCAGTTTGCATCTGACCGATGTCGGTTCCCTACACTGACCCTGACTGCTGACGTCGTTTCCCTGGCCGATGTCGGTATCCCTTCTACCAATGTCAGTTCCTATTTGACTGACGTCAGTCTTCTTGTTACTAATGTCAGTTACTATCTGACCGATGCTGGTACCTGTGTTCGCTTGTGAGTGATGACTTTTTACCCGCGAGCTCCTTTTGGATCAAACCCTTGTCCATATCAACACAGCGCTACTCAAAATAATTTAGTCCCCTCAACTGATCTCTATCCACCATCTCCTCCATGAACACCAAGGCTTTCCAGTTCCTAAGTTTGTCAAAGATATATGTCTTTCGCTTAAGACATGCATTCCCCTCCTACATATGTGACCAAGCCTACAAAGCCACATCTCTGCAATAGAAGGTGAATCAGTAATATAAGTAGATAGATGAAGGATACCTACTTTCTTACCACCATCTTATTCAAGTGCATCCATTGTGAGAGTTACTGTGCATCTCTCATCACCCAAATTTCTTGAAAAAATCAGACTTATCTCCAAGACTGGAACCTGCATGACCTTCTTCAACACTTGTGTGTTATTCATCTACAATTTCAGCTTCACTTCCCCTTTGTCAATAATCTGACAAGGCTCACCAACTCCTAAATAAATCTCTCCAAAGACATACCCATGAAAAGATGCTCTATTTCGAGCTACATGGAAAGAGGCAAAAGAATCTATAAATAAAGATTCTACTTTATCCAGAGCAACCTGTGCAACAACACCTACAACATCTGCTTCTACATGCTGATCTTCTACCGACCAACAATCTTCCTTTCCCTGCTCTTTCTTTCCATCAATCAGACCATTCGTGTTATTTAGTTTCTCCATTCATAGCTTACTTTCTTCTGCCATTGCTATACTCCCACTCAATCTGAAACCCTTGAGAGTGACCTGTAATCAACAAACACTAACCAGATTTGAAACCACCCGTTAGTCAACCCAACCAAAAGCTCTTATACCACATGTCAGGATCTTGCTCCACCAATTAGAGCATATATGATTACCTCTTGTATTAGCAACTAAACACAAAATTTAACCAGAATGATAAGTAACTAGAAATATGAAACAACACAAGAAATGAGAGACAATACACAATTGTATTAATAATCACTCAGAAGAAAATACAATAAAGAAGATGCCACTTCTTCTTCCACCTCAAAGGCTTGCCACACCTCAAGACCTTCTTCCCTCTCTCTCTCACAGTCCCAACAATCAACTCCAATATAGAATTGATGTTCACCTCCACCAGTCTAAAATAATGCTGCTAGTACACCAAGTACACAACCATACTCCAAGTAGATCTCTTGCTCTCTGCTGTCACCTGTAAATCACCAGACCTTACTCACCATTGTAGATCTCCAAAAGAAGCCATGTACACCTGCTGACCAAGATCATACATATACGAAGAACCCTTCTGATTCTCCAAACCAACACCCACCTTGGTACTGTGGCACTAGGAAGAACACACCATTGCTCTCTTCTCTCTGAAGGAGCTTATTTAGCTCTCTTACTCTCTAGCACAAGTTTACAATACAACCCATGAGTCTATTATATAGATCTCATGCTTACAATAATTAGACTATCTTAATTACAATAATTAGACACGCAACTCCAAGACTATAATTAGCCTTTAACGTACAAACTAACAGTCCAAAAATAGACTCTCCAAAATCTACATGCAAACTGCATGCTCACACATAGGTTGTCGACGTCGGCTCCTCCTGACCGATGTCGACCGACTCATAACCAACGTTGATTTCTTATACACTACTATCTGACTGACATCGGCTGATCAAATTGACGTCGGTTGCCCTGCAACTCATTCTGTAACTCTCTGCAACCTTCGTAACTCCTCTTATTTGCATCCTGGTGAAGCTTTTAGCTCCACAACCTAACAGGTTCTAGTTGGTTTCTCTATCATCCTCTAACATCTTCATATGTATCACCCTATCTGATGATGCTTTCCCTCCATCATGTTTTAAGGGATGAGTTATCCTACATCAACCTCACAAATAGGTAGTTAGATCATTACATCATGATATAAATACATCATAAAATATAATTTAAATAGTAAATCAATATATTTGTAATATAACCATATACACTATAGCTAACTCATAGTAATGTAATCATGTAATCTAAGCAATATCATACTATCTCATAACATCATATATCAAATCTTAGTTAAAAATAGTCAAATCCAAATTTGTCAACTATAAATATCCATAGATAATCAAATAGTTTGCTTAGCAAAGAATCAAGATGTAACATGAATATTCATTATGAATCTATTGGTTTTAATATTATTAATTATTTAAAATTAATCTAGTATTAATGACCCTATATAATCAAGTTAGATGGATTTCACTTACTTAAATAGTGTCACTAATACATAGAAATTGTGTAATCTAATTGAGTGGTGTGTATAAAATTGATTGATCCATGAGATCAATAACTATATGAAAACTTTGGCCAAAGTAGTGTTTATACTTAAACATTATCATTTCATTTGTTTGATTTAGTTTATATATTTTTTATAATATCATGTTATAATGGGTTTCCTTATGATATACATCATGTATTAGTGATCTTACAACACATGGGTTCTAGTTGTCACTCTTGATTCTCACACTTTCATTATCTACCCACCCACGTAGGGAGGGCCATTCCTTATTTAGGATATTATGTATGGGATTCATGGTGCATGGTTGATGTGGAAGAGCACTTGGATGATGCTCTCCTTCCCTTCAATAATATTTCACGAGTGACTACACTTGAGATTACTTATGGATATTATGAGTTCATTGAGACTTGCATGCTCTGTGGAGCTTTGTATTATTATTATTATTATTATTATTATTATTGAAACTATAATTTTTATTCATATGTACCATTACAATAGTTGGTTGTAATATTGTATCAGTTATCATTGAATTTGTAACAATATTTTTATGAAATAAATACAATCTTAATTTTTGTATTCATAATTGTAATTATTCTTAATAATGATATTGTTATTATGATCATTAGATAAATAGATTAGATATAGACCTTTTTATGGTTAGTTTCAACTAATGTATTTAGTTAAAGATCACTCTATGTTCATCATGAAGAAATCTATTATTTGAATTTGTGTAATTTAAAAAAGAAATACCCTATTCTATTAAAACCTAGTGGGGTTATTACATTGAATTTATTGAGATATTTCATACCCTCATACTCAATATATTTCTCTAACTTCATGATCCAATTAATGAGTTATTAAGAAGTCAAACTCCCTAAATAACTAGGGGTTCCTAACTTTGTTTTATTATTTATTCTCATGAATGCGTGTAAGAATATATTTTTGATTCATTGACCAACTCCTTTTCTAAGTATCAGGTGATTCCTCTATAAGTTCATTATATCTTTCATTATCCATCTAAATTACTCTATGTTTTTTGATATCTATAGCCTCTAAATTGGCTCGCATTCCTCTCATCAATTTGATGAAGTTTGCAAGTCTTGGCACTCTCAATGCTCTTGAAACATAACCTCCTTTGTGTCCAATAGATTTTACTTGAAATCAATAATAATCACCACACCTTATACCCAACACTTTCCTTATTGGAATATGCCTTGATTACCTTCTACCCACACTCATAAATGTGGAGAACATAATTCAGTCACATGCTCACTTCGCAAAGCTAACCTTGATCTAATACTAATTAATGTAGTCATAGTTAAGGTATCAAATTAAGGACAATAAATGACCACACATCCCACCAAAAAACACAACTAATATACTGACTTATAGTCATGCACATAGAAATAGAATGAATAAAAATTGAAATACCAATGTTCTTTAATGATTCGAAGGATTGTAGCTTGCACACAATTAGTGTAACTTTAGATATTAAAAACATATGTAACATATATCAATCTCCAATTAGATGCATTACATCCGTTCTTGAAGATTCAAATTTACAAATTTATCACTCTAAAAGACTCAAAATGTCCATCTACTCAACTCCCTCTCTCAAGTATAGGGATATGTTTATATAGACCACCTAATTATTCAATTCTCTCAACTAACTCAAAAATATACTAAAATTGTTGAATGCCCATAACACATCAATATGTGCCACAAATATTAAATGTATAGTACAATCCTAATAACCTATAACACATCACAACATGACATAAAATGAGTTTTCATTCCCATATTGATGCTCATGTATGATTTGAGGAAAAAAATCATGAATGGTTTAATAAATGATAATTCTCATACCACAACACATTAATTCTCATGCCACAAGGATAATATGTGGGGATCACCACTTGTAAGACCAAGTCACAACATTTTCAAACCAAAACTACATGTAGAATCATATGCAAGTTTGTGCAAAAACAACCATAATTACACTTTTGTGTTCCACTTTTTCCTTGTAAGATAATGCAAAATTCATAAAGTAAAGTTGTGAACTATTAATCTTTGGAACCACAAGAATTCAAGTCTACTTAGTTGTGTGGAACTTCCCTCCAAACTCTCTTGCAAAAATATTAGCAATTTCCCCAAAGCTTAAGTCCTTAGTCACTTTACATTCCAAGATACATGCATTGAGTTGGAATTAACTTAACACACACGTAAATGATATGCAATGCAACTGCACATACTTACGTGCAAAACAACATAATTTTGCATGAATGTTAAACTACATGAGAACCTGGATGCTCCTACATCAACATAAATATTTTTTGATAAGGAAAAGGTAAATAAAAAGTGTGGTCCAACTCTGAAATGTAAATTGATGGTTTGGGACCCTTTTTGGTTTTAGATTGTATATTATAGTGAACAAATCCAATGCTGTCTAATTTTTACTACTAAAAAAATAGTAAGCTATATATTTTTATAGTATCATATGATTTAATATATAGGAAGAGTAAATAAAATATTTCCAATTATTAAAATAGATACTAGATTATTATTGAAAAAATGTTCGTTTTAAATTATTTTAGCGGCACCCTAAAAATCTAGACAACAACATTTTTTTGATTGACATGCATAGATAATTTTAAATACTAGAAAATAATAAAATCCTTGGGTATATATGCAATCATAAAAAACCCCAATATCATCCCTATCACTTGTTAACATGTTGTAACATTCTCAACTATAGCAACTTTGACCAAACTATGCTTTATGGTTTTCTTTCCAAGAGGATTCGACCATGTGACCGCAAAGTAGATGGTTTCCTTGAAGAAAAAATCCATTTCCCTATGAAAATAATTTATTTCAAGCTTTCTTCTAGACTTTTTTTAATACCAAATTTTTTTTCACAATCTTTCTTGGATGATTCAAGTTCAAATTAAAATACCATCATAATATTTCTTCCCTTCCCCTATTTTAAATCGATAAATATGATAATTATGATAACAATTGTTACACTAAGAATTGCTATAAGTATGGCTAGCTAGAAATTTCAATTCTTAAAAAACATAGATGTTTCTTCAGTGTAATCACTATATAATATATATAAATAGCACACTTTTGATATGTTCATTATAAAATAAGGAACAATTTTCTTAAAGAAACAACTCTATCAATGATATCATTATCTTTGAGCAGTTGAGACAATTGTGTGATCTTATATACTGTTAGGTCCTATGGTTGTGAATAAATCATTTCATTTTATTTAAAATAAGAGAAAGCACCTAGTCCCTATGCACCCCAAGTCAAGGGATGTCTATAACTATGTAGGCTCCACATGATTATTAAAAAAAGTTTTTAATAGATTACAATTATTTTATTTTATCAATTTCATTTTTGGAATTTAAATTATGTGAAAGGTAATATTTTAAGGTATTTAAAAGAGATTATTTTAAATATTAAAAAAATTAAGGTGGACCATTACTTTAGGATTAATTCATGTATTTAGTATTCACCTATGTATCATCATTTGATTGGTTAGTTGTTTGTTTTGATTTATTATGATCTTGACACTTTTTATTCAAATTTTAGTTGTGAAATTGACATACACTCAATACTATTCAAATAAATAATGGTGTTTTTACCTCCCTATCTATTGGTCCATGCATATCCATTAGCTCTTCTCCCTTAGGATAAAAAGAGGAAGACTTGCATTTTTTTTAGCAGAAGCCTTTCTCTTTGTTTCATCAAACTCCTAATAAGATTATCAACATATATATTGGGACATGTCCAACATGAACTTTATACAATAGGGTCCATAAGGCATATAGAGATGTCCTCTCATAGCTGAAACATGTGGGAACACAACTCAAGCTTGACATATAATTATTTCAAATAAATCATGCAAAGATAGATTTATACACTTCCTATGTATTAAATAAAACAAGTCACATATAAATTTTGTATCTTATATTTTTTGTCATGATTAATTGTACAAGTAACTAAATCCTTGTGAAATAGAAATATAAGTATTATAGACACCTTAAAATGGCCATGTGTAATTTACTTAGTGTTATTTGATGTAATATTAATGTGCTTGCTATTTACCAATTTTTTCTTTAAATTAAATTTTATTGTCATGTTTGTCTAATTTTTATGGTTCCTCCCCATCTTTTTATAGATCTTCAAACATTTTTATCTTGTTTCTTGTAAATCATTATCCCTATATCAAGAGTTCCATTGTTGTTCCAAACACCTATCAAAAGTGCCCTTAATTTTAATTCCTAGATGCTATGTTTTCTTTAAAAAGTATGTTGGTTATATTTGTTCACACCATAAACTAATCTAAAAGAAATCATATAAAGGCTATGGATTTTCTAGTGATATCTAAGCTTATTATCACAATGAGAAAATATAAATAATTATACACAAGTATAAGGACCTTATAAATCACAATACTTACAATATTCATGAAGGTATCTATTGTATTCTTTTATTACAAACCTAAAACCTCAGATTAATGAAAGCCTTTTTAGAATGAATCTTAAAATCAACCTAGGTGGAATGGTTTTGATGTCATGATATGTTGAAGGAATGAAAATATTAATGTAGATACATGACTTAGATAATCACCTTTGACCCAATAATGTATGTCTTGTTCCTTGGAAAGGGAAAGGTATTATTGAAATCAATGTGAGAACATTATTCTACATTCACCAGGTGTCTAGTCAAAATGGGTTTATATATGCATGTACATGATAACGTAGTGTCTAAACTCTAGTAACAAACACTTTTTTTGGTTGAGGTAATGGATTGTAGGAGTTATTAAACACTATTACTTAATATGAAATATCATGCAACATGGTGCAATCCTACATACTAAAATAGTTTTATGGAAGTATTCCTTGAGTGTGAGAAGTCTATGTGATGTAGGTGTGTGTAACTTTGATGCATGACAACATATAACATCATGAAGTTGTCTCGAGCCCTTGTGTGTGATTATTGTGTGATGGGCCATTGGACCCATATATATACAAATTCCATAGTTTAGGATAATGACATAATGCAGTATTACAATATTAAAGTGTGGGGTCTCTGTAGTTGAGAAATTTTGGTTGTGTGGTGGTGTGCATGATGCAAGTGAGAAATATTATGACTTTTGGAACAATATCACATCATTATAGCATGTGGCATATGTTAGGCAATATTGAGTAATATTGGATGTACGTAGGTTCAAGGAAGTGGTAAGCTTTGAAGTTAGGGTGTAAGGTGTTGTTGTGTGGCTCATCTTCATAGTGTCACGAAATAAAGAGTTTAGGTCAATGTGAGGGTGTGTGAATGCATGAACACATTATTATAGGAATGCGATAGTGTGGGTAAAGGTGATAGTGTCTTGCTATATAAATGTGTTTGTGTATGTGTATTGGTATGTGTGTAAATTATTAGTACCCAAAGGGTGTTTTATCAACTTTTACACCCAATGTTCATTTAAATGTTTGAATTAGAAAAACAATTTTTTTTAATTTAATAATCATATTCCTTCATTAAAATTCACCATGAGAATCTATTTAGTGATCCAGATATAACACTCTACATATATTAACTATAAATAAGCATATGACATCTAACGGTCACTGATCACTAACAACATATGAAACACATCATAACCAAATATCAAAAGTAATTACAAATACCTAGCTATGACTCGTTTAATAATACAACCACTGCTACCAAAGTAAAAATAAGTAAATAATTATATCTCATTAAATTAATGTATTAAGAATAATAATAAATATAATATAATACAATGTACAAGATACAATATATCAAGCTCCACGGAGCATGAGTTCCCAAACCTAGTATCTCTGGCAACCTTAAGTGTCATATCCAAAAAAGTACTATTGTGGGAAGGGAGAGAATCATCCAAGTGCTTTTCCACACCAACCATGGACCATCAATCCCATACACAAATTACATCAGGGAATGGCCCTTCTTTCATGGATGAATAGATAGTGATAGCAAGGAATCCAGAGAGATAAGTGAGTACCCGTGTGTCATATGATTTATAAAACTAAACATGTGTATCATAAAGAAACCCATTCTACTCAAGATATCACATAAACATGTAAACCATACACATGAAATGATAATGTATCACTAAAATTACTTGGTCTAGGTTTTCAAATAGTTATTGACCTCTAGGAGCAGTCAATTTCATACACACACTTGATCAGATTACCTTCATCTGGCATCGTGGTATTAATAATATAGTGAATTCCATATCACTACTTACTCACTAACAACAATGAAATATTTGGTTAACACATGTATATAACCATCAAATTTATACAGATTACTTCCTACCAGCAATCACAAAACATGTTAAACATAAAAATAACCAAAATGCATTCATTTAGTCCATCAAATATAAGAATGCATCTAGTCATACAATTACAATTTGTACTACCCAGGTATAACATACAATTAGAATATAGTTTGCAAACATAATACACTTTATGACATCCCATTATATCACAATTCATTATACATGAGCACAACTATTCAAATACAAATAATTAGTCTTATAATTTTAAGAATCAATGTCTCATAACCCTAAATAATAAGCAAGCAAGTACATATTATACCATCCAAGTATATCCTATGTTAGACTACATAATTTAATCTCCATAAGTAGATTCAAGTATATAGTACAAGTAGTAATAATACAGTCTACCATTATGATGTACACACTACTTACTTCTAGGTAGTTATTCATAATATTTTCAAATAATTAGATAACTCATAAAACCATTATAATATTTCATTTAAATAACTCATTCTATTTCTATGAGACTATTTTAATATGGTTATAGTTTACGGTCCCTAAGAAACTATATGTCTTATTTTAACCATCCCTTGCTATAGGTATATATCCTATATACGAGTATTGGTACATCATAATATGCACCATATGTAAGAACTCAAATGATATGTAAATACTATATCAATGTTCATTTACATTTATTAATTAAGAACTTCCTATGATTTCAACAATCCTTAAAACTTTCCTAGTCACAAAGTATATTTTCAATCTCTATAAGATAAGGGATTATAAAATGTAATTATCCTTCATTATTTTTATCCCTAACTAAATAAAACTTCATCCTAATATAATCAAAGCATATATAACTATGTCTGCAAGTTCTTAAGACTACCTAGTCTTTTGTATCATGGTTAACATACAAGTATTCAACAATATCCAAATTGCTCTTATACGATACATAAAAGTTTCATCAAGTATACAGACACGTGAATCACCCAAAGTCATGAAAGTATACTATTCAAAATATATGCTATAGGCATGCATCCCAATATATTTATATACATAAGCTATAAATGTATACATTCTTGTACATATTAGTACACCATAATACATATCATACACAAGTTTACAATGGATCAATATACAATACACTAACCTATAATTATCAATAGGTATAAATGGACCATGTTACACTATACTCATCATTAACAATACACATAGCCCGTAAATATAGTAACTATTAATAGAACAAACATAATGTATACAAACCCACTAATCACTAGATCCATAATTCATTGAATACACTATATATGAATATTGTAATAGCTACTCTCTATACAACATAATAGTTAAACTAAATATATGATTTAGATCCATTATCTGTTTTCATCCATATAATGAGAATTGTAATTAGTAGAGTATTCACCTTTTCCATCATGCCATGGTACAACCACTATATGCATACTTGTCTATATGTATCCGATATAACTACGGTTATTATCGGTCATTATGTTTAGTATTAATATGCATAATTATTATTTCTGCATAAATAATGACATGGTGATAACAACATTAACCTACACATATACATTTTAGGCTATGATATGTTCATATCATCACATATTTATGAATATATGGCACTATAAGTATATACTCATGACATATAACCAAATATGCATCCTAATTAGACTCTTTAAGTCATAAAAGTTACTAACATGTCACAAAAATATAGATCATGAATGAGTCTATACAAATACATCAATCATCCAATTATACAGATACATATACTCAAACTTGGGTGTGATATGATGAAGCCATGATTCAAACCTTTTTTTTGAATATTCATGCAATATAAGTAGATCACCATATCTAGATTGGATAGTTTTGCTATATATAAATATATATAGGTTTGATTATTAGTCTATAATACCAAGGAATATTTTGGATACCATATAATATATGAATTTTTATGCTATGTATATTATATACAAAAGGTTCACTATTATATGGTATTGGAAAAATGTATAACATAATCTAATTAGTCAATATCATATCATGACTATAGTGATCTAAAGGGTTTATATATATGAAAGATTAAGGTTAACACACTCAATGTATTATGACATAAAAGGATGTATGATAGCTAGTACTAGACTTCAACCACCAATTCTATGTGTTAGTTTTAAGTAATATCTTATTCTATCATGGCTTTATCCAAAAGTATGGAATTAGGAGTTATATTATCAAAAACATCCACATATCTTATATTATGTTTAGAACTATAATATCCTAATTTTAATAAGTATTCCACATATCATATCATGTCTCAAATACTTATTAGTTCAATATTAGCAGTGATCTATATCATAGATTAGACTGTGTTAGTTATACTACTATATTGACACTAACTTGAATTATCTCTAAATATTCCATCTACAATGATAGTGTACCATTTCATGATCCTATGAAATTCACCCCTAATCGATTATATATATGACTTAATATACAATAATTTTTATACAAATCATTCTAATACTGTATTTTTAATTGTTAGTGCATAGATTAAGTGCATTTTGAAATACATATTCAATTATCAATATCACTTATTCATGTTATTCTCTCTAATAGTCTAAAATTATGATGTATTCACTACATATATATAATATCGATATATCTTGTAGCTATCTATGTAGATTAAATAATGTTGAGGTATTCATTGAATATAATGACCTAGTTTACTGAAGTTATATTTCTAATTTTCTTATATATATAACAACTTGGATAATGTAACTTAATTCTTGACCTATGTTATAATATATGTTCTCTAGTATTTATTTATATAAATTTTCTATTATAATCATAATAATTACACATGGTCATAAATTTACAAACTGGTTCACTATTGTTCAACATAAATTGATCCCTCTTAAAAAAATATAGCTACTTATCTATTCTGCCATTCTATGTGTGTGTGTGTGTGTGTGTGAATAATTTTCTAAATTATATAGGTGTTTCATCCAAACAAATAGTTTGATACACCCATACATCCTTGGTAATATAAATGATATAGTTAACTATATAGTCTAAAAGAAATACCAAATTTTAATTACCAAGTATACATTATTGTCAGTAATAGAATGAATTGAATTGAATTACTCTGCTTACTAGGCAATATGCTCTGTTGTTCCATCTCTTTCTTCCTTCTTTTTCCTCTTACACTCTGCTACCTCTCCCTTTCTTTTTTCTAGGATATATTCTCCTTTTATTTTATTTTCTAAGTATGGCACTGCTTTCTTTAAAGTTGGCCTCTTTTTTTATCTTTTTGTTTTTCCTTTTGAATGCACATTGTATTTTATTTTTCTTTTACTCCATTATTATATTTCTTTTATTTATTTAATCTCCTTGATTTTTAATTTTTATGTTTTTATTTATTTTTATTATTTCCAATTCACTTTTTGGTATATTTAAATTGCACTTGCTTATTTTAATTTAAATCCAATTGTTTTATGTGTTTTATTTATCTTATGGGAATTTATTTCCTTTTTCACTTTATACACTTTTTAGAACATATTCACTAATTAATAATAATAATATGATATATATATATATATATATATATATATATATATATATCCTTAGGATTAAGCTTAAATTTGATGGCACTGCTAAAGGTAATCCTGGTATGGATGGCACCAAGGGACACTCAGAGATTCTAGGGGAAAATTCTTGCTTGAATTTAGTGAAGCACTTGGCTTCTACTCCAACAATGTCATTGAAACCAAAGCTTTGTGGTGTGGCCTATCTTTAGTGATTCAAAATAATTGGCTTGATTTAGAAATAGTAGGGGACTCAAAAATTGTCATTAAATCCCTCTCAAATGGATCTATGCATAATTAGATCTTAAAGAATATTATGGAAGACTGTAAGAATCAGTGTGACAAATTAAAGACATACTCCCCTTGCACATCTTTCATGAAAGGAATAATCTTGCTAATCATATGGCTAACAAAGGTGTCACCCTCAACCACTCAGAACAAATCCTCCATATACCAATGCTCTCACCAAAGGATCAAAGGCTTAGAGCATTACATAAAATGATTTAAATAACCACCATATTAATGAAGATCATCATTAATCATTCATGGTCTAATTTTTTAGATCTATGAAGCATGAGAATTTATTGTAAGCAGTGGAGAATGATTATTTTCAATAGGTACAAGCATCGTTCATGTCTAAAAGTATGGTATTTACCTTTGTATTCTCTCCACCTTAGGCATTTTACACCATTCTCTGATTTATTCTCCTAGCTTTGTGGTGATTCCATCTTGGGTGAAATGGATTTAGGAGGCTCAAGCAACAAACATCCTAGGTAGGTTAAAGGTAAGGCCTCTACTTTAATTCAGTTAATGCTATAAATAATAGTCTATTACATAACTATTCCTTAGAAGATGTCCACTCCTCATTTTTGGGCTTGGTGGATGATCTGAAGCTCCACCATTTTCTTGAATCAGGTTCCCTCCTAGATAAAAAGACTCATTTTATAGCCCAAGAGGCACTAGATTTTTGGTAAAAAACCCTACTAGAAGGTGTGAAGGATGAAAAGATACTGAAATGGATGGCCATGAATCTACTATGTGCCTAGCTTGATGTTCATCTCGATGGATTTTATGGAGGTGGTGATCAAGGATATGGAAGATATTGATTAGTCTAATTCCCATTTAGACACCCTTAAATTTACTTAGCTAATTGGCATTCAAACTATTCTCTTTAGTGTTAGTAATTCTCTTACTATTCATGACATTTTAGATCATTTCAGTCATTTGATGAATACCAAGCTTGATTAAATTTGAACTCTGATAAAGGAAATGGTTAAAGACAACATCTAACAACATCAAAAGCTAAAGGCAATCTATGAGAGGTTGGACATTAGGCATGACACTAGTAAAATTAGCTTGGTGAGATCCTTGGTTGCTATCAACCTAGAAGAAGAAGCTCGTGATGTTGGTAACAATGCAGATATAGTTATCTCTGATGAAGACTAGTTTTTGTTCAGTTTTTAAGTAGTTTTGAGCTTTTTGTTCTTTTAAACTTTGATACTCCTATTGTATCTCCCTGGTTCTTCCAGGGTTTTTAATTAAATACTTTAAATAGATGAGTTTTGCCCTTTTTTGACATATAAATATATACACACACACACAACACACACACACACACAATCATTTTAGTGCATAAACTAATTTCAATGACTTAATAAAAATACTACATAACATAAATACATAAGATTAATTCCATATCATCATCACACTAAGCTAACCATACTAAGTAATAATATAAATGCATCAACAAAAAAAATGTACTAATGCTAGCAATTTAAAACATGCATGTAACATGTACTAGCTAATATGGTATGTGTAGGGTTCTATCCATTTCTTTATCATCTCCCAACATCTCCATCTACATCACCCTCTCCGATGATGCTCTCCCTCCATCATGATCTAAGGGATGAATCTCTCATGCATCCAACTCATGACAAGTAGGTAGTTAGTCCATAACATCATGACATTTATATCATAAAATAATTTTGAAATAATACATTAACATGATCACAATGTAAATATGATACATTACAACTAACTCATAGCAATGAAATCATGAAATCTAAGCAACATATAATTGCCCCATAACAACATATGACTTACAACTTAACTAGTAATAATCAAATCAAGTTATCAACTATATAAAATCCATGTATAATCAAGTAAGTTTGTTTACCAATAAATCAAGATGTAACATACTTCCCCTTAGATCTAGTCATCATCCCGGATGATGCATATTTGAACATAAGTTCTGAATTAAAAACATTGTTTAGTAGAGAAATAACATAGTATAAAGTATCAAATCAAGAAACTAAAAGTGAAAATTACCTGTAGAAATCATCTTAATTCTCCCAAGTAGCACTATTCTTAGAGTATTGGTCCCACAAGACCCTACACTATGACATCTTACTATTATGCAAACAAGGTTAGCGAGTTTCACTTATTCAAAATGGTTCTATAATGACCACCCTAGGACCAAAATTGACAAGATAAGATTATATATTATAGGACTAACCACTTGTGATACCTATAAGGGCCCCACATATCTCGATGAAAGTTTCACTAACTTTCCAAATTTAGGCTTCAAATAAAATCACATGAAATCATCATAAAAGCCAAAAACAAATGGCCAAAGAGAGTTCCACAAAGCAAGAATGGTGTGTATAAGTCAATACTATTTCTACTCTATGTAGCCTCTGATAAGTATGACATGTCAATAATGTTACTACTCCACATAGCTCTTGACAAGTATGATGATGAATAAGAATTAGAAATACTACATTTCCAATGTATATAAAATTAAGAAATAAACATTCTATAGTATACATGCATATGGCCATATGATTGAATTTGACAAGTTTCACTTGTTAAAACCTAGATTCAACAAGATCCCCTTGTTGGATCTAAACTTAGTAACTATCGATTCAATGTGAGACCAATTAGGGTCCACTCCTATCTCTTAGTACTCATGTTCCTAATTCATTACTTGTCCCTTAGGTCTCCACAACCTAATGATCTCCAAAATGTGTATAAGGTTCAATAAATCACAAATCCATACTAATAGATCATAGAAATCAATGATATATGCTAAATAATTACAGATGTACCAACATTCATTATAATAAAAATCATACAATCATTCCATAAATGTATTAAGATGCCACTAGCCAAGCATAACTAGTATCATATTTCACAACTTAACTTATTCTATTATATTCATAGTTAAGAGGAAATAATGTTAAAATTAATATAGCATACAAAGTCCAAGGATCACACCATCCTTACAACCTTATAAAAGGAATAAGTGAGGTAATGTCTCTCCACTTGCTTGGCTAGATACACAACAAGTTATAAGCTTATCTTAGCCCTTTTAGATTAACAAGATGTTCCACACATCTGAAATCCACACTCCTTCTAGGTGAAGATACATAAATGTCTCATCTAAACAACATGTTTTTAGCAAGATGAGAATAATACCAATCTAATCAAGGGTAAATCATAACATAATAATTATAATCAACTTATAAATCTTAATCCAAAACCAATATAAATCCAAGGTTCACCACTCCACATGGTTCAAATTCACAAGATTAGATAAAGTATCACTAAAAAGTGTGACTCTAAAAATCCATAATTAGTGAACTAACATCTCAACAATAAAATTCTTAGATACCCTCACATGGTATATAGAAAACACCGTAACCATAGTTTATAAAATCACTACACACTTATCAAACCTATAAGTGTAATATTACAACCTATTTCCACATCTGGAAATAAAATATTAATTATATAGATGCATAATTCTATTTCATTTCTACAAATTCTCTATAAACAATAAGTTAAACACATTGTACCATGAACTCAAGGGAATATAGTCAAAACAACATTGCATAAACAAATTTCAATATCATGAAAATATGCATCCACTCAATGAGCTTATAATGATGTCAAAAAAGAATGAGAGAGTAAAAACTCATCTCCATGCTAGATATAAGAGATGACAACTCCTCCTAATCTAAAAAACATAGGGGTTCCAATCCATGAACAAACTCATAACACATTGAAGTCTTCAACAAAGAAAACTGCACTCCACTACAAGGAGAATTCCCACCACACTAGGTGGTGCTAATCTAAAAATGGTCTTATAAGATTTAGGATTTACCACTCCTAGGATTAGTGTATATAAGACACAAAAAAATGTACATGTTCTCAAGAGATAAGCATCTCATGTTTTTTAAACACTTACAATATAAATGCAAGTGTTGAAGGTGACTCGATTACTAAGAAAGATGTAATTATACTCAAGGTGTTTGATCTAAGTGATCAAACTAGGGTAGGAATATCTTATTCATGACTCAATAACTATACTATGCACTTACCTACCTAAACATATTGTATAACCATCATCATCGAGGCACTCGATAAGCCAACCCTTTATCAACTCTAAGAGGGTACAAGTGCTCATATGGGTACACACTCAATGTTTCACATAACATCTCATGAATGTCTATTTCCTACAATAATCACCAAGATATAAAAGAGGATTTACTAAATATCAAAACTATAATCATGGTGTAACATAGTTCCGTACTGAGGTACTACAAGTCCAAAATTCACTTCACTTAACCAATACAAAACTATGTGTCACAAAGTTCTCCATACTTGGGTATAACCCGTGCTTTGATGGTTTTCTTGCTCAGTGGGATGATATTTAAGTTCACATGTTCACATTGGTAAATAAAAGGACATGGAAATTCTAATGGAATCATTAAGTCTTAGAGTTTGAGCCACAACTTTAATACCACATGGAACAACCCTGTTGGGTTTGACTTATAAAAGTGTGATTTTTTTGTTAATTTAATCATCGCATTCCTTCATAAAAATTCCCCACAAGAATCTATTTATTGATCTAGATGTAACACTCTAAGTATATTATCTATAATTAAGCATATGACATATAATAGTCACTAATCACTAAAACCATATAAAACACATCATAATCAAATATGGAAAGTAATTACAAATACCCAACCATGGTTGGTATAATCATACAACCACTACTGCCAAAGTAAAAATAAGTAAATAATTAAATCTCATCAAATCAATTTCTTAATAATAATAAATAAAATAAAATACAATGTACAAGATACAAATCTCTATAGAGTATGAGTTCCCGAACTCCAGTATCTCTGGTAACCTCAAGTGTCATCTCTAAATAAGTATTGTTGTGGGAAGGAAAAGCATCATCCAAGCACTATTCCATACTAACCACAAACCATCGATCCCCCACACAAATCTCGTCAAAGAATGGCCCTCCCTTCATAGAATAGTATATAGTGATGGCTTGGGAATCTAGAGAGACAAGCTAGTACTTGTGTGTTAAATAATTTCTAAAACTAAACATGCGATGTATCATAAATAAACTTGTTCTACTCAAGACATCGCACAAAAATATAAACCATACACATGAAATGTTAATGTCTCACTAACATTACCTGTCCTATATTTTCAAATAGTTATTGACCTCTATGATCATAAAATTTCATACACACCACTTGATCAGATTACCTTCATTTGGCATCATGGTACTAGTAAGCTAGTGAATTCTGTCTCACTACTTACTCAGTAACAACAATGTGAGATTTGGTTCACACACACACACACACAACCAATAAATTCATATAGATTACTTCCTACCAATAATCATAAAACATGTTAAACATATCAATAACCAAAATGCATTCATTTAGTCTATCAAACATAAAAAATCATCTAGTCATACAATTATAGTTTGTAAACCATGGGTATAACATAAATTTAGACTATAGTTTTCAAACATCATACACTCTATGACATCCCATAATATCATAGTTCATTATACATGAGCACAACTATTCAAATACAAACAACCAGTCTTACAATTTTAAGAATCAATGTCTCATAACCTTAAATAATATGCAAGAAAGTATAAATTATACCAATTGGGTATATCTTATGGTAGATTACATAATCTAATCTCTGTAAGTGTATTCAAGTATTTATAATAATAATACAATCTACCATTTTGATGTACACACTATTTACTTCTAGGCAATCAATCATAATATTTGTAGAGAATCAAATAACTTATAAATCTATTATAATATTTCATTTAAACAACTCATTATATTTCTAGGAGACTATTTTAATATGGTTATAGTTTTCGGTCCATAAGAAACTTTATGTATTATTTTAACCATCCCTTGTTATATGTATATCTCCTATATACGATTACTTGTACATCATAATATGCACCATATGTAAGTTTTCAAATGGTATGTAAATACTATATCAATGTTCATTTGTATTTCCTAATCAATAAATCCCTATGATTTCAACAATCCTTAAAACTTTTCTATTCATGAAGTATATTGACAATCTATATAAGATAAGAGATTCTACAATGTAATTCCCCTTCATTATTTTTATCCTTAACTAAATAAAATTTCATCGTGATATAATCAAAGTGTATATAACTCTATATGCAAGTTCTCAAGACTACCTAGTCTTTCATACTAGGGTTCGTATATAAGTATTCGGCAATATACAAATTGCTCTTATATGATACACAAAAGTTTCATCAATTATACAGACATATGAATCATCCAAAGTTGTGAAAGTATACTAGTTAAATTCTATGTTATAGGCATGCATCCCAATGTATTTATATACATAATCTATAAATGTCTATGTTCTTGCACATATCAGTACACCAGGGTACATATTAGACACAAGTTTACAATGGATCAATATATAATATGCTAACCAATAATTATCAATAGGTATAAGTAGACCACACTATAATATACTCATAATTAACAATACACATAGCTTATAAATATAGTAGCTATTAATGGAACAAACACGACATATACAAATCCACTAATCACTAGATCCATAATTCATTGAATACATTGTATATGAATATTGTAATAACTAATCTTTATACAACATAATAGTTAGAATAAATATATGATTTAGATCCATTATCCAGTTTCATCCATATAATGAGAATTGTAATTAGTAGAGTATTCACCTTTGCTACGATGCCATTGTATAACCACTATATATATACTTGTCTATATGTATCCAATATAACTATGGTTTTTATTGGTAGTTATGTTTAGCAGTAATATGCATAATTAAGATTTTTGATTAAATAATGACATGGTGATAAAAACATTATCCTACACATATACATTTTAGGCTATGATATATTCATTTCATCACATATTTATGAATTTATGGTATTATAAGTATATACTCATGACATATAACCAAATATAATTCTTGATTAGACTCTTTTAGTAATAAAAGTTACTAACATGTCACAAAAATATAGATTATGAACAAGTCTATACAAATAGATCGATCATCCAAATATATAGATACATATACTTAAACTTGGGCATGATATGATGAATTCATGATTCAAACCTTTTTTTTTTTGACTTTTTATACAATATAAATAGATCACCATATCTGGATTTGACAATTTCGCTATATATAAATATATATACAGGTTTTCTTATTAGTATATAATACCAATGAATATTATGGATAACATATAATATATGAATTTTATGTTATGTCTATTATATACAAAAGGTTCATTGTTATATGGTATTGAAAAAATATGTAATATAATCTAATTAGTTTATATCATATCATGACAACATTAATCTAAAAGGTGTGTACATATGAAAGATTAAGGTTAACAAACTCAAGGTATTATGCCATAGAAGGATGTATAAACCACCAATTATATGTGTTAGCTTCAAGTAAATATCTTATTCTATCATGGCTTTATCTAAAAGTATGGAATCAAACTATTATATTCTCAAAAACATCCACATATCTTATATTATGTTTGGAACTATAATATCCTAGTTTTAATAAGTATTCCACATATCATATCATGTCTCAAATACTTATTAGTTCTATATTAGTAGTGATCTACATTATATATTGTGTTTTTTTAGTTATACTACTACATCAATATACTAACTATATTGACACTAACTTGAACTAGTTCTAAATATGCCATCGAGAGTGATAGTGTACCAGTTCATGATCATATGAAAGAAACCCCTAATCAATTTTATATATATATATATATATATATATATATATATATATATATATATATATATATAATTAATATACACCAAATTTCTATACAAATCATTTTAATAATATATTTTTAATTACTGAGGTGGATAGATTAAGTGCTTATTCTAAAGTACATATTCAATTATCAACATCGCTTATTCATGTAATTTTATCTAATAGTCTAAAATTATGATGTATTCACTACATACATATAATATCAATGTATCATATGATTAGCTATGTGAATTAAATAATTTTGAGTTATTTATCAGATATAGAGACCTAATTCGTTGAGTTTATATTTCTAAGTTCACTGTGCATATTATGCACCAAAATTGGGATTCTTGTAATATTATCAAATGCTAATAAAACATTCAAAATCTAATGACACCAATAAGAAAGGATAGAGAAAGAAAATCAAAATTGATAGAGTTTGCTTACCATCACTTTACCGTCTCATATCTCCATTCCAAGATTTGATCTTATATGATTAAGCTTGAAGAATTGATTATTGGATTGCTTGAAGATGCTTGACAATGGCTTCTAAAGAGACTATGGATATGGACAATGGATTTATGAGTGATTGAATGGCTTGATGAGAGTGTTAATGGCTTGTTTGTGATTCAATTGTGCATGTATTCATTCATTCATTCCTTCATTAGTTTTGAGCATGAATAGGTGGTTTAGTTTTATAGGCATATGGGGGGAAGATCTATGGCCCAAATTTAAATTTGGGCCTTCAAGATCTATAATTGAGGAATTTCCATGGAATTTTTAATTCCATGGAAATATCTAGAATAGGAGAATTCTAGAGGGAAAGGGGATAAATTGGAGAGATTTCTAGAATTCTCTTATTCTAGAAATCTCCCATAAGGATTTAGGGGTTTAGAGAAGGCTGGTGTAGGGTGGTGGGTGGGTTGTTGGGATTTTCTTGAATTTAAAATTGGCTAGTAAGATTAGGAAGTAGGTTAGTAGGTGATGGGGGTTTATTAGTGGTTTAATGAGAAGATTAATTAGGTTTAGGATGGGATAAAGGTCATATGGGATATAAGAATGGGTGTGGGATTTAGGCCAAGGGTTATTATGAATAGGAAATTGGGTAATTAGGCCAAATTAACAAAAATTAGTGCCGTGAGTATATTTTAATGCATACATTTCCCCCTCTTTGAAAGGGTTTTGTGAGTAAAGAAAAGTAGCAGTCTTGCAAATAAAAACCGTAATATGGATGATGTTAGTCATTAGTAAGATATGATGCCCCCTTGAGGGAGCATGCAAGGAGAGGAACCAACCCAAATGGTTGCTCAATCAAAAATATTGAGGTGGGATGAGATGGTGATGTAGATAGGGGTTGGGATACCCCTAAGTCAATCAAATAGATGCCCCAATATGGATAAAAAAGTGGCTCAATGATGGGTCTAGACAATGACTTATATGTCTAGAAAGAGATAATAGTTGATTGATTTGTAAAAGTGTGATGGGTTCAAGATAATAATAGGTTAAATAAAAAGGACACATGCTACTTAAGGCTCAAAAAAATGATAGTTGATTTTGGAGGATAAAGGGCCACTTTGCATAAAATTTAGGGCTTTTTTTACAATGAGTAATGAAAAACCCTCTGACATGATAGTAAGGAGGGATAAATGATTCCATGATAATGATAATGGATCCCAGTGACATTTTTAGGAGTTAATGAGGACCTGAGCTGGTATGGTTTGGTATATGGGATTTTAGAAATTTTTTAAACGAGATGGTCATGTGTTATTCTAGGATGTTAATAATGGGATTTGATAAAATTGATGGAATTGGTGAGCAAGAAGAAATGGTCAAGGGGTGTTAATGGGTATTAAGTGGGGTTATATAGGCCAAAGGGCCATGTGGAGGGTCATTTGTACCCATTGCTTGTAGAGATCAAAATCTTGTGGAGAAAAGATGGACAGGTTTCCTTGAGCTTCACACCATGGTGAGAGAGTACGGGTGCACAAGAAAGAGCTTGAGGCTAGACCACTGGTAAGTAAACAATCCTCTACTCTATTTTTTTTTAATTTTAGATATTTTTGGTGAATTTTTTTATAGATTTGAGGATAATAAAACATCATTCATTGTAGCATAGCAATCCTATGACTGGGGATTTTACCCACAGTCATGAGATTGTCAATGTGACTGGTGAGGTTGTCAAAAAGTGTAGGAAGATTATAATCTTTATCAAGGAAAATGTGAGATTGCAATCCCACTAGTGGGGAATAACAAGATCATAATCTTACTAGTGAGGAGTCATGAGATTGTGAACCCATGAGTGGGGAAAATATGGTATTGTCAATCTCATGACTAGAAGTTATATGATTATTATCCTATCGAAGGGGGTCATAGTATTGTAATCCCATGAGTAAGGAATCATATGATTACAATATTGTGAGTAGGGACTGAAAAGATTGTAAAAATACTATCAGGATTGTGATGGAGGTATGAAGGTTAATTTTAGGATGATGGTATAGATAAATTAGGTATTAGATAAGATAAGGGTTAGAAGGGGGGATAAAGGGAGATTTAGTTAGTTAGGATTGGTTTTGGGTATTTAGCTTAGAAAATAATTTTGGTCTTGGGATAGTTAGGGATGATAGATAGGGGATCAGGCTTAGGATAGTTAGTGGATAGGCTAGATAGTTGGTTAGTGGGGATAATGATAAATTACAAGTATGGATTGGGTAGGCAAGTGATAGAATGAAATATGAGGATAATAAGGTGATAATAGGTGGTTGGTGTTTTGTTAGTGCAAGAGCATTTGGGGATATTGGCATCATGATCATGGCACCTTGAGATTCTACATGAGATGTGGTGAGTGACTTCAGAGGAGTATGATTTCTTAGAGCTGGTAAGATTACATGATGTGGCTATAATGCCACCTATTCAAATTGATCGAGCACTGATCATAGCGTTAGTAGAGAGATGACACTCAGAGATAAGTACCTTTCATTTTATGATAGGCAAGATGATGGTGACACTAGAGGATGACTACAATATCTTCCATTTATCAATGAGGGGTGTGAGGATATATTGGAGGTCACAGACACTGATGTAGACTTTATAGTGGCTAGGTGGTAGTTTACAGATAGGAGTGTAAGATAGCTGTATTGATTTAGATTAATGCCAGTGAGAGGGTACCCTAGATATATTGACACTGGTGATGATGGGTCTTGTGTCCAACATCCTATTATTAGATAAGAGTCATTGATGGTTTCACCTAGGACTAAGATATGTGGTAGAAAATATAGTCCATGATCATAGGGTTTTTACTTGGGGACCAATAGTATTAGTGCACCTATATAGAGAGTTGCATTTAGGTACATACAGGGAGCTCATAGTTTTGGTCCCTCCCTTTTGCTATGGATATGGAGCTAGAAGTACATCATGATCCAACAATTATTAGGTACCTTAGTAGTATTAGAGCCTAGGAAGCTAATGGTCTTCAGATGTCAGGTAGTTTTGGGCATATCTCTAGGACATGTCAGAGATATGGTTTATTATAGGGAGGTTATTGATAGTTTATAGCTTAATCACATTACATGGATATCATATAAGGGTATTAGATTCAAGTGAGAGGATGAGATATGGACATAGTTTATGTTGATGCCTTATTATATCACCAGTTGAAGGGATTATATTATTAAGAGATATAGTCTAGATCGAGTGTAGTGCCAGTTTGGGTTTATACAGGACATCCCAGCCCCAAAGCATATATTTGCACATAGTGAGAATGAGAGACCTCATTAGGGGAGGCATGTGGTGAGATTAGACACCATTTTTTATTATGATAGGGTAGTACCCTAGCAGTGGGATTTTTATATATTGATGTCAGACCTAGGATTAATGGTATCATATACTGCATGGTGGTAAGTGTGGGCACCATGGTGTTTAACTCATCCAAGTTTGGTGGTGAGGGGTGCAGTATAGTGGGTTTTAGAGGATCAAGTGAGGGTCTAGAGGAGGGTACGATAGAGGAGGTAGGTTTAAATTTAGGAGGTACAAGATGGGGGAAGAGATCAAGAAGTGATGGAGGTCGATGCAGATGATGGGTAGGATGGGCAAGGATAGGGGGGAGCCTAGGCATAAGTAGTAACACATATAGTGCCCTAGGTGTCATTGCCACAAGTACATCTATTTCAAGTAAAATTACAAGAATTATAGATATTACAGGCACTTGTACAGGGCCCATAGGTATAGATAGGTGATGATGGGGGTGAAGGTCAGTTGTGATCCCCCAAATCAGTAGAGGATGAGGCCTTATTAGCTAGACTATAGATAGAGATTCAGGAAGTAGATATTTTGGGTACTACCCAAGAGACGGATCAACTACACACTTAGTTGTAAAGTTTCAAGACACATGGAGATGGCCAATTAGTACAACCCTAGGGGGATAGATCCATTTTAGAGGGTCAAATTACCTATAGAGATCAAGAGGTGGAGAAATTATAGGTGAAGGTAGTGACATTGTAGGATTAAATACAGTAGAGAGATGCACAAATCACATCCTTTTAGTCACAGGTTACTCATAGGGATGCATAGATGGGGTAGGCATAGGCATAGATTACCACTTTACAGGGCTAGGTGGATAGATTCTTAGGATAGATCACACAATTCTAGTCATGGATTTAGGATTTACAGAGCCAATTGGCTATTTCTAAGATGGCATGAGATGTAGCTAATGAGGGCCTATGAGGGTAGGGTATGATGGGGATGATGAGCTAGATTATGTTGCTTACTCAAGAGGCTTAGTATTACCATACACTATATGAGGGCATTGTACTTATAGAGTGACATGCATGATATTTTTGGGTGAGCCAATCATCAGTCAGATAGCCCTCAAAGATCAGAGCATCAAGGCCACCTCCCTCACCACAACCATGATTGTATTTTGGGTTATTCTTTTTGTACAAGGGATTATCTATACTATAGCTCATTCTTTCCCCATGTGTTCATGTAATTGTATCATATATTTTGGCATGGATCCCATGTGGATATTGTACATTATATTTTTGATGATGATATATAGATATATGATGTACTTTTGTAGATGCATGTGTTATGTATTTATTGCTTTATGGAAGTGTTATGATTTATGCTTTGTGAAGGATATTGATATGTGATGTGATGATGTTCATGGATTATTACATATTATGGATATGTGATGTATACAATGGACATGTATGGATGTATGTGATGGTTGGATTATTAGATGTTATGGATATGTTAGTGATATATTTTATTGATGCACATAGACTTTATGATGATGAATCATAGACAATTATATGATTTATGTTGGCTGGATGCATTGATGTAGTGATAGATATGTTATGTGTATTTTATGTTTTTATTCATGGTATTAGATTTTATGATTATTCATTATGATTTGATAGTATGTATAGTCTTATGCATGATGGAGATTAATCCTCTAGTTAGGTTATTAAGGGCCCAAAATAGGAATCCTCATGCACTATGGAGGTAGGGTGGGTAGGTTGAACAGGGTAGTTATTGGCTTAAGACATGGGTAAGTTATCATAGGAAGGGATTGTTCTTTTTTGAAGATTGTCAAGTTGTGAACTTAAGAAATCATTTTTAATGTTGCATCTTCATGTAGGGTGGCAAGGTTATGGCAAAGCCTTGTCACCATGGTAAAGATGCATGAGGGAACTCCATTTTAGGGGATGGCCCTTTTTGGAAAGGAACTTCCAAAGGGAATCCAAGCCATCCTCTTTCCCTTAAGAGACTATCATAATGTAAAAAAGTAGACATAAACATACAAATAAAATGCTATAATTATATACATGCACATACAATACACATAAAAATCATGAATATGCACAACTGATTGGGATTGGGATAGAATGAATAAAAAACAATGATGATGATAATAACAAGGGGATAGGATGATGAAGATAGTGGTTGAGCTATACTTGGGCATGAAAAGTGACCAAGTGTTGCCTACATAGTTCGAAAAGACCTCAGGCCAATGTAGTTCTGGATAGGAGATGGTAGATGATAGATGAAGATGAGGAAAACTATTTTAATGATCAAGAAATAATGATGGCATGGATGAAGAGGCTAAATGGATATGTACAAGGGTCAAGTGATATTAGAACTATTTGTAGGATATATGATACCTGAGAATTTGGCTCATGGTAAAAACTCAAGGCAAGTTACAACAATAAGGGTCATGATAACCCTTCAAGAATCAATATTACAGTGATTGCTAAGAACCTTAGGCAAAGAATGATCATATGTTAGGATAAAAGTCCATAATGATAGTGGGAAATGATGGACTTAATGATATGAAGGAATGATAGGGTGTGTCATGATCTAGTGGAAGCTAAGATGAGACACATCTATCAAGAAGACTTGTGAAGGGATGATAGGGATAATGTGGACGTCGATGGGACTTAGGGACATAGAATTTATCCAAGGTGTGGACAAATGATTTAAGAAGGACCCTCCAACAAATGGTTCTTTACTAGTCTAATCTTCTTTATTTGTTATAATGATGTTTCCTTGTGATCGATCTACTTAATATGGTTCCCATTCTCAAGACCAGGGTTAGGATGTTTCTATCATGGCTTTGGAAATTGGTTTTCACCATGATACTTTCCCATGGTGTCAACAAGTTGGTTTTCACTATTAGATGTTCTTTTTTGAACTAATTGGGAGAGATTCAAAATAGATGGGGATGGATATGGGATGTCCTATAGATGGAGGATGCTAATATTAGGACTAGGCATAAAAGTGCTTGAGGTGCATGATATTCATGGGATTGCCCAACTCTTCCTCTTTAAGCGTGGCCAACTTGTAATCTCTTGAGCCAAACTTAGCGATAATAACAAAAAGGCCAAACTAGTTTGATTCAAATTTTCCCTTCTTGTCTCTATTTGCATTGGTATTCTTCTAATTTTCTTTGAGCACCAGGTCACCCACTTCAAACTCCCAATATGAATCTTTTTATGATACTAATTTTTTAGCTTATTTTGATATTATTGTAGGTGAGTTAAATATCATTGTCTCTTTTCATCTAGGAGTTATAATTCTTGTAGGCACTCTTGTTGGAGATTATGATCAGTGATTATTCCTTGTAATGAGAAATGAAGATAAGGGAGTTCTACTTACACTAGTAGGATAGATTTGGATCCGTACACCAAGGCATATGGAGTAGCTCATGTAGGTGTGCAAACACTGGTAAAGTAGGACCATAATATTGGATATAGTTGGGTATGATAATTACGTCCATTTTGATTGACAATTTTATTCAAGATTTTGATCAGAGTCTTATTTGTCACTTCTGCCCTACCATTGACTTGGGGATAGTATGGAGAGGATAAATGATACATGATGTGGTAATTTTGACATAAGGCCTCAATTTCTTGGTTCTTAAAATATTTTCCATTATGAAAAATTATATTGGAAAGGATACTAACGTGGAAAATGACTTGATTAAAGATAAAATTTGATATTTGGAGGCTAGTTGTGTAAGTCAACGGATTGCCTCTACCCATTTAGTAAAATATTTTGTAGCTATTATGATAAACTTATGTCCATCAAAGGAAGTAGGATTTATTTTTAAAATAAAATCAAGGCCCCATATAGAAAAAGGCCATAGACTCATGATAGGTTACAATTCCTATGTTAGTGCATGGATGAGATTCCCATGTTTTTGACAAGCCACACACTTTTGCACATAATGACAAGCATCTTGTTCCATGGTCAGCCAATAATATCCTATTCAAAGGAGCTTCTTGGTTAGGGCCATTCCATTGATGTGTCCTCTATAGATACTATTATGGACCTCCTTAATAGATTGAGTTGCCTCATCTGATATTAAACATCTCAACAGGGTTCTGTCATAACCTCATCAATAGAGCATGCTACTTAGGATGGTGTAGTGGGAAATTTAATGGATGAAGGATTTACATTGGTGGTGATTAAGGTTTGTGGGAATAATATTATCATGGAGGTATTGATATATATCATGGTACCATGAAATACTGGGATTATCGATTGCACAAATTTGAAGAGGAGCCAACGATTGATGGGTCATGATAATGAGGTACTCAATCATAAAATTACCCTCCAAGACATCTTTAGGAAGGTCAATGAGTGAGCCTAAATGGCCATATAGTCAATTTCCTTATTGATTTTGTATGGGACTTGTTAGAAGGTGATAGACTAAAAATTTGACTTCAATTGATCCATGTTAGGATCTTACAGATATAATTGATTACAAACACAATTCAACCACTTGAATTGATTCACCCTTTTTCTCATACACAAGATATGAAGATCTATCCCTATTATATAGAATTAGGAATCATGAGCTATGCATTCTCCACCGTTAGATACACCTCTTAATCAAAGGTTCAAATCAGTCCTGCCAAAAATAGAAACGTGGACTCAACACTAACAGTTAAACTTATCATGCAAACAATCTGTTCTTCCTCAAAAATTGACTTCTGGAATGCATAGGTAACTGATGTCGGTCCCTGTCTTCCTACATATTACCAACATCGGCCGATCCATAACTAACATCGATAGCTTCTGGTCGACTCCTGACCAATGTCGATGACTGTGTAAAACTAGCAACCTCTACATTTGCTCATTTGGTGAAGCTTTTAGCTCCACAACTCAACAATCTCCCACTTGGAGATAAATAGCTGCACCTATACCTGTACAACAACATCCTCTAGCTTGTTTCTCCATCTTCAAGCTCAATCTTGAAGACCAACAAAATTTGAATGAAGATTCAACTTCTCCTTTGTTACCGGCTTTGTTAACATATCAGCAAGGTTCTTATTTGTATGGATCTTTTCCAGCTTCAACTCACCATCCTCCAATACCTATCTAATGAAGTGGTACCTAAGCTGTATATGTTTGGTTCTTGAATGAAAGGCTGAATTCTTTGCCAAATGAATTGCACTTTGACTATCACTGTACAATCTGCAACTCTCTTGCTCATTTCCCAACTCTTTCATGAACCATGTCATCCATATCATTTCCTTGCTAGCCTCTATGACTGCAATGTATTTTTCCATTATAGTAGACAAGGCAACAACCTTCTGTAACTTTGAAATCTAGCTAACCACCGTTCCACCAATAGTGAACACATATTTTGTGGTGCTTCTCCTGCCATCCAAGTCACCTACCATATCCGAATCTACATACCCATGTAGAGAAGTGTTTGACCCTCCATAGCACAAATGCCTACTGTTGGTCCCTCTCAGATATCTAAGAATTCACTAAATTGATTTTCAGTGTTCCTTTCTTGGATTGGCCATAAACTTATTAACAACTCCCATTGCTTGGGCAATATCAGGTCTAGTACATACCATTGCATACATCAAGCTCCCAACAGCTGAAGTATATGGAACTCTACTCATGTACTCCACCTCATCATGTGATTTAGGACATTGTTCTTTGCTCAACTTGAAGTGTTCAGCCATAGGTGTGCTTACCAGTTTTGCATCTTACATATTGAACCTCTCCAACACCTTGTTCACATAATCCTCTTAAGACAAAATCAAACTATGATTTTTTCTATCTCTCTTAATACTCATGCCAAGGATTTTCTTTGCTCTTCCTAAATCCTTCATGGCAAATGTGTGAGATAATTTTACCTTAAGCTCATTAATATCCTACATGTGTGAACCTGCAACAAGCATATCATCTACATACAATAATAGGATAATATAACTACCATTATCCAATCTATTAAAATAAACACAATGGTCAGATTGACATATGCTAAAGCCATGCTCTGTCATAAACTTGTCAAACTTAAAATACCATTGTCTTGGAGCTTGCTTAAGACCATATAAGCTTTTCTTCAACCTGCACACAAGTTTCTCCTTACCTTTGACCTCAAAACCTTTTGGCTGATCCATATATATTTCTTCATCCAAATCTCCATGAAGAAACGTTGTCTTAACATCCAGCTGCTCAAGATGCAAATCCTCAATAGCAACTAAAGACAATATAGTCCAAATAGAAGTCATCTTTACTACAGGAGAAAAAATTTCACCAAAATCAATACCTGGTTTCTGTGCAAATCCCTTTACTACCAACCTAGCCTTATGTCTCATTTGTCCATTCTCACCTTCATTTAACCTGTAAACCCATTTGTTTTTTAGTGCTTTCTTTCCAGCTGGCAATTCAACCAAATCCCATGTTTGGTTCTCCTTCAAGGAATAAATTTCCTCAATCATGCCATGCTCCCACTATTTTTGGGATTCTACTTGCATTGCCTCATCAAAACTTTCTGGTTCTCCACCATCAGTGAGCAACATGTAGTATAATGAAGGGGAATAACGAATTAGAGGTTTACTTACCCTTTTAGACCTCCTCATGGGTGTTTGAGACTCATTCACTGCTTACTATCCACCCAAATTCTTTGTCAGTGATCAATCTCAGTCATCTCTTGGTCTGTACCTGACCGATGTTGATTCCACTTGACTAATGTCAGTTCTTGCCCAACTGACGTCGATTACTATCTGACTAATGTTAGTTCCCATCTGATTGATGTCAGTTCTTGCCTAACTAACATTGGTGTCTGTGTTTTCTTGTTTGTGAAAATTCTTCATCGCGAGCTCATTTTGGATCATCACCTCATCCAAATCAACATTGCCCTGCTCAAAATTATTCAACTTCTTGAGCTGATCATTGTACATCATCTTCTCATTGAAAATAACATCATGGCTTCTAATAATTTTGTTAGTTCCTAAATTCCACAACCAAAATCTTAAATCTCCAGAGCCATAACCAATAAAAGTGCACCGCATAGATTTAGCATCCAGCTTCTTTCTATTTTCTTTATCAACGTGCACAAAAGCTTTAGAACCTAAAACTTTGAAAAATGAAAGATCTACCTTTTTATCTGTCCATGCCTCTTCTAGAATTCCACCATCTAGAGTAATAGAGGGTCCTCTATTAATCAGGTAAACTACAATATCTACAGCTTCTGCCCAGAACTGTAAGGGCAAACCAACATGCAACCTCATACTCCATGCACGCTCCATTATTGTTTTATTCATCCTTTCAACGACTCCATTTTGCTGAGGTGTCCTTAGAACCATCCTTTCCCTGCATATTCCACTCATAGAACAGTAACTATTGAATTTATAGCTGCAGTACTCACCACCATTGTCAGATCTAAGGCACTTCAATCTCAAACTTGTTTCATTCTCAACCAAAGCTTTCCATTTCTTAAATGTGTCAAAAACATTAGATTTCTTCTTTATGCAATAAACCCATACCTTTCTTGTAGCATCATCAATGAAATAAACATAATACTGTGATCCTCCAATAGAAGCTACTTGAGCTGGTCCCCACACGTCTATGTGAATAAGCTCTAACTTGTGTTTCTTCTTTGTTGACCCAATTTTGAGAAATCTCACTCTCTTCTATTTTCCAAAAATACAATGCTCATAGAAATCTAGATCTATGCTTTTCAAATCTAAAAGTTTACCTTTTAACTTAATAACTTTCGTTCCCTTCTCACTCATGTGGCCAAGCCTACAGTGCCACAACTTTGCATATGCATCTGAAGTAGATAAAACAGAAGGAGAATAATCAGTAATACAACTACATAGGTAAAGAGTACCAACTCTCTTACCTCTGGCTAATACAAGTGCACCCTTGGAAACTTTCCAAGATTCAGCTGTGAGAGTTACTGTGCAACCCTCATCCCCCAACTTTCCTATAGAAATCAAATTCCTCTTCAGGATGGGTACATGCATGACATCTTTCAACACCCATGTGTTGTCATTCTGCAATTTCAGCTACTCTTTTCCTTTGCCAACAATCTTACAAAGCTCATCATCCCCTAAATAAACTTTTCCAAAATCTCCCTAGACATAATCATTGAAAAATTCTCTATTTGGGGTTGCATGGAAAGAGGCACCAGAATCTAAAACCCAAGATTCTATTCTATTATCCAAAGAAAATATAAGAGCATCCTGTGTAACAATACTTGTAACTTTTGCTTCTTCTTTACCTTCATGCTGATTTTCTTCTTTAAATTTCAACCAACAATCTTTTTTTGCATGCCCTTTCTTTCCACAATTCCAGCAAGTTATTTCCTTCCATTTTTGGATTTGGATCTACTTCTCATCTTTGACTTTGACCTTGATCTCTCTTGCTTGCCCTTCTCTCTTTTCCTTCCCCTGCTTTCAATACTTAAAGCATTACTTGATGTTTCCCCTGTGCTTTTCCTGTGAGTGTCTTCATTCAAGATTACACTAACAACATCATCTACTTTCAAGATATTTGTAGTAGATGTAGTATTACTAACTGCCATTACCAAACTATGCCAACTTTCAGGTAAAGAGCATAAAATTAAGAGAGCCTTAATTTCATCATCAAAAACTATTTTGACTGAATTTAACTAATTTACTATTGCATGGAAATCATTAAGATGACTAGATACAAATCCACCTTCTTGCATTTGCAAATTAAATAATTGCTTCATAAGATATACCTTATTCGAAGCTGAAGGCTTTTCATATAAATTTGTTAAAGTATCCATTAACTCTACCATTGTCTTTGCCTGTGATAAGTTGGAAATCATAGAAGATGTTAGGCTCAACCTTATAGATCCCAGAGCCTTTCTATCGAGAACATTCCATTCTTCATCTTGCATATCTGTGGGCTTGCTTGAAACCCCACCCAATGGTAAGTACAGATCTTTTTGATACAGATAATCTTTTATCTGCATCCTCCATAATTGATAATTCTTGCCATTAAACTTCTCCATTCTTAGCTTACTTTCTTCTGCCATTGCTTTACTCCCACTCAATTAGAAACCCCTGTGAGTGACTTGTAATCAACACACACTAACTTGATCTAATACAACCTATTAGTGAACCCAAGCTCTGATACCACTTGTTAGGATGTTACAGATACAATTGATTACAAACACAATTCATCCACTTGAATTGATTCACCCTTTTTCTCATACACAAGCTATGAAGATCTATCCCTATTATATAGAATTAGGGATCATGAGCTATGCATTCTCCACCATTAGATACACCTCTTAATCAAAGGTTCAAATCAGTCCTGCCAAAAATAGAAACATAGACTCAACACTAACAGTTAAACTTATCATGCAAACAATCTGTTCTTCCTCGAAAATAGACTTTTGGAATGCACAGGTGATCGACATCGGTCCTTGCCTGCCTGCATATGACTGACGTCGACTGATCCATAACTAACTTTAGTAGCTTCTGGTCGACTCCTGACTGATGTCGGTGACTGTGTAAAACCAACAACCTCTGCATTTGCTCATTTGGTGAAGCTTTTAGCTCCACAACTCAACAATCCACTAATTATTTATAAGGAAGAAATTTCTCATCCTTCATTTAGAATTCCTCATTGACCTATTTGATAATTAGTTGTGAATCCCCAAATACTTGTAAATGCTAGATATTTTATTGGATAACAAGGTGGAGTCATACTATTAGGGCTTCATATTCTAAAATATTATTTGTACATGGGAAGGCTAGGAGGAATGTTTTAGCAATAAGATCACCTTGAGGGGTGACCAGGAGGATGTCAGCCCTAGATTAATGTGTGGTGAATGAGCTATCAAAATGTAACTTCTGACCTTTTATTTGTGAAGTATTCATAATGGACTCATCTAAGAACATAGTGGCAATTGGTTTAGTCGATTCTAATGGTGCTTTAGCTAGTTGATATTTTATGACCTACCCTTTGATGGCTTTCTAATTAGTATATTCTATATCAAATTCATTGAGTAGCATGATCCACTTTTATACTCATCCTATTAATGTTGACTTGGATAGTAGATACTTTAAAGGATCAACTTTGGTAATTAGATGAACTTGATTATTGAGTATATAATGCTAAACTTTTTATGATGCAAAGACTACAGCTAAACATGCTTTTTTAATGGGCATATAGTTCAACTCATATGATATCAATGTGTGACTGAGATAATAAATAGCCTACTCCTTTCCTTGATCATTATGTTGAGCTAATAGGGTACCAATGGAACATGGTGTAGTAAAAATATATAAGAGCAAAGGTTTTCTTAGAACTAATGGATACAAAATAGGTGAATTTGCCAAATAGTGTTTAAGACTCTCAAAGGATTTTTGGCCTTCTTCATTCCAATGGAAAATAGCCCCTTTCTTGAGCAATTGGGTAAAGGGGTGGAATTTATTGATGAGCTAAAAAATGAATTACATGATGGCCTAAAGCTTGCCCTAAAGATTATGGAGATTCTTGAGAGTATGTAGAGGTGGCATTTCAATTATGGCTTGTATTTTTGCTAGAACCACTTCAATACCTCTTCTTGAAACAATGAATCTAAGAAAAAATTTGGATGTTACCCAAAAGACACACTTTTTAGGGTTCAACCATACCTTATATTCCTATAATCTCTCAAAAATTCTTCTAAGGACTGTCTGGTGCTTGGATCATAAGCGAGACTTACCTAAAATGTCATTGACATAATATTACACTATATCATGCATCATGTCATGAAAAATAATGGTCATTTTGCATTGATAAGTTGCCCCTACATTTTCGAGGCCAAAAGGCATGACTTGATAGTAGAAGGTGCCCCATGGAGTGATGAATGTTATTTTATGCTGGTCTTCAAGAGTAATCTTGATTTGATTGTATCCTGAAAAACCATCCATGAGGGATAGCATCTCATAACTAATGGTGGAGTCTATGATCATATCGATGTTTGGAAGTGGTAAGTCATCTTTTAGACATGCCTTATTGATGTCTTAGAAATCAATGCTTATCTAGACTCTGCCTTGAGGTTTAGTGACAAGAACAATATTTGATATCCAATATGAATAGTCAATGGAGCAAATGAACCCTATTTCCAAGAATTTCTATAATTCTTCTTTAACTAGCAATGCCACATTTGGATGCATCTTACATAATGTTTGCTTGATGGGTTTGGAGTTAGGGTGTACAATGAGGTGGTGGACTACTACTGAAGGATTCAAGCCTAGCATATTTGAATAGCTCCATGCAAAGATATCAATAAATTCCTTTAGTAATGCTATAAGGATTTTGCAATCTGATTTAGTAAGAGATGCCCTCAATTTTACTATCTTGGGTTTTTCTTCAGTTTTGATGTTTACTTCTATCACATCCTCAATGAGTGAGGGTGATTGATCTTGTAGATAGGGGGTTTGATTTTAGTCATGTCAGAGGCAAAAATACCTAGAAACTCAGTATCAATATCCAAATGATCTTCTTATTGAATGGGTTTGGTGGGATCTCATTCAGATCTATAGAAAAACTCTTCTTCTTCTGCTCTACTTTCATCTTCATCTTGGACATGAGATTTTTCTTGCTCTCCAAAGTAGGCTGATTCACATAGATTGATAGAAAATTCTTTTTTATGGTCTCCAAATGGCATAAAATCTCTTGCCTCCATATATTCAAGGATGGCCTAATCATTCTAAAACATATCAAAAGTAGGTTCCTATTTGGAATCCTAGTTTATGAGGGAAGGGTAACAGAGAGAGATGTTGATGGTGGATATAGTGGTATAAACAAAAAGGTTGGTGGCAGCTAGCTCTTCAAAGTGACTACAAATAGATCCTAGTTTAATGTCTTCATCAGGGAGATGTTTCTCATTAGTCAGGATAAAATCCATAATGATATTGATTAGGTCATCATCATATGGTTTATACCCTAAACCAAAGTTAGATGAACTTTCTTGGACACTAAGAGGCTCAAGTTGACCCTATTCTTGTTTTCATAGTCCCTTTCCTTTTTAATTCATATGTTTCATCATGGGGTGGACCTTGGGGTAACTTTGCTCAGGCAAAATGAAAATTTCATCATCAGGTAAAAGCCATGAATTATCCCCATCTTTGATGTATTATTTTGATAAAAACCTTGTGCTTTCAAAAGCTATTGGCCCAAATTAATATTTTATGGGTTTGTGTTTCTTCATATCGGGGGACCCATAGCTATAGGGAGATAATGGAAGATGGCCAATGCAAAAGGTTTTATACTCATATTCACCATAGCTAGTGGATGTGATTTTCAACTTGGTAAGATCTGGTGTTGGAGTAAATATGGATGTCAATTAGTCAAGATAAATGTATTTTGTAGTTGTAGGACTAAGTATGGAATTTTTTAGTCATGAGATAATTATGGAGAGACAGATTGATCCATCTCTATGATGATTAATGACTCTAGGAATGGTGACCTCCATGCTTAAGTGAGGAAACTTTAAACATTGATGAAGAGTGGATGGGATGGCTTGCATTTCATGGATCCATGGCCTCTTAAGGAGAATATTATATGGTAGGTCCACATTGACTACATGTACCAAGGTCTAATGAACCATAGGTCCCGTAGTGATAAAAAGTTAAATAGACCCTACTGAAGGTCATTCATTATCATCATAAGCTTTTATCATTATAAGGGTGGGCCTAAGTAATGTTTAGAATACCCTAGATTTTTTAATAAGTCCACATTACACACGGTAAGTGTTGATCCTCCATCTATAAGAACATGAGAGACATAGTGATGAGCAATGGTGACTTTAATATATAATGGGTAATAATGGTGAGGGCTAGCCGGTGGTATCTTGAGTGATAAAATTGAGATGTGGGGAGGGGCATAGGTAGGCCACTAGTACTTGGAATTGATTTGTATCAAGGTCACTAGGTAATTTTAGATCATTAAGCACTTGATTTAATATTTCCATATATAAATTAGATGTTTTGAGGAGCTCCATTAGGGAAATTTGGGTAGGGGTCTTTTCTAGTTGTTGAATAATATCATAGTATTTATCTGACCCATTTTTTATTTTTTTATAGGTATTCCCCTTGGGTGTAGCATATGAGGTGGAAATTTATTGAGAAGAGACTACGGTAATGATTATTTTGTTATTTCAGGTAGTGAAAACATAATTAACTATAGCCCTATTTATTTTTAGGATGGGAGATGGAGTTGGAGTGGAATCTTGGGTGTTGCAAATTTTTATGGTATTAATATAATGGTAGGGGACATTATAGAAGTCAGTGTGATTGGATGAGGATGCCTGACCCTCATCCTATTGTGGCCTTTGATTACTTTGATCATGTTTTGGAAGAGGATCCTTGTAGATACCAAACTATCAATTTCCTGATTAACTTGTAATGAGCTCTCCTTCTAGTTCTATAACTCCTTTTTTGATCAAGTCTTAGACATAGTGCTTGAATTACATATATTGTTTAGTGGCATGACCCTTTACCTAGTGGTATTTTTAGTATTCATCATCATGATACCAATCTAGTTTAGGTTGGTGATTATCCACAAGTTGGATCTTTGGTGGAGTAATCATGTTAGTAGCAATTAACTATTCTAAAATAGTTTCTAATGGGATCCCTAGACTTGTAAGAGGTTTTTTGCCTATACGAGGCCTTGGCTTGCCTTGAGGAACCTTGATAGAAGATATATGAGTACTTTGTCGAGGTCTCTTTCTCTATTTGGTTTGGACATGTGCTTATTAGTTTGAGTCTATCACCCTATCACCTACAACATTCTTGTTCCTGTTAAATACCTTGGGCTTATTTGAAAAGGAGTTCTCAATAGTTGATGTGTGCTCATTATGAGAAAATAATTTGATGGTTCCCTTCTCTATAAGGGCCTTTTCAATTTTTATTCCTTTTTCTATAATCTCGTTAAAGGTTTTAACACATTGTAATTTTAATTAATATTTTAATTTTGAGTTGAGGTTGTCTACAAAGATTTTGGCTAATTCTTTTTCAAGTACACTACACCTTAACCAACTTACCAATCCATGCCTTCATTTCAAGAAGTAAACAAGGCTTTCCCCATTCCTTTGTTTTGAGTTATAGAGGTCAATGATATATATATCATGTTCCATATTAAAAGAGAAATTTTTGATGAACTGCTTTGTTAATTCACCAAAACTTGAGATTGACCCCTTTGGTAGATGCATAAACCATTCTAATTCTGGTCCTATCAAAATCTTTGGGAATAGACTCAAAAAATAGATATCCTCATAGTCTAATTCATGGTAGGTGACATAAAACTCTTGTATGTGGTCTCTTGGATCACCCTTTCCCCAATATTTTTCAAATTTTGGGACCCCAAAGTGTGAGGGGAAGGGGATTTATAGAATGTTGATGTCTAATAGTGATGAAAAAAACTCCTCATATTTGTACTTGAGGGGTTGGGATCGAGGATCCACCTGTTGGAGGGCTTCTTTCATCATTTTCCACTCTTGGGAAAAGGTGAGATCCCTAAGAGGATTTATGGTCTGATTATGACTACCTTGTGGAATGTGGTCATGTTGATTGATGTTGGTAACTTTATTGGTATGGCTAAGGTTATTGGTGTCATTTTTAGCATTATTAGGATCTTGGACATTATTGGTAGTAGTGGTGTTGTTGTGTCATGGTGATGGTCGTCATTGGTTATGAAGGAGGAGGTTAATTTGTTGTGTGAGTTGATCTAGGTGGTCTTTGATGCTAGCTTGTCTCCTATTAGCCTTAATATGATGGTTGAAAAGAGGTGGTTATTGTTCCTCTTGCTCCATAAATCCATGGTCTACTTATATTTCTTCTTGAGGATTGGGATGAACATGTTGATGTGAGGATTTTGGTCTTGATGGGTGGATGATATTATTTAGAAGAGTACAGTCAAAAGTAGGTGGTAAAATACCCCCAATTTTTATGGTTCATGCTAATACTTCATCATGGTTTTCATAAAAATATTGGTCAATGAGATTGTGAACATCATCATTGTGGAGGAGGTTGTTTCTCTCATTCTCTACTTGAGGAGTATGCATGTCACTATGATAGTCCTCATACTCTTGATTAGGATCCATCATTTATCCCCTAGTATTTATTATTTTGACTAGAGCCTTATCCTAGGCAGAGTTGAGCTTAGGTTTGGATGACAATGGTGAAGGATTAATAAGATTAAGTGTGATGGAATACGGTTGAAGGATTTTAAATACTAGCTTTAGTCAAAATATTAGACTAATAGTGGTCAAGAATGCAGCTGTCGATAGATGAGGTAACTAGAAATTATCAAGAGACAAAAGTCTTTTAAGAGATCAATCTAGCACAAGATGAGAGAGGATGATGGGATCAAATAACTTTGTCAACTAGCAAGTGCACAAATTAATGGGTATTAGGGAATAAAGATACCTAATGGAGATAGAAGATAGTGATGGGTGTTACATTTATACCTTATAAGGCTATGTATAATGATAATTTCAAGCTGAGATAGGAATATTTGGAAGGATGATGGGGGGAGTGGATGTTAGTGGTGTGTGAAGTATAATAGGAAAGGTTGGATGAAAGCTTCCACTCAAGATAGATGAATAGGGGAGATGATAAAAGGATGGGTATGTACAAGTGATAAAAGGAAAGGGGTTGTACAATGGAAGGGTTGGAATGCTCAAGGACTCAAAATTAAAAGAGGGAGGATTTTAGATATATACAAGTTGATTTACAGATGAATTTTAGGGACATATTATGGATTGGTAAGCAAATGATGATGGGATGAGATAGGAAAGAGGGATATGGAAAGGCTATAGAAGATGGATTATATGGGTAAATAATATGAATAAATGGGTTGGATTAGACTATATGAAAGATGCGAAAGATGGATTTATGGATAAGCTAACCAAAATAAAATGGATTGTGGGGATATGATGAGATGGAAATAAATGGATGAGGGATGATTAATGACAGAGAGGAGGGATTAAATAGTTGCTAAATATATTATTGATGATACAAGGATGAAGTTGGGGGTTATATGGATGAGTTTGCATAATTATATAATGGTATATATATAGATGATGAAAGTGATAATGATGATAGGTAGTCCTATATGGATGAAATAACGTGGTAGTAAAAAGAGTGGGTAATTGTTATGAAAAATGGATTAGGGGGAATGAAAATATTTACAAGAGGATTAGGATGGGGTAATAGTAAAAAAGAGTTGGATGATAAGGAATTTGAGGGTGAAATAACTTACAAAAGGAGATGATGAAGATGGTATATTACTATTATGGTATGAAGATTATATGAATGAGGCTAGGATATATGGATAATGATATGATAATAATATGGATGGGATGGTTGTGTAGTTAGGGAAGAGAAATTTATATAGATATAATAAAGGGGATAAATGGATGAAATTATAATGAACCGATTATGTGGGTAGGGTGATAAGGTAATCACAAGATGAGATGGGGATAAGTGGATGTGGGGACTAGGAAAAATGGGATAATATAAGGAGGGAGGGATAATTAATAGATGGATTTTGAGGGTAAAGGAAAAGAGGAAGTGGGATTATAAATATATGATAGGGGCTAGATGGATGCTAGGAGTGGAAGGTAGATAGGATGTGAAAGGGGGATGATGGATTAATCCATAAAAATGTGAAGGATGAGACTATGGTTGTAGGTAGATATGATGTGTATGGATTATTGAAAAGGAAATGTGAATGTGGGGTACAAACATAATGAAAGACAAAGGAAGAATGGGTAGAAAATGGATAGGCTCTATATGTGGGATGGGCAATAGAAGATAAGTGGGTTAATATGGACAAAAGTGTGGATATTATGTGATTGAATATACAAGGATAGAAGGTAGATAAGGTGGGGTTAAAATAGACAAGAATATGGAATGGACAAGCTATGGGTAATATGTGATAGATAAGATGTGAGACGTGGATAGAGGTGATGCATAAGATAAAGATGCGAGATGGATTATGTGGATAGATAAATAAGGCTATGAGATGGATATGATATGGATGGATATGAGATAGATAAACATGTGAATAAAGATATAGATATGAGATAGATAAGGTGTAGGAATGGATAGGAAGTGGATAAGGTATGGATGTCAAAACACTATGGGATGGAAATTAGATGAAAGAATGTGTGGAAGTTTGATGAGGACCTAAATGTGATGCTCAAAGAGGAGATGTGGATGTATAAGGGCTTAAGAGAAATAGGTCATATGGGGTGTGGACAATGAGATAAATGGATGGGGAAGTGAGTGGGTTAAAATAGATATGTGAATAAAAGATGGATACTAAGTGTTTGTAAGAAGGGTGTAGACACAAGAAGGTGCTATGGAATAGTTATGATGAACGGTACTATGTATAGTGTAGGAAGTGATATTAGATGGTTAGGATGAAGAGATGATGATGATGAGTGGATAAAAGTGATCCTATAAGGTTTTCTATGGTATGCACACAATTAAGGGTGTGGCCAACTTGACTATCAAACAAAATGGGTCTTGGCACAACTCACAAACAACACTCACAAATACAATCCTAAATTAGTAAACTATATAGGAGTGTAATGTTATGTCCACACCATCCAATGGCTACACAAGTAAGGCTATAGTCTGGTGACCCATTATGAAATCAATCAAACCCTCTCAACCTTGCTTGGAATTGATGGTCACTTAAGCACTGTTATCAATGTTGGTAGTGGACCACCTATTACATCCCATACTCTAAGGTTTAAAAAAGGATCTAGGGGAGTCCCCAATATATATGATGGTACATTGGGGCCTAAGTTCATTTAAGAGGTTTTTTGACTACCCTGGGTATATGGGCTTATTCACCCCTTACTCCATAGACCCTTTATGGGGAATTCTACTTAGGTCATAATGATATCTCTTCTTATTGTTATACTCCACTGGAACATAGACTGTGGTTAGAGCATGTGGTGAAATCCAAAACACTAACCCCTAAAGACTAAGTTGCATGCATGGTGATGAAATCCACATCATGTGTTATCCTAAGGGAGGGCTCAATGAATAAGAAAATGCATGATATAATTAATTAACTATTCTAATTACCTATGTGAGCTTTACATGATATGACAAATTATTTACAAATAAAATACACACTCACACAACAATCAAGCAAATATTTACAAGAAATTTTTAAAGAAGAGAATGATCTATCTAAATCAATAATTTATCAACTATAATAAAATCTAAAGTTAAAACAACTAAAGTGGCACCCCTCCCTGCAAGCACAAAGGTTATATATCTAATGGCGGTGCCAAAAATCCTCAAAATCTTTCAAGAAAAAATATTAGTGACTTAAGATCTACAATCCCATGAGTACATAAGGCAATCTCATAACCAAAATGTACAATTCTACTATTTAAATGCAATACTGCAAGACTATAATGGCAAGATTGTCAACTGATTGCTACAGTTACAATCACGGTCAGAAAATATCACTATTCTAACTAACAAACCCACTACTAGAAAATATATACTAATAACAATATTGCAGGACTAAATTAAACTACCTAAGTTTGTCCTAAACTAATAAAAAAGTCTATAAAATTATAAATAATTATAGGCTTTGTTTTTAATACAATTATTGATGACCAAACTATTGTAAAATCCTAAAACTAACCCTGACTGTGCTAAACTGCAATATCATGACTCTGGATGACAATACCACTAGTTGTAGGGCAATCCTATGACTATGGAAGTAGTGATATTATGAGATATAACTAGATCAGTTTGTGAGATAAGTCTTCAAAAACCTCCCTTTTTTTGCAAAAAACCCTGCAAGATAGAATATTCCTTGTAAGTGGATTTTTAGATATCAATGAGGTGCTAGATTGACTATGGAAGGAAATGTTTGCAAGAAGATTCCTTGATAAAAAAAGATATTTTGAAAACTTATAGTCTTTAGAACCTCAACTCCCTACTGGATAGAGCCTAAATGTACTATGGATGATAAACCAAAAGGTAAAAGGGGAGGGATTTTACTAGTTTTTGATGGCCAAGCAATATCATAACTAAGAACAATAATCCTACTACTTACAAGCCAATCTCAGTACTCCAAGAGTTACCGTCTTGTCAAATTCTTATAAGACCTTTCTCCTAGTTTCAAGTTAATTCCTTCTTCTATCTTGCACATAGTTTTAATAGTAGAGGGAAAACAACCTATAGAAGTATAAACTAACCCAAAATAAAAGATAATGTATAACCCACTACTAGTTTAAACAAAGCCACTATTGGAATCCATGTTACTACTAATAGTAAGATAATATCGCTACTTGGAAAGTGGTAGGATTGTATAAGATGTCCAAGCAGCCTAGTTTCGAAAGAAAATGTTACCTATCCTACACATAGAATACAATACACCTATAAGTAGGCACATAGTCAGTCCAAAGGTCTCAAAATCCAAGATTTTCTTATAGGGTTTGTAATACTACCACTGGAATCATCAATATCACTAATCTTAGTTCAATCCTATGACTACTAGAGTTAAGGTATTTTCAAACCTAAACCCTATTAAAACCCCTAACCACTAATGGCCTATCCCACAATATCACTACTCATGTTGATGATGCCACTACTATAATATCGCTACATGTAGTGCAATCTTACTACTTGCTTGAAATGCAAGAAAAGTGAAAATTCAATCTTGATCCAATGTCCAATTGGTCTTAAAATCACCTAGAATGCTTCCAGCAAGAGTGTAATCTAAAATAAGGGATGTTGTATCTGATTGTGGTCACCAAAATGTGCACCAAATTTGGGATTCTTGAAATATTATCAAATGATAATAAAACACCCAAAATCTAATGACACCAATAAGAAAGGATAGATAAATTAAATCAAAATTGATACAACTTGCTTACCAATCACTTTTACCTTCTCATATCTCCATTCCAAGATTTGATCTTGTGTGATTAAGCTTGAATATTTGATTATTGGATTGCTTGAAGATGCTTGACAATGTTTTCCAAAGAGACTATGGATATATACAATGGCTTTGTGAGTGCTTGATTGGCTTTATGAGAGTGTTAATGGCTTGTTTGTGATTCACTTGTGCATGAATTCATTCATTCCTTTATTCATTCATTAGTTTTGAGGATGGAGAGGTGGTTTAGTTTTATATGCATATGGGAGGAAGATCTATGGCCCAAATTTAAATTTGGGCCATCAAGATCTATAGTTGAGGAATTTCCATTCCATGGAAATCTCTAGAATATGAGAATTCTAGAGGGAAAGGGTATAAATTGGAGATATTTATAGAATTCTCTAATTCTATAAATCTCATTATAGGCTTTAGGGGTTTAGGGAAGGCTAGTGTAGGGTGGTGGGTGGGTTGTTGGGATTTTAATGAAATTTAAATTGGCTAGTAGGATTAGGGAGTAGGTTAGTAGGTGATGAGGGTTTATTAATGGTTTAATGAAAAGATTAATTAGGTTTAGGATGGGGTAAAGGCTATATGGGATATAGGAATGGGTATGGGATTTAGGCCAAGGGTTAGTATGATGAGGCAATGGGGTAGTTAGGACAAATTAGTGGAAATTAGTGGGGCGAGCATATTTTAATGCATACACATATAGCGACTTGGATAATGTAACTTAATTATTGACCTATGTTATAATATATATTCTCTAGTATATGATTTATATAGATTCACTATTATAATCATAATGAATGCACATGGTCATAAATTTGCAAACTGGTTTGCTATTATTGAATATAAATTGATGCCTCTTAATAAAATATAATTACTTATCTATTATGTCATTCCATATGTGTGTGTGTGTGTGTGTGTGTGTGTGTGTGTGTGTGTGTGTGTGTGTGTGTGTGTGTGTGTGTGTGTGTGTGTGTGTGTGTGTGTGTGTGTGTGTGTGTGTGTTTGAGCAGTTTGCTAAATTATATAGGTGTTGGATCCAAATGAATAGTTTGATATAGTCTCATACATCCTTATCAGTATAAATGATCTAGTTAACTATATAATCTAAAAGAAATACCAAAGTTTAATTACCAAGTATACATTACTTCTAGTAATAGAATGAACATAATTGAATTACTCTGACTAATTGGTGGTATGCTATGTTGTTCCATAGCTTTCTTCCTTCTTTTTCCTCCTTCCACGTTCTACTGCCTCTCCCTTTATTTTTTGCATGATATATTCTCCTTTTATTTCCTTTTCTAAGTATGGCGATGCTTTCTTTAAAGTTGGCCTCTTCTTATTTTTTTATCTTTTTGCTTTTCATTTTGAATACACATTGGCTTTTATTTTTGTTTTACTCCATTATTTTATTTATTTTATGGATTTAATCTCCTTGATTTTAACTTTTTATGTTTTTCTTTATTTTTATTATTTCCAATTCAATTTTTGGTGCATTTGAAATGCACTTGATTATTTTAATTTAAATCCAATTATTTTATGTGTTTTATTTCTCTTATGGGAATTTATTTCTTTTTTTCCACTTTATACACTTTTTAGAATATATTCACTAATTAATAATAATATGACTTATGATATAGGGTATGTGCATGGAGTTGGGGGACAATTCTATGGACATAACCCATGACTTGTATACATTATAATAATAATGTGTATGTATGATGTTAACTTATAGAAACATGTATGCATTATAGGAATGCGTATGCATTCTTATAAGTTAACATAATGTGTATGCATTTTTGAAACTATAAAACAAAAAAATACCCTTGACCTCTATCATGTTTTCCTACTTTGTAATCATATTTTGGTACTTCCCATTCAAGTTTTGGCCTACAAATCTTCATTTTGACCTCCATATTGTGCTTTGGTCTGTAGATATGCATTTCTTAAACTATCTAAAAAAAACCCTCAACCTCTATCATTTTTTCCTACTTAGCAATCATGTTTTGGTGCTTCACATTCATGTTTTGGCCTATAAATCTTCATTTTGCCCTCTAGATCATGTTTTGGCCTGTAGATATTCCTTTTGGATTCCATTCACAAGATCGATGATGCCACCGTGAATAAGAGGTAGGTTTTTTGTAGATTAAATCAATTTTTTTGAATTTTTTTTAAATGTGAATTACATAGTTTATTTTTTTATTTTTCCCCAATAGGTCAACATGCTCTACCTAACCTTTCACCTAACCCTCTTAACCCTTCTAAAACTCCACCTAACCCTCCTATAGTTCCCCTAGATCCCCCAGGCAGTCAAGAGGATATAGTTGCTCACATAGTAAAGAACAAAATTGAAATTGAGCAGATAATTAAGAGAATGAGGGAGCCCACTTCTATGAACACTCACTGCACCTATTTGGCTAATAACCTAGAGTTAGTATTAGATCAACTTGACTTGATAATGAGTCAAATTGATAGATGGAGGTCATATAGGGATAGCTGTAGGGATTACTATGCTAAAAATTTGTCAGCATCTAAGGTGAAGAACAAAAATATAACAAAAGATCAAATTTGTGCCTTATTTATCGACCTGACCACCAATTCCCCATTTCCCATAATGACCAAACATTTCTCAATCCATCGATGCTAACACAATTTGATTAAAGACAATTTTTGGGAGTAATGATGGATGGTGTTTGACTATCCCCCTTGTAATAACCATGAGGTCCTTTTATAATTTTTTAGGAAAATCTATTGCAAGTTTGTCTGCAATCAAATTCCAAACTACTTTGACTATGGTGAGTTTCAAGGCTAAGTGAAAGAATCCACATAGGATTAACTAGGTGCACGTTGTGCACCTAATCGACCTATAAGGATCCCTACCCAAAAGCCACTTCATCCATAGATTCCCTCTATGGTGACAATGGTTGTGGAGATAGACACTTTGCATATGCTTAGTGTGCTTATTGATACACTCGTTCATCATATGAGTAGACTTTTAGAGATAGATGCTTGAGATACTCTAGCTAATGGTCATACCTAACCCCACCCATGTAGATGTTGTGGTGTTATATGCACTGGACCTTCAAATGATGATGGTGGTGCTTCAGGGGGCTTGGAGGATATGGTCTTAAATGATGAGTTGTTGGCACACACATTTGGTTTGGATATGTTGAGAGTCTCTACACATGCAAGTATCTTTTATATAAATTTAATGTTAAATTTTTAAGTTATATTTGCAAATTAAAAAGGTAAAAATTAATTTACACATTTAAATTGAATAATATATGCATTGTTTTTCTGTTCCAAGAGGAGACGTTACCTTCGACATCACAAATAGGTAGTGGGCTAATCCCCACTACATCTATTCATGTCAGTACGACACCACATAGATTTACAAAGGTAAAATTTTAAGTGAATATTATATACTCTAGATGTACATTCATAAACCTTAATTGCATCATTGGTAGATTTTATGTAAGAAAATATAAAATACCTAATATAATTTTGTTGGAATTTTTATTGTTTGATATATTAACATGAATTGGCATAACTTGATGATCTCAACTATGTTTTCAATAACTAAAATAATGAGTTGAACATTTGCTTTATATCCCATTATATGTAGTTCCCATAATAGGTCAATCCTGATCAGTAGGATTGGATGTGTGTGTGTGTGTGTGTGTGTGTGTGTGTGTGTAGAATTCATTTGATAAAAGTTATTTGGTACAATATATTTCTATCAATTTCCCAATCGAGAATAACATGTCTTCATCAATATGCACATCATTCCTTTCTTTTAAATACTGTAATCATAGCTAGGCACTTAATTCCTTGTTATCCTAATCATATATAGTAGTTCAATATCTATGATCGATATCCAAAATGGTCATAGCTAGCAATTCAATTCCCATCTTGATTCCATCCAAGCATAATAATTTCATCTCTATCTATAGAGTTATAAATTTAGATGGCATAGCCTCTTGATCCCATTGTACCTAGTCAATTCCATTAGTTTATTTGGAAAGTGTCCATTATATCCCATTGATTTGTTGGGAGAGCATCGACTATAAACTATAGCCTATATGTAAATGGCATAGGCCTTGAGACCATATACAAATAGGGGGCCTCAACCCCATATAAATAGATGGGGTTGGGTATTTTATTACCTCCACCTACTTCAGGGGCCTAAAGACCTACTATATCTAGTTGGGGGAGAGGTCCCATCTATATCCATTCCCTTTCATCACTTGAGTGACATGCCAACTCTATAAGACTATAACACCTTTTAGATCAGGAAAGTCCCCCTAAAATGAATATTGAGTGACAACAAGACTATAACACCCTTTGTTGACCTCAACCTACTTGCACAGTATACAAATATATCTTTCATTACAAAAATTGAGGGAAATCTAAGGATAGATAGTCAACCTAATGTCACCTATAAGGCAACCAAAATCATGCACTTGTAAAAAAGACTCTCTACTCACTTTTATCTCTACAATATTCATTTCTATTTTCCATATGTTTCTTTAGATTTTGACAAGATATATTTCATAAGGTTCTAAACACTCTAAAAATGCTCAAGTATAGATTTCCCCCATAAAACCAATATATCACTCTAGGTGTCTTAACCTGATTAAAACTCACTTTACAAACTTCAGAACAAACACCTATACAGGTTTCTTATCTTATCACAATGATTGTTTCTTAGGGATTTTTTATCACACCAATACTCATAGGACTATCTTCAACTATACCAAGTCATTTCCTTAACACAATTATGTTGAATGACCAAGTAATCAGGTCAAAATCTGAAATACACCTCAATAAAGCTATACAAGCATCCAAACTAGTGTATATAGGTACATATCAAGGATATTTCAACACCTAACTTGCATTCAATGACTCAATTTCATAAAATTCACTCAAAAATCCTCCCTCATTGTCTTGTCATTCTCCCTCATGAAACTGACATTTCTTGCCCTCAGTGTGGTGTTATAAGTCACATGTTGCACATATCCAGTTGTCACATTCATGCTTCCTGTGACCTCATTATATTTTTTTATATCTTATGCAAGACTAAGTTTGTTAGCAACTTGTTTAATCAATTAATTACCCAACTTATTAATTATTAGGTTGTTTGTTCAACTGATGACTAGGGTGGACACTCCTCCATCATTATGAGTCAAGATAGACTCAGGCATTACTGTTGTAATGTCATTTGCACAAGCACTCATCGAGGTATGTATATTCACTTGTAATTTAAATTTTAATTTATTACTTTTGTTTTAATAATTTTACTATAAACTTTGTCAAATATAACTTATATGTACGAATGTATTATGTATGCAGGGCTATCATATGACATTTTATAGTCTAATTTAGAAGACTACTATGACATTTCCTTATGTTTATTCATCATTTGACATGCCTTTTCATGTAGCTAAACTTGGCACTGACCTAGTCGAACATCAATGACAAATTGAGGAGGACCATGAGATTATAGTAAGTGCATGTTTAAATTATTTTTTTATTATAGTTTAAAACATGAGTTTCTTAACTTGATTTCATGTATACTTGTTAATTTTATAATAATTTTTGTATTTGAACAAGTTTGGTTGAAAGTGAGCTATGAGCATAGTACCCATAGTTGAACCTTGGAGCAATCCAAGGCATTTAGGATATCTCCATCTACAAGTAGGACATCCCAAGGAGAGTCTTCTTTAAAGAAGGCAAAGAGAGGGAGACTATTTGATTACTAGGATGTTGTAGATGATGTAATTTTTTGTATGCCTATATGGAAATGTATGCATTTTTGGCATTATACATGTGTATATGATGTATTTACCCAACATTAGATACTATGTTGTTGGACATGATGTAATTTTTTGTACACCTATATGGCAATGCATGTATTATTGACATTGTATGCCTATATATGACATTCGTAAATGGAATTCTTATTTTTTACATGAATTTTTAAGAAAACCAATGAATTAAATCTCATTTGAATCACTTGTGTTTAGAGTATTATAAATGATTAGTTTTGAAGTATTATTAAGGACTACAAATGCTATGAGATTGAGAATAACTTGTTAGGATAATGTTGTAAATCAAACCCTTATAATAGATTAAGAATATCATGATTGAATTTGAATTATGTTTGTATGTTGATGCAAAAGTATGGAGGATAAGTCTACAAAAACATCATTAGTTGGTTCTAAAACCAGCTGATGGCATTCACTTGTTATGGTTTGATTTGAATCTTCTTTCACAAGCTAACTCCTCTTTTGATTCTTTGGACTTAATTTAGCTTCTTACACCTAGTACTTATTCCTTGTACTCTTAGTATCACCTCCTTGATGGCATTTACCTTTATCCATACATCCTTTACCTCATTCCATTCATGTCTCATTCAATTTCCCCTATTTAATAAACTACACATGGTAGGTACTAGTGATATATTTACAATTTCCTCTCAATCTCTTTCTAGTTTATTTCTAGGCACCTTCTTTGGGTCTCAAGGACCAAATCTTGGTCTATGTTCAAGATCTCAACCTATTTTCACATATGGTCTTATATGATCATAACATACCTCGTATAACCCCCTTCAAGTACTCAAACAATAGCATACTCTCATTCCACACCTTATGGACAAAATGCTCTCTCAAGGCTTGTAGCCTTTTTTATTATATTTTGCCTTGTACAAAAACATTATGATTTATCAAGAGAGTATAAGGGAATTTATAGGTACACTCTATTCTTTTTCATGTATATGTCAAATTTCATAGCCCAAATCCATCTCTAACTATCACTTCTTTCATTAGCCTACCCTCATTTAGGCCTAATTAGCCCTAATACAAACCCTCAATCCTATAATGAGTACATATCCATATAATCTCAGGTTAAAACCTTTTTATTAACCTTGTACATGTATAGGGCAGCAAGATTATAAATTTTCATTAAATTCCCATGGTTAAATCTCTCAAAAATGCCTAAAATTTGCTAATCTAGGGTTTTCCATGCCCTATACATACTCTCCAAAGGACAAATTTGACCTTCCCACTGATATTATTTTATTTAAAACACACTCATGACATATAAAACATCTCATAACACCTTCCCAATGATAAAAAACCAACTTTACCTTTATGCCTTTGAGACTGCTTGTGGGGATTTGAGCTTGGTTGTGGGGATTACATGAAGTTTGGAGTGTGAACACCATTAAAATGTGTTTAATATGTTTATAACCATATTACCTACTTTTAAAATACTTATATAATATTTAAACCCTCAAACACACCTTAAAACTCCAAAAATTATGCCTACATGAATAGTGACCATTATGAGACATGGAGGGGACTATGACAAATCAACGAGAACTTCCACTTATAATATTACTTTTCCAAGATTGTATATTGGTATATTATGTTATTAATACCAATTTTATGAATTTTTAAGTCATTTGGATATGTACTTTGTCTTGTAGACCCTTTTTACCATAATTTACCTTCAGCTGTCTGCATGCTTCCTTCATGCCAAAACTTGTATTTATTCAAAATTTTGCATGAAAACCCTAAATTTTATCAATTATATAGGAAAATATAGGTTTAAAACATCATATTATATGGTTTTAATATCTCTCCAAGGCCTAAACTACATCCTGGCATCTAGAACTGATAAAACTTCTAGAAATCTCCATGGCTACCTTCTTGACTGCAAGAGGACTATGTAAAAATGATGGGAACCTTCACTCTTTATAGGAGATTTTTGATAGAATGGTTTTTTTTTTTAGGTCATGGGCACCATTTTTACCAAATTTAATGCTTTGAATCAACTTGTAGATGCCCCAAACTAACCAATTTCTCAAAGGCATGTTCTAATGTTGACCATGATTCGACATAGGGTTAATTGTAATAAAATAGTGAATATTCTACATTATAAAAAATATAAAAATATATATTTAATGGGTATATCATGTCATAATTAAACTCTCCACCAAATTTTGTGATTAGATCTGACATATTTTGGCCTATAGGCCCAATTTGGCAAAAGCTAGTGACACATGTCTGCTTGGTCAAATTTCACAAATGATTCATCATAATATTTTGAATTATTTTTTAATGAAAATAATTTAGGATAATTATAAAACTCATCATTCCAACTAGTTTTATTTTACATTATGACTTGATGCTTGTAGTCTCTTCACTAGTTTTGACTAGGCACAACCCCTTGGGTTCCAAAGACCAAATCTCACTTTAGGTTTCAAGATTAAAATAACAATGCTTAAATGGTCAAAAAATTCCTTCCCAAACATATTTAAATTTTCCAAACCTACTACACATTTTAATACTTCTCCTAGGGTGTTCACTATCCTTCACACTATGTAGCCCATTAGGTCTCTAGGACCATTCCTTGGTTTAAGCTGCTAAAAATCAAATTCATTACATTAATGGTCTTAAGTGATCATTACACACTTGTATAAACCCTTATCAAGTGACCAAACACTTTGTTTCATTCCTGCTACACCTCAAAGTCATAATACTATATAGGCTTGTAGCCCTATTTTCACTATTTTCCCCTTTATTTGATTAACTTGTGTCCTTTCTTGAAGATGTAAGAACACTTTAGGGAACCCTATATCACCCTTCAACTACTCACAAATTTATGACACTTTAATATTATCTTGGTTATCACTTAATTTTATATAAACCCCCAAGCTAGGCCTATTTTAACCAAAAGTTCTATATCTTGAATGATACAATGTTTTAAAGCCTCAAATCTTCACCAAAAGTTCTATCATAATATCCTCTACCTCCAACTATAAAATTTGACTCTAAGACCAGAAGGTGAAAATCCATTACTTATAACATGTATAAATAGGAAAATTGCATGTGTTCCAATGACTGTGACACCCAATTCCACCTACAGATGCATTTTCACTACTATTTCAGAGCACAAAAATATTAACAACTATTGTCAAATTTGAAGCTACAATTTCAGAACTCAATTTTTGGTGATTTTTGGTTGAAAATAAGAATTGAAAACATGTCCAAAAGGGAAGATAACATCTAAGACTAGGTTCTTGGCCTCCTGTCTGACCCAGATGATAAACCCACCACCCATTCTGGGCTCAATAACGCCCTTCCCAATTCAAGAAAGATGTTGATTTTTAGCCTAAATTTAGGCATGCATAAAACCAAAGCTATAAGTCATGTGGAGGAACCATAATATCCATTGTGTACATTGGAAATCTCTCTAGTTTCACCCCAAATCTAGTCTAAAGCACCTCTAAGAGCAATCCATGGTAGAAGTTGCAATAAGTGAAGAGACAACTTCTCGATCTCTAACTAGCAACTTTACCTCCAAGATCGATAAGTGAAAATCCATCACTTTGAACACATATAAATATTAAAATTACATGTGTTCCAATGACTATGACACCTAATTCCTTTGCAGGTGTATTTTCACTACTGTCATAGAGCATGAAAACACTGACAACAAATGTTGTCAAAGTTAAAGCTACAATCTGAGAACTCAATATTTGGTGCTTTTTAGCTAAAAACTAGCATTACCAACACATTTATAGGGGTAGATAATGTCTAGAACTAGCTTCTTGGCCTCCTATCTGGCTTGAACGACAAACCCACCACCCATTCTGGGCTCAAGAACACCCTTCCAATACAAGAAAGATGTTGATTTTTAGCCTAACTTCAAGCATGCATAAAACCAAAAATGTAAGTCATATAGAGGAACCATAATATCCATCATGTGTGTGGGAAATCCCTCTAATTATACCTTAAATCTAGTCTGAATCACCTCTAAGAACAATCTATGGTAAAAGTTATAGTAAAAGGTCCTAAAATGCAATTTTTGGTAGTGAAGAGACAACTTCTTGACCTCCAACTAGCAAATTTGCCTCTAATACTGGAAAGTGTAAATACATCACTTTTAACATGTCTAAATATGCAAATTATATGTGTTCTAATGATCATGACACCCAATTCCTCCACAGGTGCATTTTACTATTGTTTTGGAGCATAGAAACTCTGATAACAAATGTTATCAAAGTTAAAGCTATGGTCCAAAAACTTAACTTTCAATACCTTTTGGCCAAAAATTGGCACTACCAACACATCCAAAGGGGTGGATAAAATCCAAAACCAACTTATTGGCCTCCCATTTTCCTGGACAACAAACCCACCACCCATTTCGGGCTCAAGAATGCCCTTCCCAATATAAGAAAGATGTTGATGTTTAGCCTAACTTCAGGCAAGCATAAAACCAAAAATTTAAGTCATATGGAAGAACTATAATATATCTTGTGTGCATGGGAAATTATTCTAATTTTACGCTGAATCTAGTATAGATCACCTTTAAGGGAAATCCATGGTAGAAGTTGCAGTAAAGGGTCTTAAAATGCAACTTTTTGGTAGTGAAGAGATAACTTCTTGACCTCCAACTAGCAAATTTACCTTCGAGACTGACAGGTGCAAATACACCACTTCAAATTCATCTATATATTAAAATTACATGTTTTCCAACAACTTTAACACCCACTTCCACCTGTAAGTGCATTTTCACTACTATTCTAGAGCACATAAACACTGACAACAAATGTTGTCAAAATTAAAGCTACAGTCTGAGAACTCAATTTTTTATGCTTGTTGGATGAAAATTAGAACTACCAACACATATAAATTATTGGATAAAGTCTAGGACTAGGTTCTTGGCCTCCCATCTAGCTTGGATGACAAACCCACCACCCATTCTAGGCTCAAGAACGCCCTTCCCAATATAATAAAGATGTTGATTTTTAGCCTAACTTTAGGCATGCATAAAACCAAAACTGTAAGTCATATGGAAGAACCATAAGATCCCTCATGTGTGTGGGAAAGTCCTCTAATTTTAACTTGAATATAGTCTGAATCACCTCTAAGAGTAATCCATGAAAAAAGTTGCAGTAAAGGATCCTAAAATGTAACTTTTTGGTAGTGAAGAGATAACTTCTTGACCTCCAACTAACAACTTTGCCTTTAGGACTAGCAAGTGCAAATACACCATTTCAATCATGTTTATATAGAAAAATTACACATGTTCCAACAACCATGACACCCACTTCCACTTGCAAGTGCATTTTCACTACTATTGTGGAGCATAGAAACATTGACAACAAATGTGTTTGGAAGGCTACAAGGAGAAATAAACTTATCATGAGCAATTATTCAGAAGCACAGAAACACCAACTACTTTTAATAAGCTTCTCTTAGCTTCAAGAATATGATTTTTTTTACTAACAGTGCTAACCACGTGAAGGTGGAAGCTGATTTGGCACCACTAACTTACAAAAAAATGGTAGTAAGTAATTAAAGATGAAATTTATGCACGTACTACCTATAAAATCAAAAACATTTGGTAAAATTGATTACATCTACATTTTACAAGTCAACATACCTGTGTATTTCAATCCAATGAACTACTTGGATGTGCTCTAATCTTGATAGTATTAAGAATAGCTTCATGATCTGACCCGTGAACTTTCCATAGATTCTTGTTTCTTGGCCTCCCATGATATTTTTGCAATTGAATATTTGTTACAAGAACCAAATTTGAATAGTGTAGAATCTTCTTGTGAGTTTCAAAGTCTTCAAACAACCATACATTTGAATTTTTTATAGGATATTATCGAAGTCAAGTTTCATTGACTACCATAGACCTAGTGGGATAATCAATGTTTTCTCCATCTGCAACCGAGGAAGTCGATTTTTTATTTTCATCTGACATAAGTAGTAATTTATTCCCTCTTCATTGTCCTCATCTACAATAATTGAAAAAACATGGCCTACATCATTAAAAAAAAAATTAATGACATTATGAAGATATATTATGAGAATAAATAGTACATAAAGATTAATCTTCTTCCTGGATATACTAGATTAGATATATAGTCAAAGTTATATGAGGATGTCATGTTAGTTGCAATGTTGGTGAAACTTGATATGTGTTGATTGGATTTAGAGGTTTGGAACTCCAGTCATCCACCTACTCTAGTGACTCACACTCATTCCAAATAAAGTCTATGCATGTAAAATAAAAGCATGCCAAGTGTCACGTATGGATAGTCCAAGACCCTGCATTTGAGTTACGAAATGAGTGGAGCTCACTTGAACCAGTTAGAGTCATAAAATACTCATAATTTGCCAAGTCTTTTTCCTCCATTGACCAAAAATGTATTAAAATAGTATAATTTGATTGAACACCATGACATATGTTCTCATTACACCAGTCAACCATAGTTTTTGTATCAATCAAATGAACAACATTATCATATTTTAACTCCTCCCTTGTAATGGCTCTTTTTACACATGCTCCAACACCATCATGCTCCCCTTTTCCATGGCCAACATTAGTAAAACTCTAAATATGTTCTACACCAGTGGTAACGTGCATCCTACTCAACCAATAAAACATTTGTGCATTCTTGAATTATGATATGTAATTATCTAACCAAATGTAATGTCATTTGAAAATAATGTTCTTATGAGTCAACTGTCCATAGAACTTATCAAAACAACCTTTCACATACTTTATACAATGTGATCAGTCATCACTGATATAGAAATGGTACTCCCTTAATATTTTTTGATCTTCCTCTATACTATCAGGTACATGCATGAATGTTATATGCATGAATATGAAAATTTGTGTTGAGTTGTAATACTATGATTAAACTTCCATTTGTGGTTTGAATATGTAATTTTTAGCAAAGTTTACTACTGAAATAATAGAATCAAGTGGGAATGTGTCCTTGTTTATCTTAAAATGTTCATCCAACCACTTAGTCATATGTGTGTGCCTTTCATACTCATAAACAAATTTCTCCATGAATTCAACCATAAATTTTGAGACGGGTATCTCTTTCGTAACAAGCTCACACCTTTTAGATTCTTTGACATCTTGTAATTGATAAGTCACAAATTTGTATTTTCTCAAACCAAATAATTCCTCTCCAATTTCACTTGTACACTCCTCATGGATAATTTTTTTCAATTTTGGCAATCTACTACAAATGCTACAATTTCCATCCAAACATGCTTTCTTATAAAATAATTGTCCATCTAGTCTTTCACAAAAAATATTTGAAATAAATTCCTTGGATGATTTTGGCAAAACTTCTATTCCACACTCCTACAAAATGTTAGTAGTATGCAAAGTACAATGAATACAGAAAAAAACATCATAGTGCATTAAAAATTTAACATGTTGCCTACAACAACAAATGGTGCTTGTGTGATTTATTTTTACATAAAAAGGTTTGGCCATCTAAAAAAGCCTTTGACTAATAGCAATTTGTGGATATTTTTCCAAAAACTTAGATTACAATTATGTTTGAGTCATATCTAAGAAATGTTTCGGATGTAGTTCACAATTATAAGAACCAACTCTTCTTTTCACTACATCTCTTGCATTGGGAAAAACTCTTATATTATCTTTCTAAAATTGTGCAAGTAAGTCTTTCAAAGCATCAATTATAGCCTTGTCCTTTCATAGAAGTCTAATAGAGAATGCCCAAAGCTATTTCGTATTAGGTTCATTAAGTCTTTCATGTCTTGAAATTGCTTTTATTAATGTTTTTCTATGTATATCAAGTGTTCAACTTGTTTTTGAAATCAATCATTTTTTTTCTATTTTAGCACTTACTGCACAAGTTGTCACTATACGTTGGGCAGCATTACAATCTTTGTTAAATGATTTTGGGCCTATAATTTGATATGCATCATGTAAATTTTTAACAATTTCATCATTTTATTTATCCATGTTAGATGTTCTTAGTCCTAATGTGTACATTATAGGTCTCATCTTAACCAATTTCATCAATGAAACAAATAATTGACATCTTTGACTATCATACTCTAATCTTTGAAATAAACTATCCCAAATTTCTCGAGCCAATTTTGTTGAATGGCAGTCAAACATTTTATTACGTATTGATTTCAAAATATTTTTATCAATTTCAATTAAGTAATTATCTTTTCTACGCATAATTCTTGGAGGTGTTATTATTGGTGGAATCCGTTAAGAGGGTGTTTCAAAATCATTATATGTTTCCACAAAAAAAAAATCATTATTTGTTTCTTCAGTATATGTTTCCATGAAATTTTATTCATTGTTAATTTCATCATTATTTGAGTCCATTAAATTTTCTTCATTTTTTTTGGGTAAAGTATCGTGCATAGGCTCCTCATCAACATAATCAAAAACTTTAAAATTTGAATGTGAATTTCCAACATTTTCTAATTTTATATTGTCAATTTCATCATAATTCAATTCATTATTGTGAATTTCATCATAATTAAATTCATTATTATAAATTTCATCATTATTCAATTGATTAATGTCAATTCCTCATTATCTAAGGCATTTGGCTCATCAGGGTTAGTGTTGTACCTTGTTTGGAATGAATTGCTTGCATTCGTACCTTATTTTTTTCTCTCAACTCTTCTAATTGCTTTGATTTTTTGTTCTTAAACTTCTTAATCTTCCCTGAATGTGAACTAGATCCCATTTTAATAAAATAAACCAATAAAGTACTTCAAATGTGGGGTCTAAAAAAAATATAACCAAGAAAGTACACAGAGTACATAGGGAATGTCTGTGGGGACAACAATCTTGATTAGGGATAAAAATAGACATTAAAAAGTGAGTTTTTATTTTTACTTTAAGAAATGTGTACACATTATAGGAATGCCTATGTGTTATAGGAACGCATATGTGTTCCTTGAAGTATAGGCATATACTATAAAAACAAGCAAAAAGGCTCATATTTAATGCATTTTTTCCACTATAATACTATAATATGATGAAATAACATGCAATAAGACTATAATATGATGCATAAATCCATAATATGATGCAATAAGACTATCAGATGTTATAATAATTATATCATATCATGCAATAAGGCTCAATATAATGCAATAAGACTATCATACGATGCAATAAGACTATCATGCGATGCAATAAGACTATCATATGATGTAATAAATCTCCAATATGATGCAATTAGGCTATCATATGCTGTAATAAGGCTCAATTTCATGCATAAATATCTAATACATGATGCAAGAGAACTCTTGATAAGACTATGAAGCAATAAGACTAATAAATGATGGAATAAGGCTCAATATATAAGACAAAATGAGCTAATTTTTCCCAAAATCCCATCATAGGTCCTTACAAAACTAGGTGAATAACAGGTTCATAAATTGGCACTAATCACATTCATAAATTTATGCATTTTTGATGAAATCAAGGAACTTAGGGGTTGTGTTTGTTATAAAAATAGGATATAGGGTTAGGGTTTTAGTGTAACGGGTTTATACATGTGTATATATCATGAAATTAAGGTTTAGGGGAATTATACATATTCAAATGAAAAATCAAGATTTATGATCAAAATGTCACAAAACATCACCTAATTTAGCCATTTCAATCACATCATAGACTCTAATTTAGGTTTAATGGGTTGAAATTGGCCACATTTACATTCATATTTATATTTTTGATTAAACTAGGGTCAATTAATTCATACATGTTGCATCTAGATTATACAATCGATTGGGCCATAAATTTGGTTTAGGGGCTCAATTTTTCCCAAATCACATCCCTAATTGAACTAATCTGCTAATTAGTTCAATTCATGATAGATAGAATCATACTTAATTTTGTCCCAAATCATATATCATGATCTTATATAGCTATGTCAAGAAGGGGTTCAAATTGGCCTCCCATGCCTCCTCGATTGAATTGCCCCTACAATTGAACCCTATTGTGCCACATGTGTACCTCATACACCTAAAATTTTTAAAGCTATCAGAGATGTATCAAGTCCTAGAAGTTTTAGAGTTGACAATGCCCTAGGAGGCTAAATCTAATTATATATCACCACGTGTACCTCATGCATGCTCATAAGTGTCATCACTGTTAGAGGTGTTAGGTCTTAGAAGTGTTAAAGAGGTCTATTACATCCATGTGAGGCCTAATCTAATTAGATACATGCACGTTTGTATCTTTTACCCACATATATTTGTGTTAGAGATCTAACTATCATTTATCTTGGAAGCATCAGATTTGTTAGAGCATTAAGATGCCCAATCCAATCAAATACTTCCAAATGTGTAGATTTAGTACACCTATAAAAGTTTTAGAGTTTTTAGATATGTACATCTTTAATACTTAGACATGTTCCATCATCAAGCCAACCAATCCAACTAAGGCCAATTCACAAATTTATCATACATACATAGAAGCCAATAATGTTTAAAGATTGAAAACGATCCAATCAACTCATGTCTAATAAATAATTCACATGATGTGAACCTCTGACTTACCATTACTATACAAAAATTGACATGCAAAGCCCTTTAAGGTCCCATAAAAATTGAGCAAGCACCAAACGTTATCAATTTTCTACATGTATGTATTCAAATTATTTATATCCCTCTACCTTGAATTACCTCTAATTCCCAAAGTACATTCATATTAAGTCCTACACGTAGGAGAGAACACAATTCAATAATGGATGAGCCTCAAACTTAAAACCCAAGTCAGAGCAAGAATTCTGAGACATGTATTACTTTCTTATAGTCTACATCATGAAGGTTTCAGCTCATTACAATTAAATATGAACGAGATGATTAAATATATATGTACAAAATATATATAATCTTGAAACCTTCGGTGAGGGGGTGCACACTAGTAATCAATTCTAGTCAAGCATCTATATGAGGTGAGAAATTCATCATCCACATGAATAATTATTGGGTCTCACTGCTTAGCATCATCCTTGAGGGGAAGCAGGTCTCGGATTTAGGGGACATTGTCACAGGTTTAATGTATCTTAAATAATTTCAATAGATTTTGAACTAGGGTAAATTATACATATGTCATACTTGTTCAATATCAGGTCTACGCCATCCCTTAATGGTTTCAAACAAATTCCCTAGTATATTTTGATATTTTTTAAGCTATACATTCATCACTATATGCACGACATCTTAAAACCACATCATCACTAATGGATACATGTGACCATTTCAAGTTTACTGATATCAAAACCACATCTTATACAAAATAAAACATGTACCCAACTTGACCAAAATATTTAAGAAAAACATGTACATACATTGTACCCATCATCCTACTTTCGTATCTTACCATCCCAACTACATAGTAAGGTATAAAACTCTATAGTATTGATAAGCACCAAGTGTTATCTAGCTTATTTTTGAGCTTGTAATTGTTGCATCCATGGTGTGGCTAGGACTAGTCCCATGTCAAAGACACACTCTTTAGATGACATGGGAATGAATAGAGAGGTTGATGGTTGTCCCATGTGTGATGGAGGGGTAGATGAAGGAGGTGCATAGAATGGAGGATTAACCATATTTTCACAAGAGATATTAATTTTAGGAAAAATTTAAATAATGTATTTGAATACATTAGGGGAATCAAGTGAATAATTGTAACACTAGAAGAGTCTTGTTAGACTTTCAATTGGGACATCAAAATGCACCTATTGAATTAGATGCATTAAGTGACCTTGGAGGAAACTTAAGGGACTTTATTCAATACATTTTAGGAATGTTTTTGGGACAATACAAGGCATGATTCATAGTTATTGGGCTCCATTATATAGCATTCTTGAAATAGATATCTAAGAGATGCACTGTTACACCAAGGGCTCAATTCTTATTTCTACTGACATAAGATTATCTATACCACATAGTCCAATTCAACGGGTTTGCCACTTTAAAAAATTAGTTCAAAATTTATAAATAAAGGGGTCTGGTCAAAGATATCAAAGAAATAACAAAAGGTTAAGATAGGATTTTAGGCAAGTACAATAATATCAATAAGAAACACAAAATTTAAGGGCAAGTAGGAATCTAGGCAAGCAAGGTGGTAAGGTATATCCTTGCCCTACTAGTGGAAAGATCCCAATAGTTGTGCATCTTTCAATTGTTGAACAAGGCTTTTGTTAACATGTGTTCTATTGATGAAACATATTGGTGTATATAAATATTAAATTGCACCATAAGTTGAACATGTAATATCTAATACTTGTTCAACATTTATTCTATAAAATTAAAAGTAACCAATCACATCTTGACAAGTAAAGTAAATTATTGATACTCTAATACACAACGATTGGTACTCTAGAGGTCATAAAATGCATTTTTCAAGCCTATGATCAAATATATAATGTGTTAGACCTTGAAACCTTAGTTCTAAGTAGTTAAGATGACATATTGAAACTGGTAAAAATTTTAAAGTCTAATGCGATGTTATGGCACCTTAATTCACTATCCAAAGCCAATGGGACATTTCCCCTATAAGTAACACAAAATTTGACATTTCCCCTATAAGGATGCATGGCTAATAGGACTTTTCCCCTATAACAAACGTGAAATTTGTTTATTTCATTTTATGTCAAAGAAATGTGTATGCATTATATAATGCATACACATTATTTATTACATTATATAACGTGTATGCATTATTTGAATTTGAATTTAAAATTGAGCCTTTAGGCTCAAAAATGGCATGAATTTTTGAGCCAAAGGCTTAGGACTGTGCATCTATAGTCGAGACCAAGAGTTTTCAAAAAAAACAACAAATTTCAACTTCAATAGCCAAATATGTTATGGATTTTACCATCAAATTTTTAAAAACTATTACCGTTATGATCATCATGTTGTCCTCTTTCTAAATGTATGATTTTTATAATTTTTAGGCTATTAAGGGTCCAAACTATATTTATTTCTAGCATCTTTTTTAGGCCACTACATGCCTCGCCCATACATGCCTATTCATGTTTATCTAAAAAAAAATTGTTAGCCCAAGTGTAAAACAAATTATATGGTAACAACCTAGGCCACATATTCAAAAAAAAAACAAATTTCATTTTTTTAGGTAGTTAGGGTGGGTCGCACGATTGACTATCCATTTTTTTGTCAATTTTCAAGATATACTTAATTGTAAAATTAATAAAAAAATATATTCATAAAAAAAAGTTCGTAACACACTAGAAGATCTTATCTAAATATTCACCAAATGGTTTCTAACAATATTTAACGATGCTCAAAAAATGGTGGGCCACACGGAATGGTATAATTTAATTTTTCTTAAAAAAATAAGAAGTTATCTTTAAATTTTAGATGTTTGACCTATTTATACTTAACCATTTTTCAAAAAAAATAGTTTTTTAGAAACTAGACTCAAAATGATACAATTCATGTTTTTATACCATCTTCAAATTTTGAGTGTAGCCATCTCTAATTATTTGCAGAAGTTTACATTTCTGAAATTTTAGAAAAATAATGTCTATGGGTAGGCCCTTTTTTATCCCCAAATTTGGTGCACTTACCCTATATATATATATATATATATATATATATATATATGTTTTCATTTTAGTACATAAACTAATTTTAATGACTTAATAAAATACGACATAACATAAACACATAAGATTAATTCCATATCATCGTCCAACTAAGCTAACCATGCATTATATAGTATTTTTATTGAGTCATTAAAATTAGTTTATGTACTAAAATGACTAAATATATAGTCATTTTAGTACATAAACTAATTTTAATGACTCAATAAAAATACTACATAACGTAAACACATAATATTAATTCCATATCATCATCACACTAAGCTAACCATGCATAAACAATAATCTAAATGCATCAATAAAAAAATGTACTAAGACTAGCAATTCAAAACATGCATTTAACATGTATTGGTTAATGTGGTGTGTGCAGGGTTATAGTGATTTCTCTGTTGTCTCCCAACATCTCCATCTACGTCACCCTCTCTGATAATGCTCTCCCTCTGTCATACTTTGAGGGATGAATCTCTCTTTTGTCCGACTCAGGATAAGTAGGTAGTTAGTCCATAACATCAAGACATGTATATCATAAAATAATACTAAAATAATACATTAACATGATCACAATGTAAATATTATACATTATAGCTAACTCATAGCTATGAAATCATAAAATCTAAGCAACATACAACTTCCCCATAACAACATATGACTTACAACTTAGTTAGAAATAATCAAATCAAGTTATCAACTATAGAAAATCTATGGATAATCAAGTAAGTTTGCTTAATGATAAATCAAGGTGTAATAATGTGTATTGGTATGTGTGCACATGTGTGTATAAATTATTAGTACCCAAAGAGTGTTTTATCAACTTTTACACCCAATGTTCATTTAAAGAAAATAAACAATTACTTTATAGGTTTTTTAATTTCCAGGATCCATTGGTAGGGTCCTTAAGAATATTGGAGCAACTTAGACCAAGTTAACTAACCAATATGTGTTTAGTAAATCAACTCGGCACTTGAAAATACATAATGTCCTAAGATATTGTGTACCATATCAATATAAATTTAAAAATATTAATCATAGATGTGATCCCATTTTTGTTGTTTTAAATTAGTATAAAATGTGTTTGTATGTGGTGTGTTCCATAAACCAATGTGTTAGGAGTTAAAAGAAAAGGAAAATTTAGTTGGTGTATGTTAGTTTTCAAAGTAGTACCAAGGAGGATGTTACACATTGGTATCAGAGCATAGGTTTGACACTATCGACCTTTTGGGAAACATTGTTTGTATATAATTGTATGTATGTGCATGCTCTATTTTCTAAGCTTTGAAAGCATGGTTTAACACTAATAGATTTTTTTAATATTTAGATCTAAGATTTAAATGAACATCATTTGTTTTAAATTAGTATAAAATGTGTTTGTATGTGGTGTGTTCCATAAACCAATGTGTTAGGAGTTAAAAGAAAAGGAAAATTTAGTTGGTGTATGTTAGTTTTCAAAGTAGTACCAAGGAGGATGTTACACATTGGTATCAGAGCATAGGTTTGACACTATCAACCTTTTGGGAAACATTGTTTGTATATACTTGTATGTATGTGCATGCTCTATTTTTTAAGCTTTGAAAGCATGGTTTAACACTAATAGATTTTTTTAATATTTAGATCTAAGATTTAAATGAACATCATTTGTTTTAAATAACATACTGTAATATTATCCAATTTATATAAATTTTACTATTGAATATGTGAATCTATTGGTAAATGTTTGAGTTTAAAGTGTCATCCTCTTATATCAAGATCCTGATAATTTTATGTGCACTAAAATTTGAATTTATATAATTCTTGCTTCTCATGTACACCCCCTTATCATGATTTTGCCTTTAATGCATAATCATACAATTGGATAGTCATAATCCTAACCCTTCCATATCATGATAATGTGAGATTGCACCATGTTCTAAAGCTTCACTCAATTGCATCCTAAAAACCACCACACTCAAAGATTTTGGTTATTAAATCACTTTGCATTATGAGACTATACCATGTTGCATGATCTCGAACTCAGAGCTTTAAGATTTAATGAGTCCCAAAAATCATATGAAGCTCTAATAAAAGCATCTATAGGTACACATTACTTAGGTTAATTATTTAGTGTACTCTCATGGTAGCTCTTGATTTGAGCTTGGAATAAAAATTTAGACACTCAGAATCCCAACTTGTAAGGTAACAATTTTATTATATAAATTTATTGTCTGTAGTTTATGCCTTGCATCGTAAATGTACTATCAATCTTATTTACTTGGCATGTACTTGATGATTTAAAATATTACACATGTTACTTAGAAATTTTTTATTTTAGATTATAAAAAAAATTGTACTACAATAACATCTAAAAAAATTCATATCAACACCCTCTAGTCGATGGGATCTTAAATAAATTATTTTTTCAACTTTTTTGTGATAAAAAAGGCCAAAATTAAATAATAACATTAGAAACTTTAGCAGTGATGAAAAATACTTGATTTTGATTGGTTTGTTATTTTTTTTTGACATTGATCCCTTAATATTGGTGGTGTGTAAAATATTGATTTGGGTTTGGCTCCCTAATCTCCCTCTTTCCTTCTATCAACCCTTAGTATGTGAAGCTGTTAGTAATACACTTGGAAGTTTCATAAAAATGGATATGGAGTGGTATGATCAAGGTTGTTTACCAATGACTATATTTGTGTGGAGTTAACCTTAACAAAGGTCTTCCAAATCAAATCAAGATGAAACATGATAAATCATGTTGGATCCAAACCTTGGATTATGAAAACACTGCCCTTAGATTCCATTTTTTCCATAAAACAAACCATCTCTAAGGTGTTTGTCCTCATGCAAGGAATCCAAAAAAGCAAAAGGACTAGAATTCTCATCCTAAAGGTTGGCATCCATATGAGCACACTTTTCCAACTAAGGTCACAAAATGATCTTCAAATGTGATCAGAAATTTGGTTCTAAAAAAGGTTTCAAGTTAGAGTTTCAGTGGTGGCACACTGTAGAACTCATCGAGATCTTTTCGATGCTTTTTGTGTTTCGTAAAATAGAGTCCAAATGCTCAAGATATGGTCATTTGAAGATTTGTCAAAAAAAATCACTTGCGACATTTGGCACGTGATTCAAAAATGTATCAACATTTGGACCTATCAGAGGTCGACACGTGGCACTATTGAAAAGCCAAGTGGGCTAATAGCCATTTGACACGTGGAAAAATGTCATTGACATGTTCCAAGGAGGCGACAAGCTATTTAAAAACTTATCCTTTTACCAAGCGCTTGCATGTGGGACAAAGCATAAAGTCTGAGCACCTAAAATGGAGGGAAGAAAAATTCAAACCTAGTCAAAGCATGCCCAAGGAGGTAGGCCGCCCTTGTCCTCATCCCTAGGTGCCTAGAATGGAGGAAGGAGGTTTTGAACTCAAGACCTGGTGCCTAAAAGGGATAGGCCTTGACCACTTCAGCCACAGGTCTTGAAGTGTTATATAAGGCACTAATTTTTACTTGAATTTATCAGGTTCTGGACTATGTATTTGTATTTTAAGAGGCTGAGAGTTTGTTTTAAGCTTGGAGATAGCTACCAAATGGGATTTTCTCCAATATCCGACCTTATACACAGAGGGTAAGCCTTTTTAATTATGTTTTGTAATTAAAAAGAGAAGTATTTCATTATTATTTGGATATACCAATGGATTAAGTGAAGGGACCAAAGCACATTCGGAAGGGGTTGAAGACTGAGGAAGGATTCCGTGTGATTGAGCTTGAGTATATCAGCATGGTGGAGTTCTTGGATAGAGATTAGGCCTAAGGGAAGTTGTGCAACATTTTAAGAATTTGTAAGCCATTTTTGTGCAAATTTAATAGAAATGGTCCTCACTATTGGGCGGACCTGGATATGTAGGCAAAATATGCCGAACTCCGTTATCAATGTCGGATGATAATTTGTCATTTGCTTGCATGTTTTAATTTAGTTTTCTAATTTTTTAATTATGAAATCATGCAAAGATTAAATTTTGACAATTTACGACATTTGATGTAAAAAAAAACAAAAACTAGTTCAATAACCGAGAACGTTTTATGCCAAAACATTTTGCAAGTTATTTTGAGTTTTTTGAGAATTTGTTAAGTTTTGAGAAATTTAGTATTCATATTTTGAACTTCACTTTGAGTTAATCAGTGGAGTTTACGGATCGAGTTGGTATCAGAGCAGTTAGAATGCTAGGTTAGCTTCTGATTGAGTTTTGATAGTTGCTTTTAGTTTGTTGGTTATCCATATCACTTGATTAGATTGCAGTGTGCAGTTGTGGAATCAGTGTGTTTGCAAAAAACCATGGGAAAGTTGTCACATAAAGCTAAGATGGAAGAGCTTGAAAGCATCAACAGCCAGATTCAGGATGAGAATGCATTCCTGAGATGCAAGCTTTATTCCCTTGAAGAGCAAATTGCAAGTTTAAAATCAGAGCTTGAATCCAAGGATGAGCTCTTGATTAGATTGCAATGTGGTGAGTGTGGAAAGGTAAAGCCTTCAACTTCAGATGTAGAGACTATGACTGAGTGCAGTGTAAGTTTTTCACCATAGGAATCTTCATCTTCTTCTACCATTTCAGATTCAGATTCTAGTAATATTATTTTTGGTGATTTTGAAAGATACACTAACGGCATAGGATATAAATTGTTGTTTAAAATGGGTTATAATGGAGGAGGACTTGGTAGAGATAGCCAAGGTATATCTAACCCAATTCAAGTTGAGCATAGACCTCTTCATGCAAGTTTGGGTTATACTAGTGTGCAGGTGGATGATGGAGAAGTTTCTTCCATGGCTAAAGGAAGACGAGCTTCCAATAGCGAAGGTTCTAGGCCACTAGTTCAAAGGTGTAAAGGTAAAAGAGGTATTGAGATTCCACCTCCTGATTCTTACACTAAATCTTTTGATCCAATTGATACTTTTAAGAAGTTTGGATATAACAGACATAAGATAATGCAATCATTTCCATGCATTTTTTGTGGGATGAATAACCATAGTGCTAAGACTTGTTGGAAATGAAATGCTTTATTGAAGCAGATTGCATGTTTGAAAGACCATTTTCATGTTAAATTAGGAATTGGCAAAAGGGGACCCTCACCTAAGAAGGAATTTTGTACTCATTTTTAAGTGAGTGGACATAGGATTGATAGTGTTTTAAGCTTCATGCATCTTCACATTCAAGTAATGTTAGAACTAAGATGATTTACAAACCTCTCACTAAGGTTAATGAAGCCAATTCAATCCATAATGCAGTTGACAATACAACCCAGGATAAGGTAAAACCTACAAGTGAAAATCCATTTAAGAGGTTAAGTCAACAATATGCAATTGATAAGGAATCCACTAAGAAAATCAATTTCACTAGGAAGAAAAAAATGGTTAAGTGGATTATCACTACATTCTTTTTGCAAAGCATGGTTAAGAATTCACCTAAGGGAATGAACAAGCTTTGATAAGATGTAGATTAGAGTTGGTGGGAACACTTCAAGATAGGTTTACCATATGAAGTTTTTCAATTCTCACTTTTTGATAACTCTAAGTTTTTGAATCTCCTATTTATGTTGTTTGAGTTGTCTAGAGGACTTAAACTCATTTAATCAGTTGGAGATAATAGCAAAAAGCATGTTGTAGGTTGAGTTGATTCCTTGCAACACTTATTTGATTGCTACTTTGAATGTATCTTTGGCACATGGATGTATAGATGCATGTTTAAGACCCTTTGGGCATGTTTAGATGTTAGGCAGCTTAAACTTTTGGTTGTTTGCATTTGCTTAGCATATAAGTCCCATACTAGGGCATTGTATTGCAACATGTCCATAACATATATTGTATGTTTTTGGCATTATAATCTTGTCTTGCAGTTACGTTGGGAGTTGTTTTAGTTTTTGGCAATTCACCGCTTTACAGGATGTGACATTTGGGCAGGCAGTGTTGGTATGTTGTAATCACTTTTGCAGTTGTAGATTAACTTACTCATGCCTTTGGATTAGGCATTTTTACAATTTGAATCATTTTAATGCAATTCTGTATACCTCTTTCTATCATTGGGTTCTATTTTTATTGATGTAGTAGACCAATTATAAGATTTCAGGGGATATTGGACTTTTGGAGACCAAAAGCCCTCCATTAGGGAGGTGTGATCAGAAATTTGGTTTTGAAAAAGGTTTCAAGTTAGAGTTTCAGTGGTGGCACACTATAGATCTCGTTGAGATCTTTCTGATGCTTTTCATGGTTCACAAAATGGAGTCTAGATGCTCAAGATATGGTCATTTGAAGATTTGTCAAAAAAATCACTTGTGACATTTGGCACGTGATTCAAAATGTATCGACATTTGGACCTATCATAGGTCGACACGTGGCACTGTTGAAAATCCAAGTGGGCTAATAGCCATTTGACACATGGAAAAATGGTGTTGACTTGTTCCAAGGAGGCGACAAGCTATTTAAAACCTTATCCTTTTACCAAGCGCTTGCATGTGGGAAAAAGCATAAAGTCTGAGCGCCTAAAATGGAGGGAAGAAAAATGCAAACCTGGTCAAAGCATGCCCAAGGAGGCAGGCTGCCCTTGTCCTCATCCCTAGGTGCCTAGAATGGAGGAAGGAGGTTTTGAACTCAATACCTAGCGCCTAAAAGGGATAGGCCTTGACCACTTCAGCCACGGGTCTTGAAGTGTTATATAAGGCACTAATTTTTACTTGAATTTATCAGGTTCTGGACTGTGTATTTGTATTTTAAGAGGCTGAGAGTTTGTTTTAAGCTTGGAGATAGCTACCAAATAGGATTTTCTCCAATATCTGACCTTATACACAGAGGGTAAGCCTTTTTAATTATGTTTTGTAATTAAAAAGAGAAGTATTTCATTATTATTTGGATATACCAATGGATTAAGTGAAGGGACCAAAGCACATTCGGAAGGGATTGAAGACTGAGGAAGGATTCCATGTGACCGAGCTTGAGTATATCATCAAGGTGGAGTTCTTGGACAGAGATCAGGCCTGATGGAAGTTGTGCAGCATTTCAAGAATTTGTAAGCTATTTGTTGCACAAATTTAATAGAAATGGTCCTCACTATTGGGTAGACCCGGAGATGTAAGCAAAATATGCCGAACTCCGTTATCAATGTCAGATGGTAATTTGTCATTTGCTTACATGTTTTAATTCAATTTTTTGATTTTTTAATTATGAAATCATGCAAAGATTAAATTTTGACAATTTATGACATTTGATGTAAAAAAAATACAAAAATCGATTCAACAACCGAGAACGTTTTATGCCAAAACATTTTGCAAGTTCTTTTGAGTTTCTTGAGAATTTGTTAAGTTTTGAGAAATTTAGTATTTATATTTTGAACTTCACTTTGAGTTTATCAGTGGAGTTTACGGATCAAGATGGCACAAGGAAGAAAGAGGATTCAGATCTAATTATGGTAGATTCTTATTTCCAAATGAATTTTTTAGATAATACTTCAGGCAATGGTAGCAAGAGATCACATGAATCCAAATCTTCTGAATCTAACAAGGACCAAGCCCTATTTGAACCTCAACATAGTCTTGTGCTTCCGTTGGTCATTTCTAGTTAGATGGAGGTAAATTGTCCAATGTGTTGGACTGAGGTTCCAAAGAAAAAGGGTAAAAAAGGCCATATCATGGATATGGGGTTTAGTTATTTTTTATTTTTATTCTTTTTCTTGCTAGCCTTTTGGCCTATTTTGCCTGGTGTGACTTGGCTTTTGGGGTGTGACTTATCTACTCATCTTTTTTATATAACTAACATTGTACTATAGTTTTTATATCAATAAAAGTGTGCTTTTAAAATTAAAAAAAATATTATCTCAACCGATTCCTATAGTATTGTGTTATGGTAAGATTAAAAAATATATAAAGATACCACTTTAAATTATAAATCAAATCAGTAGGAATAAGTGAACATATTTGAACTTGGGTAAAACAAATTAAAAAAAACCCTTTACCCTATTTATTTAGTACAACATTTTTAATATTTTTTGGTGAAATATTTTGAATCAAGATAAACAATGACAATGAGTAGATAAAATCAAATCTTCGTCCATATATAAAATTGAGGTTGTGTTAAAAGTACTTGTAATAGTAAGATTTGAATCCATGGAGTTGAATAAATACACAATTAATGATTTTATCCGAATTTGAAAATAAATATTATGCTACATACATACTATATACTATTAAAACCAAGTATATTAATACCACATTCATTGCGCTGACAACATAGTAGTCTTTATAAGGAAAATTGTAGCTACGTATATTGATTATAAGTGGATAGACTATAACTAGCTATAAGTTGGATTAATTGTACTTAAGTTTGAAATAAATTATCTTGAACTTATTATTAATAAGTTAGATTGATTAATAGTTGTGCCTACACTTAAATTATCTAAATGTTGTACCTACACTTGGGAATTGTGTTAGTATCTTTTGATTAATAGTTATGTTTAATAGTTGCATCCACACTTGGGGGTTGTGTTAGTATATTTCATTTCTCATTGCCTCTATAAAAAGTAATGATGTTAGATCCAATAGTTGTGCTCGCACTTGGGAGTTATACTAGTAGCTTACATCTCCAAGTTATGATTTTAGATCTGATGGTTGTGCTCACACTTGGGAGTTGTGTTAGTAGCTTACATCTCCCATTGCCTTTGTAAAAAGTTAAGATGTTATATCTAATAGTTTTGCCCTTAGTTTGAGAGAATATATCGCCCTTGGGTTTTTTTAAATGATCGATACATCATGTGTAACCTAGCTTATAAGCTATTATGGTTTGTTTATTGACAAAGGCAACTTTCACTAGCAATATCCATTTGGGCCTAATGAATAATAATTTCATGTGTTTTTTGATATATAATAGTTATGCACTTAGTTTTGAGAGAATAGATCACCCTTAGGTTGACTAAATGATTGACACGTCACGTGCAAGCTAGCTTACAAGATATTATGGCTTATTTATTACTGAAGACATAACTTTCACTAGAAATATCCATTTAGGGTGAATGAACAATCATTTCATATGTTTTTGGGCATTTGACACTAATTTGAGAGGTCATTAAGATTGTAAGGGCAATTCATATTAAGTAGACCCATTAAGGTGTTTTGATCATTATTGGGTAAACCTAGGATCATACCTTAACAATTGATCCTATTGTGTGTTTTGTGCCTCCATATTAATCTAGAAGGACTAATCATGGATATTTTTCAATTACATTTATATTTTATGGAATGTTTCTTTAATTAGCACATTAGCCCAGTAAAATAGAATAAAAGAAAAAAAAATAGTTTTGAAATAACACGGGAGGGTGTTACAAGATGTGTCATACTTCAAGTAAAAAACTATCATCAAGATAAGAATCAACATGGTTAGGCATTCCCATGATGATGTTAACTCTATAGTACAAGTATGAAGAGCAATGAGATGGTGAGTGATGAATAATCATCATCTTCGTGTCATCATTTATTGATGAAGACATAGCTTTCACTAGAAATATTCATTTGGGGTGATTGAATCATCATTTCTTAAGTTTTTGTTAGATCTAATAGTTGTGCACTTAGTTTGAGAAAATAGATCACCCTCAAGTTGGCTAAATGATTGACACATCATGTGCAACCTAGCTTACAAGCTATTATGGATTATTTATTTATGAAGACATAAATTTCACTAGCAATATCCATTTGGGGTGAATGAATAATCATTTCATATGTTTTTGGGAATTTCACATTAATTTGAGAGGTCATTAAGATTGTAGGGGTAGTTCAAACTAAGTAGACCCATTAAGGTGTTTTGATCATTTTTAGGTAAACCTAGGATCATAACCTGGCAATTGATACAAGCTATTATGGCTTATTTATTAATGAAGACATAAATTTCTCTAAAAATATCCATTTAATGTGAATGAACAATAAATTCACATGTTTTTGGGTATTTAATATTTATTTGAGAGGTCATTAAGACTATAGGGGCAATTCATATTAAGTAGACCCATTAAGGTTTTTTTATCATTACTCGGTAAACTTAGGATTGTAACCTGATAATTGATCTTATTGTGTAATCATGGATGTTTTTATATTACATTTACATTTTGTGGAATGTGCCTTTAATAGGTACATTAGCCCAGTAAAATGAAAAAATATAAAAATAAAATTTAGTTTTGAAGTAACATGGGAGGGTGTTACAAGATGTGTCATACTTCAAGTACAAAATTATCATCAAGACAAAAACCAACATGGTTGGCCATTCTTATGATGGTGTTCACTTTGTAGTACAAGTATGAAGAGTAGTGAGATGGTGAGTGATGAGTATTCATCATCTTTGTGTCATCATTTATTGACAAAGACATAACTCTCACTAGCAATATCCATTTGGGGTGAATGAACAATCCTTTCATATATTTTTATTAGAAATAATAGTTGTGCACTTAGTTTGAGAGAATAAATCAATCTCGAGTTGGCCAAATGATTGACATGTCAGGTGCAACCTAGTTCACAAGCTATTATGACTTATTTATTGATGAAGACATAGCTTTCACTAGCGAATGAACAATCATTTCATATGTTTTTGGGCATTCCACATGAATTTGAGAGGTCATTAATATTGTAGGGGTAATTCATACTAAGTAGACACATTAAGGTGCTTTGATCATTATTAGGTAAAACCAGGATCATAACCTAACAATTAATCTGATTGTGTGTTTTACGTCCATATTAATTTGAAAGGATTAATCATGGATGTTTTTTTATTACATTTATATTTTGTGGAATGTGTCATTAATAAGTGCATTAGCCTGGTAAAATAGAATAAAAGAAACAAAAATAGTTTTGAAGTAACACAAGTGGATGTTATAAGATGTGTCATACTTCAAGTATAAAATTATCATCAAGACAATAATCAACATGTTTGGGCATTCCCATGATTATGTTAACTCTATAGTACAAGTACGAAGAGTAGTGAGATGGTGTGTGATGAATAGTCATCATATAATACAAGTATGAAGAGTAGTGAGATGGTACGTGATGAATAGTCATCATCTTTGTTGCATCATTTATTAACAAAGACACAAATTTCACTAACAATATCCATTTGGGGTGAATGAATAATCATTTCATATGTTTTTGTTATATCTAATAGTTGTGCACTTAGTTTGAGAGAATAGATCAACCTTGGGTTGGTTAAATAATCAACACATCATGTGCAACCTAGATTACAATCTATTATGGCTTATTTATTGATGAAGACATAACTTCCACTAAAAATATCCATTTGGGGTGAATGAACACTCATTTTATATGTTTTTTTGCATTACACATTAATTTGAGAGGTCATTACGACTGTAGGGGCAATTCATAATAAGTAAACCCATTAAGGTGTTTTAATAATTATTAGATAAACCCAAGATTATAACTTGACAATTGATCTTATTGTGTGTGTTGCATCTATATTAATATGAAAGGATTAATCATGGATACTTTTCGATTACATATATATTTTGTGGAATGTGATTAATAGGTGAATTACCTCGGTAAAATGAAATAAAAGAAAAAATATATCTAGTTTTGAAGTAACATAGGTGGGTGTTACAAGATATGTCATAATTCAATTATAAAATTTTCTTCAAGACAAGAATCAACATGGTTGGGAATTCCCATGATGATGTTCACTTTTTTGTATAAGTATAAAGAGCAGTGAGATGGTGAGTGATGAATAGTCATCATCTTTGTGTCAAGTGGCTATAGGGTTTTAGTAGGCACATGACTTAAACATTTAGAGTGTAGTTCAGGTAGACATGTTGACACATGTTGATAAATGTTATAGTTATACGTGGTTAGTTATCATATTGCATTAATTTTGTTAAATAACATCTAATTTTGATTGGTCTAGGTCATCTGTTGTCCCCTTTAGATCAAGGGGGTTTGTTAAATTTGATCTGAAATATGTACTTACATTTTGATAAAAATACAAGAAGAATAGAAACACCCATTTATTTAAGTTATATTCTATTATTCAAGTTAATCAATTAATTAATTTAGGTAATTAAATAGTTAGAAGGTAGTTGGGTCCTGATAATAGTGTTTAACATACAAAAAAGTTCTAATTATATAAAATTGTAATGAAAAATTACAAGTAATATGGTTTTAAATAGTGTCACATTTATTTAATTAATAAAATTATAATTTTCAATAAATATTATGGGTTTATTTATTTGCATACTCTTTACGATTTCAATAAATTTACAAATGCACTTACTAATTGGGCTCTTGACCAATCTGAAGTGAAAGGCTTTGGTCCTTCTTCCTAATAATGGTTGGCAAAGCTAAGTAATGAGATCTTACCCCTATTAGCCCTAGATAATAATAGAACTAATTGTTAGAATCTTTGTAAGCTATCTTTTCCTCTTCAGTTGGCTCCTTTTATATTTTGGTTCTCCTTGGTTGGTCATTGGCTTTCTCTCCATTGATTTTGGCAGTTGTGGGGCATGTTTCCACTTCTGGTCTTGATTGGAATTATGTTGGTTCTTCTTTTTGACATCGATTCTTGCATGAGACATAAGGTATCAGTCTTGTTAGTTTTTTTGGCCAATACATGTACAGCTCGGTGACTATATATCTTTTGGTTAGACATGTTCTTTAAGTATGCCGAAGGAAACAGGCTAAGTGTGAACTCTAAATGATTTTGGCAGAAGAGATACCCCTACCTTCTTAAATCTTATCCAAATATAATATCTCCCATGAAATATTTTCCACAAAATCAAATATAAATAAATAAAATTATAATTTACAATGAGAAATTACAAATAATATGGTTTTACAGTGTCAATTATACATTGAAGATTGAACATGTTAGCTAACTTTTTAGATTTAATTTTTAAAAAACCCTATAAACCGAGTCAATGTAGGTAAATAAATAAAATTTGGATAATCAAAAATTTAAAAAATGGGGAGGGGAAGCGGAGGCGGAGGAAAGGCAACAAACCAATGAATGAAGTAAATATAATTAATTGATTACAAAATGATGATTACTACAAAATAAGTGACTAAATGGCCAAAGTGAAAAGGAATGCCTCAAAACCTAGGAAAAAATAAAAAGAGAGGAATAAAAAAACTAACAAAGGACATAGAGAAGTGAGTGAATAAATAAAAATATATATAAGAAGATAATATAAAGGAACAAGTATTGTGACTGGGTTTAGCTGTTGTTATTTTAAAAATATTTTTGAAACTAAATAGTTGAAAGATTTATATAAAAATTATAATTATATTGTTGAATTTTGTAAAAAAAAATGATACTTTAAAAGAAAATTAAAAATACAATTTTTAAAATTATTTATTTAGTATTGATAGTCATAGATATTAATATTAACCTTTAAGAAGATAATTAAATTTTATCTTACATAATTTCCTATGTAAATAAATAGAAAAGGTTATTATAATAGTATTATATTAATAATAATTAAACAATCTCAATTTTTATTTTTAAAAGATAGCTAGATTTATTTTATTCATCCTCAAAATATAATTTGAAAGCTTTGTGTGATATGATAAATTAGGAATATAAATTTCAAGCTAGGAACAATGGAGCACAACCAAAATCTTTAATTTATCCTAATCTATAACACCATTAGAGAATGGGCAAAGGAAAAGATTTAAATGTAAATAGCAAATAAAATACAATAATTATACCTTACTTTTGCAATCAAATCTATCTTCCCTGACAATTAGTTAGATGAGCCCAATGACAATAAATGATCTTGATATTTGATTTGGAATGTTGGATTGCCTTTGACAAGACTTCAAGATAATTGCATCAATGGTGATGAAGGATACTTGACAATGGAAAATAGATAAGTTGGAAACATTGTAGCATGAATCTCCAAAACTCCCATATGATTCATTTGCATCGAGATGTGGTCTATATAGAAGGTGGTGTAGGAATTTTTTAGAAATATAAAATTTTGAGAGAATTCTACAGAGGAATGATGTGGAGGATTCTAGAGGATGTAGAAGACTCTAGATGTAGTTAGGAGTGATTAATGAAGATTAGTTAGTGATTAGAGGTGATATTAGTAGGAGGGATAGTGGATTTTAAGGTAGTGTACATGACTTGAATGGATGGTATGATCATGATGGTATGTATAACTGTCAGAGATCAAAAATTAGGATTAATAGTCACACACACCATTGGAGGTGCAAGATATGTCATTTGTGTTTTGTGCCACATGATAAGATATATTAAGGGATCCAAGACTTTAAGACTTATTTTTTATTTGATTTGAATATTAGTAATATTTTCAGCCATCTTGATATTACTTATCATGCTAACTTGTTTGGAGATTGGTGCTGTGAAATCTTTTTGACTTGTTGAATTTATTTGACTTAGACTACCCCTTGGTGTCTTAAAGAAGGTTTTACCAGAGGAATTTTATTTTTGATATTGTTGATTATTATATTTATTTTGACGGTCCCATAGTGTCTCAAAGAGTTTTTCACTAGGGGATGATTTCTGATTTGGCCAATTATCTAATTTATATTGACTTTGACTTATTGTTGGATCAAAGTTGACTTTACTAATATTATGCCTGATTGATTAAATATTGTCTTGGATCCTTACAAATTTTGCACGTGATGTATCATTATAGAAGGACTCCAATGACATGTGATTCTATCAGTCCCCATTGAAGGTAATGCTAAGGTGATATTCGAGGGGAAGAAAAGGATCAATGATATAATGGGGTTGAAGGAAAGGACTGGTGATGTCAATGAGTGGATAGTGAGCAACATGATCCTCTAGAGGTTACTAGGAGGACCTATTTTGATGCCAAAGAAAACATACTCAATATTCACAAAAGGATCACTTAGGTTATTATATTGATCTATAAGACAAGCATCAAAGGCACTATCAAATCCATTCTTATAATCAACAACTTGTAAATCATCTTGAGGTCCAGTGAATTTTACTATGACTTGTCATTTTGAAATAGATTAAGAGACATGTCTTATTGTTAGTGGTCATTTAGGTTGATGGTATAGACATAAATAATGTCCATGAAGAGGTTGGTGGTAACCAAATCCTCATAGAGACTATTGACGAACCTTGATGTTGATGTTGACATCAATTCTGACATTGAATCCAATATAGATCTAGATGTTGATGATGAATTTAATCCTAATGTTGATGTTGACTTTGATGATAATTTTGATGCTAATGTGGCTGATGTTTTTATGTTGTTGGTAGATGATGTTTGGATTATGGCCTCAAAGAGGGCCTATTGGATAGTGTAATTCGCAAGTACCTCTTTCACTTTTTGCTTGGTGATGGAGGCTTTGGGATGAAGTGACTTTTGAAGATGAAGGATCTGATGTGATGGATGAAAGGTGGATGGTTGGTGTATAATGGGTTATTTTAATAAGGGATCATCGAAGAGGGGCTCATCAAAGATGATAAGACTCATCAAAGATGGGCTCTTTGAAAGTATGTGAATGATCCTAGGAAGGCTCATAAAAGTGAGGCTTGTCAAAGATGTATTCACTATCGAAGATGGGTTTGTCAAATATAAATTTGTTGACTTGCCCTTGGTTTGGAAATAAAAGAGTTTGATCATGGTCTAAAAAATAATCTTGGTATATCCCTTCATGCTCACTCTCAGATGTGGATTCATCTGATTCATTGATGATGTCAATGTCATTGCGGTCAATTAGGTCTTGGACATAATTTTTGAAATGAGGCATATATTAGTAAAATGCCTCTAAATTATATGGTATTGATAGTATTGGCCTTCTCTATATTGAAATGGCTTAGGCTTATTTTAGTTAGTTGTGTTTGTGGTGGCTAGTTGATGAGCATGGCTTCCAAGGTTTCACTAAGAGAATTATATTATCTCTTTTCACTACTTTGTTTGGATGTGGAAGCATTTGACTCTAAATCAAGTGATTGTCCTTAGTGTAGTGATGGTAAGGCATAGTGGGTTGATGGCATTTGATGCATCTTAAATGATAAAGTTTCCAAGATGGGATTCCCTTTGCTAGTGTGATGTGGGATGTCACAATCAAGGCTATAATTGGTGGATGGATAGTTTGATTGTGATTGGCTAGCGCAGAGGCTAGGGGTAGATTGATGTTGATGTGGAAGGACTAGGTGACTCTTGTTCATGATGGAACCTAGGTTCCTAGGATTGAAGTTAGCAGGAAGTTAGAATAGGAGCCATAAAAGGGTGGTGTCTTTGTTGGCCAGGATGTATTGTTTGATTAAGGAAATATCCAAATCTATTTGGGAGGCCATGGATCGATATGGGAGAAAGGATGGATGATGTGACTTTGTCAACCCCAATCGACAGGTGTATGGGATTAAATGAAAAGATTATGAGATGATTGTGGGATGTTCAGGTGAGGTGAAACAAATTTGAATTTTGGACCATTTGACAAAGGCTTGGTTTAGTTTGATTTTAAGTTTGACTTTAGATTAATGTGATTTGAGACATTTGATGGGATTTAATATGTGTCAAGTGGATGTACTTGACAATTTTTTTTGGACAGGAGCTAGATTGATTAAGATGGGCTTAGGGTATGATATCCCTAGATTTGAATGATATTTGACTTGGATGATGAACTAAGACAAGATTTTGATTTGACTAAGATGGGGACTAGGTTTGACTAGCTTAAGGATGTTTGACAAGTTGATAAATTTGACTACATCATAAATGACCTTTGATGATGTTGTATTATTTTGATATAGAATAGCTCAAGTGATTAAATGCTCTGATTAAGTTGGATTGGATGATTTGATTTGATTAAGTTCATGGTTCAAAGTAGACTAGGTTTAGATGAAAAGAAGCTTATGATGGTGACTATGACCTCTGAAGGGGTTGTTGCCTATGTGGACCAAGGCAAGGGTATGGTTGATTTAGTTGGTTGGATATGATTTGGGATGATTGAATACTTGGTGGGATTGGGGTGATTAATTTTATAAGGACAAGCTTAGACTATAGGTGAAATATGTAGTTTGGATTGGATTGATGAGGTAATGACGAAATTGGAATTTGTTTAGGATGTTGACTGTTTGGAGGTTGGATAAGAAATGTTGGTTGATGAATGCTTGGACTAATGGATGTAAAGGGATGTTAGGATTAGGGGATGTTAGGTGGATTATATGTTTGGACTATGGTTAAGGTTGACTTATGACTTGTTAGGGATGATGAAGGAATGTTTAGGTCTTGGTTTTGACTCATATTTTGATGTTGACGTGGTTCTTGTTGTGTGAAGGTGCACAGACAACATGAGTCTCGACAACACTCAGAGAAGATTAGGAAAGGGACAAGCCTAAGCTAGTAGATATGGGTGTGCAACACATCTACCAGGCCATCAATCTATTTGTGTAAAGTGGTGACTAGGTTAGTCTCCCAACCCTCACTCTATGTTTGTATGTGGTAAGTGCTCTTCGGGGATATTGTTTCCCCTGCATTAGAATTTGTTTGTGGCTAAGAGGTTTTATTATAGGCTTGATAAGGATATCTAAGTGAGTCCCCTAAATATCTCATCATACATGGTGCTTGAATTCGTATAAGATGTTGTTTGACATCTGAGTACTAAAGTGTTACCTCTTCACTTCATGAAATCTTGTATGGAGAAATCTGCTTAGCTTTACGATAACTATCCTTGATATTCATACTTTACCGAAACATGGAGTTTGGATTAGTGAGTGGCAATGAAATCCATGCCTAATGACTATGACGAGTGTGTAGGGATGAATTCCACGTCACGTTTCCCTTAGAAATAAAAAGTTAAGTTTTATCAATTATATCTGATCCTCAGGTTTGCCCTACAGGTGCAAGGGGATATCATAGCAAACTTAGCCTCAGGGGAAAAACATGCAAGCCAAAGATTAAGGTAGATTAGTCAAAATTTGGACATACTCACTCAAGCAAGTTAATTAATTAATCATGATTTAAAATGTGATGAAATGTACAAAAAGAGGTTTTATATGCCAATTATTTGACAAGCGGATCTTGCAACACACAAGGTTAGTAGTATGATTTGGCTCTTCAAGGGTAAACCTGCAAAAACCATGGTCATAGAGCAAATTTGTGTATCCAAGAAGCAATGTCACGTTTACATAGTCCAAAATCGCAATTGCAGAGGTCTAAATCGATAAAAAGATCGAATTACTAACAAAAAGCAGACAAAAAGTGAAATCACTTTTATCGAGAGCAAAACCACAATTTCACAAAAGAAACTGCAAAAAGTAAAATGCAAAATCAAAAATAGTTGAAGAAAACAAATTTGTTTTAATGAATGGATCCATCTTTTCAATACATTTATTTTCGGCAAACAGGGGGTCAATCAAAAAAATGGGTCAAATTTATGGCCTCTCAAAGATGGACTATTTAGTGAAAAATCATCGTGTGAATTTACATTTGTAGTTATCAAATCCGCTTTTGTGGTTAGCAAATCCAATTTTTGATTTTTACAAATTTTATACTTTTGCAAAACCACGTTTAGTTGTAGTGAATCCACGTTTTTATAAATCAAAGTCGGGTTTCTGAAGTTTCAGCTTTGAAAACTACACACAGAAAGACTAGAAAAATGTGAAATCGCAAATCTTATGACAAAATAGGTAGCGTAAAGCATGAAATTGGAAGTGGAAAATTGTAAACTCGCAAAAACATAAGTGAAAAACTAACTAAAAGATTAAACAGTCAATTCATCCACTACTATTGGGTTTAACACTAAACGTTAGAATCGCGACCAGGGTGAGTGAAGTCGCATCTTTGGAATTGGAACAAGATATCATATTTTCTTAGTTACGAGTTAAACCCTGCACACACACAACACAAAACCCTTACAACTCATAATACCAAGTTGAAAATTGAAAGGCACGAGTTCAAAAAAGGTAACAGAAAAAACCCAAACTAGTTAAACTAGCCACCGATGGTTCAGTTCTATACTGGAAAGCAAAGCAAAGCCAAATCATGACTGTAGTTTACGAATTTACATTTCTCGAATTTGATATCACTTTTCCACAATTACGAATATGCACACGCACACAGCCAGGGAATAAAAATTACGAAATCGCTAATATATTATCAAAGCTGTTAGCACCAAAAAACAAAATTACAAATCTTGAAATGTTAATTCTCATAAAACTGTTAGACAGGTCAAGCGGTTAACTAGCTAGTAATGATAAAGCTTAGCAGTTTGCAACAAAATCATAACTGTTAGAGGTGATAGTGTGTTTCCAAGAGCCGAAGTCGAATAAACACATACCAAAGTCATGCCAAATTCTGAAAATTTGGGAGCTTTTGTCACCAATCTTCGTCTAAACGGACTTGCAAGGCTGCCTAATCACACCAAAGCTAAATAAATGACTAAGTTAAAGAGAGGATTGTTCCATCTGATCGCCAAAATGTGATGTGATAAATTATGAATATAAATTTCAAGATAAGAACAATGGAGCACAACCAAAATGCTTAATCTATTCATAACTATAAAAACACTTTATAATAGGTAAGGAAAGTATTTAAATGCAAATAATAAATTAAATACAATAATTATACCTCACTTTTGTAATCAAATGTATCTTTTTGACAAATAGTTGATGAGCCCAATGATAATGGACGATCTTGATACTTGATTTGGAATGTTGGATTACTTTTGACAAGAGCTCAAGATAATTGCAACAACGGGGATGAAGGATTGACAATGGACAATAGACATGTTGACATCACTATAACATGAATTTCCAAAGCTCCCATATGATTCAATTTCATGGAGATGTGGTTGTTTATAAAGAAGGCATTGTAGGAATTTTCTAGGCATATAAAATTTTTAGATAATTTTAGAGAGGAATGATGTGGAGGATTCTAGAGGATGTAAAAGATTCTAGATATAGATAATAGTGATTAATGAAGATTGGTTAGTGTTTAAAGAGGAGTTTAATAGGAGGGATAATGGAGGTTGTTGGTCATTGGTGAGGAATGAATTTTAAATGTAAAAATAATTAGTAAGTGGGGAATAATGATAAGTAGCATGTGATTAGAAGAATTAAATGAGACATGAGATGGTGTAAGGTTAATATATAATGTAGGAAATGTAGGAAAAATATTAGAATTAGTGTGAGTGGTATTATTTAATTAATTGATAGAAACGGTAAAATTTAGGTGTCTATATTTTGATATAAAGAATAATACATTTTAACTTTTGGACTTATGTTAAAATATAGTGGAGAAGGTAAATTACATTTCATTAATTAAAAAGCGTAGTTTAGATTGGAATTGATCTCCAACATACCTTGATGAGAATATTAAAACAAAATTAATAGTAGCTTTAATCACCACTTCTTAAATAAAAGATTCATTGTTCTTGAGAAAAGCTCACCCATAATTAATTTCCTAAAAAATTCTCAAATATCTTGAGGAAGCTTTTTCATTCTTACTTTAAACAAAGATATTGATTGGGATTTTCAAAAGAAAAAAATCAATCTACTATATCACAATTAATACTTATAATAAAAAATTAAATGAGTTAACAAATATTACTATTATATGTTAGTGGATTCAAAGTCACCCTTACCCCTGGAAAAAATGACATAATTCACCTTTTCATTCCTAATATTGTGAGATATTTTTGAAAACAAAAACTGTTCTATCACCAATAGATTAAATCATAAATAATTATCATATCAAAAAGAGCATTCCTCTTCACGACCATGGATGAAATTTCAATCACACAACACCTTAAAATATTTGGTACGAAAATTTCCCAAACCAACAATAGCTTTTGACATCCAAATTTAGCAATATGAGGACGAATATATTGACAAATAGATAGTAGTCTTATGTCCAATACATAACCATTCATATAATAAATACAACTATTGGCGAAGACTCTAAGGAAACAGACAAATTTCAAAGAAGAACAAATTCGTTGATAATTTCTTTCAATTTTCGTTGAATCTGTAGAAAATACAACTTAAAACCATCTAATTTTCGTTGAATCTCTCCATTATCATAACCGTGTGAGAATTTGTAGAAACATCAGTTAAAACATTACTTTAGACAACTGTCAACATTTTTATACGTGTTTTTGTAAAAAGTACACATGAGATTAGGAAAATGGCGGGATACGTATTACAAAGTAGAGAGGATTTGATGGCCTGAAATGCCCACTTTTCTGGAAGACCATGACAACTCCCGAGGCTCAAACAAAGGTGCAGGCGCTGGTTGTGTGTATTCCTCTTCTCTCGTCTGTGCAACTGTAAAAAAAAAAAAAAAAAAACATATAATCCAATATACAAGAAGTGCTTTGAATTTTCCTCACATAAAATGTTTTTATAAATAAAATAATGAAAACAATGTTAAAAAAAACTAATGAATTTTTGGCAGATGTTTTTTTCTTATTTTTAACTCGACAAATATTTGAATTTTTCTAAGAAGATAGTCACATCCTCCAATTTGGCGAATATAAATAAAATAAACGATTTATTTTTAAATTTTCTAATGTTACAACTTAAAAATATAACATTTGTTTTGGTTGCACCATTTCCAATACTAATTAATTGAAGTGATTACAATAGATATCTATTACATAGGTACTAATAAGTAAAATATGTAAGGAACACGTATTATATTTAAAAAATACACAAATTTATATTAAAGTCTTGAATTTGAGAAAATACCTTTGTTAAAGATATCATGAAGTAGGAGAGGGCCAAGGGAATGTTTTAGGGTTTCACATTTCTACAACACTACTGTCATGCTGCCAATCTTCAATAGATCTAGGTAGGATTTTTATAGTTTATTGTATTGAGTGATGTTGTAATTCCACCCTTTGGGCAAAATTTGAAACAAATCCCTATATTAGTGGCTTCCTCCTCCACACTTGCATCATTTGATGTAGGTTTCACCGTTAAAGCTCTAAACGATCATGACACTAAATAAGGCAAGGAAGTTTGTATTAAAGGTCTTCCAAGATGTATTGGTTCTAACCCAAAAACCCCTTTCCCTGATGTTGTGCTTGATTTTCCTTAATTTGACAAAGCTTGCAACTAGGTTGAACCTTTAACTCTTGTTGGTTATTTTATTGGCCAAATCTCCCTAAGAGTCTACCCAAGCAATAAGTTCACGACCATTGGCAACTCCTTGGTGTTAAGCTTGAGGGGGTGCAAAACATGACCAAAGATTTTTTCTTATTTGACTTTGATAATGCTAACCATTGTAATGATATTTCCAGCCATGGTCCCTAGTTTATTCACAATACTCATGTGGTCTTTTCTCATTGGACTAGGGATTTCCAATTCTCCGAGTAAGCTAAGCTCAAAATCCTAGTTTGGATTGAGTTACAAGGTCTCCTTATCCCCCATTGGAGCTTTGTTGAGTAGCTCATCAAACCCTTGGGGTGATTCATTTTCCACGAGTGACCCAAATTCTACACAGTTCGTCTGTAAAAGCGAGTATGAATTGAAATTGACTTGGAAAAGGCACTGAAGGAAACCATTAACATATATATATTGGTGAAACTTGTTTTTTATAATGTGTGATTTAAATTAATAGTTCAATTAATTATTTTCATTACCAGTCCTCAAACCATATGATTTGATAATTACATTTAATGGCTACTTCTCGAAAGGGTCCAGAGGAAAAAGGTGTACCATAGAATAAGCTGACCAGCTCCATTAGTGACAAATGGAACACTATGACTAATAAAAAGAACACTTCAGCTTCTCACAGTGCATCTAATCCATAAACTTCTATGTATCAACCCATAGGTGGTCCCAAAGTTAGCTCCTATGCTCCTAATGATAAAAAAGCTATGTCCTTCATAGCTAAAACACTGTCGCCACTCTTTTGCACACTACATGTGGAGGCCACCATTATGGCCTTGAAATCTACAACTATCATCACCCATTATTCACAACCCCATTATGGGGTGATATTTACACAAAGAGAGGATAATACGGTGCCATTTGATCTCAAAGTTATGCTTAGACAGTCCCACAGTCCCTCTCCTTTGGAAGTTGGAGAATATGTTCAAGAAAAGAGACATCCCTTCCTAATGAATGGATTTGTGCATGAAAACTAGATAAATCTCACCTTCGCTAGCAATTTTTCAGCTCTCAAGGCTCTTAAAGAGGGAAAAAACATGTACCTTAATGTTTTCCCATGATAGCATACTCTTGGAACATTTGTAGCCTCACTGAACCTACCTGTAGGTGCACATTCAAGGACAATTAAACTTTTTTTATGTAATGAAAGTGTTGTGTTTGTAAGAGGTTAATATTTTTGTATTAAGTATGTGCTTGCATGATTTGGCAAGGTGCAATTTGATAGGTGTCCAATCATGATCCTAGCCATTGAGGAATCATCATGCTGATAACACCATACCTTTCATAGGATATTTTTTGGGGGGGTTCTAAACCTACCCATCAATGGTGTGGACTCTATTTTATTTTGATGGTCAACTTCTTGGGCTAGCTAACTTGTATGCTTCAAATGATGTTGTTGAAAGATCTCTACTCTAGAGGTGGTTTGCATATTTGCTTATTGAAGCTCATTGGATTATTTGTGGTGATTTTAACATGGTGGAATACATCAAAGATAAAGAAGGTCACCTTTCTTGCATTGGGGTGCTAGGGGGTGAGAAACATGGTTATACCTGTGTAATAAGATTGGTTTCTATGATCCCAATCACCACCCAAATAGATACTCTAATTCATCTTGGTTTACTTGGTCAAATTTTAGACAAGATCAAAATAAAGTGGTTAAAAGGTTGGATCATGCTTTATTCATGGAGCATGACTAGTTCTCCTTCTCTAGTTACACCACTCACCTAGTGTCTGTTATTGATTATGTCATTATTTCAAACCATCAACGTATTCACTTCTGTATTGAATAGAGATCCCCTCAAACCAAATCAACTAAGACCCAATTCTATCTCACTACTACTCATCTTAGGATTGAGATAACTTTGGGTCACATCATATGGATTTGGAATCTGGTTTCTAGACCTACAAGAGACACAACTTAGATTGATTAGTGGGCCAATAACATTAATAGGACTACCACCTTTCTTTGACTACATGGTAAGCAAGAAACAATCTTCAAACAATATACTCATTAAGCATCATACCATGAAATCCATAGGATTTCAAAGAAACTTGACAAACTCAAAATTAAGGAAGCTTACAAAGCTAGGGGAGCCCAACTCAGAGCTAGAATGCATTGATTGAGAGTGGGTGATAAAGTTACTAAATATTTATTTAATCTTTGTCAGGATGCGAAACACCGAAAGCATACAATTGATTACCAAATACCAAGCAACTATAATATGCGGAAATAACCAGATTCACCAAGTAACTAGAATTCAGAATAACACAGCATATGAGAGACAATACACCAATTGTATTAATAACTCTTTCAGAAGGAAATACAACAAAGAAGACTGCCACAGTTCTTCTTCCTTACACACCTCTAGGGCTCACACACCTCTAGATGATAAATAGTAAATCTTCCCTCAAAGCTCTCTCTACTAGGTCCCAACACCCAACTCAAATACAGAGTTGGTGTTCACCTCCCGTGTTCCACGCACACCACAAGTGCTCCACGTACTCCACAAGTACTCCACGTACTCAACAAGTACTCAAGGTACTTCAAGTAGATCTCCCATGAATCTGCAACAACTTGCAATTCAACAGACCATACTTATGGAAGTAACTCCCTTGCCTTCCTCTCTTGCTCTATCCGAGTACACAACCGTACTCCAAGTAGATCCTGCCTGATACTGCTCCCTGTTGTGTTGCTGTCTATATGATCTTGCACACCTGCAAATCAAACACGATTCTGCTCACCTATGAACCTTGACCTTGCACACACATACACCTGCAGATCAACGATCTTACTTACCATGTAGATCTCCTATATAGGCCATGCAACTGTGACCAAGATCCTACACTCCTGAAGAATCCAGCTGACTCTCCAAAACCAGCACCTGTCCTGGTACTGCTGTGGAACTAGGAGGAACACCCTTGCTCACCTCACACACAGAAGGAACAAACTTTGCTCAACTCAAAACTAGAACACTTTTCCAATACAACCATGAGTCTATTATATAGATCTCATCCAAACAATAATTAGACATCTAATTACAATAATTAGATCCGCAGCTATGAGTCTAAAATTAGCACTCATCATGCAAACACTTGGTTCGTCAACCAACTGCCCGTAATTAACTCGCAGTTGAACCACACAGGCGACCGACATCGGTCCCTGTCTGCCTGGAGGTGACCGACGTCGGCCGATATATGACCGACGTCGGTTGCTTCTCTCTGCTATCCTGCTGATGTCGGCTGATCAGACCGACCCCAGCTTCTCTGCAACTCAGCAACCTTCAGCAACCTCCTCTCCTGTTTGCATCAGTGAAGCTTTTAGCTCCACAACCTAACAATCTCCCACTTGGAGATAAATAGCTGCACTGTACCTATACCTGTACCCCGTCTAATCTGTTTCCTGGTTTGTATCCCTCTTCAAGCTCTCACCTGAAGATAACCCACCACACATCTCGTGGTGTACCACCTGTCATCTGAGTACCCTGCCACATCCGAACCTACAACACTTGTAGTGAAGTCTTGACCCTACATGTATACCTGCTGCTGGTCCCTCTCAAATACCTGAGAGCCCACTTCCCCGAATTGGCTCCTAACTCTCTGACAGCTCCCACTGCATGGGAATACTCAGGTCTATACCAGACCTCATGTGATTTCGGACACTGTACCTGTCCAGCCCTTAGTGTGCTCCGACTCTATATCATGAACCTCGCCAACACCTGATTCACATCAGCTCCCACTCGAGACAAAATCAACCTGTGATCTCCATGCCTCCCATGTCAAAGAATTCCGCTGCTCCAAACTCCTCATGACATGCCACTGAACTAATCTTACCCTTAGCTCAGCAAAACCCTGTATGTACTAACCCTGCTAGCAAATATACCATCCACATACAGCAACAGAATGATGTCGCGACTCATCATCCACCTGGTAAGACAAACCGCAGTAGTTACCCTGACATTGACTGAAGCCATGCTTCGTCCTCCACCTGTCAAAACCTGTACCACTGTCCTGCAGCTCCTCAAGACCATATGCCTGGTCTTCCGTCTCACGTATCCGTTCTCTCTATTCTTCTACTAAGGAATCCATTCGTCTCTGTGCTTTCATCCAGCTGGCAAACCTACCAAAACTCCCGTTTGGTTCTGCATCATATCCCTGCCATGCTCCCACCTGTTTCCTGGATCCTTCTTGCTCTATAGTCAGCAACAAGTATGAAGAAGAGGAACACGAATTTGAGGGCCTACTTACGTCTTCAGTCCTCCGTATGGGTGTTTGAGACTCCTTGACAACACGCTGTCCACCCAAAATTTGTTACAGTGACCGACCTCGGCCACCCCATAGTTTGCGTCCAACCGACGTCGGTTCTCATGCGTCTGTCCCTGACTACCAACCTGCCAGCGCTGGTGTCCCTTCTGCCGACGTCGGTCCTCCTGACCGACATCGGTCTTACCTACTATCGATGTCGGTCCCCTGACCGACGTCGGTCTTACTCTGCCCGACACTGTCGGCTTCGGTCTGCACATGACCGACATCGGCACCTGTCTGTTCGACGCCGGTTCCTCCTGACTGACATCGGTATATGTGTTTGCCTGTGAGTGATGACTTTTTACCCGTGAGCTCCTTTGAATCAATCTCCATGTCTAAACTGCCCTGCTCAGATGTATCCAGCCTCATCCACTAAACTCTGTCCGCCATCTCCTCCAAGAACACCAAGGCTTTCCAGTTCTTAAGCCTGTCAAATATATCCGTCTTCTGCTTAAGAACATGCATCTCCTTCCTGCTCATGTGACCAAGCCTACGAAGCCATGTCTCTGCAACAGAAGAAGAATCAGTAATATAAACAAGTAGATAAAGTATACCTATTTTCTTACCACCAGCTAATTCAAGTGCTACCGCTGTGAGAGTTCTTGTGCATCTCTCATCACCCAATCTTTCTGAAGAAATTAGCCATATCTCCAGACCTGGGACCTGCATGACCTTCATCAACACCTGTGTGTTGGCCGCCTGCAATTTCAGCTTCACTTCCCCTTTGCCAATTCTTTGGCAAGGCTCACCAGCTCCTCTACCTGGGGCTGCATGGAAAGAGGCAACCGAATCTTTTATCCAAGATTCAACTTTATCCAAGAAACCTGCAAACACATCCTGTGCAACAACACCTGCAACATCTGTATCTTTAGTTTCTTCATGTTGATCTGCTACTGACCAACAATGTTCTTTTACCTGCTCTTTCTTTCCATCGGACCGTGAGTGACCGTCTGTGCTTTTCAACTCCTCCATCTTTAGTTTACTTTGATCTACCATTGCTCTACTCCCACTCGATCAGAAACCCCTGAGAGTGCCCTGTAACCAAACACAACCCTGCTTCTTGCAACCTTAGCTCTGATACCACTTGTCAGGATGCGAAACACCGGAAGCATACAATTGATTACCAAATACAAAGCAACTATAATATGCGGAAATAACCAGATTCACCAAGTAACTAGAATTCAGAATAACACAGCATATGAGAGACAATACACCAATTGTATTAATAACTCTTTCAGAAGGAAATACAACAAAGAAGACTGCCACAGTTCTTCTTCCTTACACACCTCTAGGGCTCACACACCTCTAGATGATAAACAGTATATCTTCCCTCAAAGCTCTCTCTACTAGGTCCCAACACCCAACTCAAATACAGAGTTGGTGTTCACCTCCCGTGCTCCACGCACACCACAAGTGCTCCACGCACTCCACAAGTACTCCACATACTCAACAAGTACTCAAGGTACTTCAAGTAGATCTCCCATGAATCTACAACAACCTGCAATTCAACAGACCATACTTATGGAAGGAACTCCCTTGCCTTCCTCTCTTGCTCTATCCGAGTACACAACCGTACTCCAAGTAGATCCTGCCTGATATTGCTCCCTGTTGTGTTGCTGTCTATATGATCTTGCACACCTGCAAATCAAACACGATTCTGCTCACCTGTGAACCTTGACCTTGCACACACATACACCTGTAGATCAACGATCTTACTTACCATGTAGATCTCCTATATAGGCCATGCAACTGTGACCAAGATCCTACACTCCTGAAGAATCCAGCTGACTCTCCAAAACCAGCACCTGCCCTGGTACTGCTGTGGAACTAGGAGGAACACCCTTGCTCACCTCACACATAAAAGGAACAAACTTTGCTCAACTCAAAACTAGAACACTTTTCCAATATAACCATGAGTCTATTATATAGATCTCATCCAAACAATAATTAGACATCTAATTACAATAATTAGATCCACAGCTATGAGTCTAAAATTAGCACTCATCATGCAAACACTTGGTTCGTCAACCAACTGCCCGTAATTAACTCGCAGTCGAACCACACAGGCGACCGACGTCGGTCCCTGTCTGCCTGGAGGTGACCGACGTCGGCCGATATATGACCGACGTCAGTTGCTTCTCTCTGCTATCCTACCGACGTCGGCTGATCAGACCGACCCTAGCTTCTCTGCAACTCAGCAACCTTCAGCAACCTCCTCTCCTGTTTGTATCAGTGAAGCTTTTAGCTCCACAACCTAACAATCTTCTCCACTCTAGACAAGCTACCAACATAATTGTAGATGTATTTCAAATACACTATTAATTTAACAAGTTAAATCCAAAACTCAAAATGCAAACTAATCAATATGAAGGATTTATGAAGACAAATCAGAATGATAAAGATTTACCAAATTCCTTGTTCCATGTCACCTCCTTCCAGGACTTGAATTCATATGATTTAGACTTAGATTCTTTACCAAATGATATCTTGATCAAAGGATTTGTTTATTGTGGATGATGGACTGACTATATGATTCTAGGATAATTTTGGCATGGTTTTGTTATGGCTTCATGATTTGGTTTGAGGGTGGAGGGAGAGGTTAGTTAAATAGGGGAAGGGAGAGAAGATCAAGGGATAGGATTTAAGTTTGGATTATTAAATCTTGTTGGGGAGAGGGGTGGAAGATAAATCCAAGAACAAACACACCTGTTCTAATTCCACCTCCTAGGATCTTGCTCCTCAGAAAGAACACAGTATGATTACCAAATATAAGCAATTGAATATGCGGAAATACCCAGAAACACAAGTAACTAGAATTCACCAATAGCACAGAATATGAGAGACAATACACTATCTTGTATTAACACTAACAGAAAAGAATACAACAAAGAGCCGCCACACTCTTTCACCTTACAGAGATTCACCACACCTCAAGTGTTCAGTAATTCTTCTCACACACACTCTCCTACACAAAAAACGGTCCCAACAACCAACTCACACACAGAATTGGTGTTCACCTCACCAACCAGTCAGTAATAACCCTGCCGGTACACCAAGCACTCTATAGCACTTCAAGTTGATCTCTCATGAACCTGCAACCTGCAATTCAAAGACCAAACTTACATGTAGATCCCCAATGAGCTTGCAACAACCTGCAACTCACAGATCTTACAACTAGAAGGAACTCTTCCTTTCTATCTCATGCTTATACAATACATGCCAATGGGTCTATAAATAGATCCCTAACTCAAACACTAACTTAGACTCTTAATTTAAACAATTGTCCTCGCAGCCCAAGACTCTAACTGGTCTCAACATGCAAACTCTTCGTTCACTTAACTAACTGTCTGTGAAACGAGCAGTTCTGGAACACACAGGCGACCGACGTCGGTCCCTGCTTGTCTGGTTCTGTTGACGTCGGCCGACTTCCTGCCGTCGCCGGTGGCCTTCTGCACTGGTCTCTGCTGACGTCGGTCCTGTTGTCGATGCCGGTTCTTGTAAAACTCAGCAACCATCTGTTCCTCAGTTTGCAAAGGGTTGAAGCTTTTAGCTCCACAACCTAACAATCTCCCACTTGGAGATAAACAGCTGCAACCTGTACTTGTACCTGTACACCGTCTAGTTTGTTCCCTTGGCTATGTATCCATCTTCAAAATCATCCTTGAAGACCAACCACCACAAAATCCGTGGTGCAAAACCTGTCATCCAAATTACCTGCCACATCCGCATCTACAACCATGTAGAAAAAGAACTTGACCCTGCATAGCATGTGCACCTGCTGCTGGTCCCACTGAACTGCCCTTCAGTATTACTTTCCCAGATTGACTCCAAACTTGTGATAACTCCCACTGCTTGGGAAAACTTAGGTTTAGTACATACCATGCACTCAACCTCATTATGTGAATCAAGACACCTGTTCATAAAACTGTCCAACCATCGGCGTGCTAACTGGTTTCACAAAATCATCCTGAAACAAAGTCAACACATGACCTTCCATGTCTCTAGAACACACTCATGCCAAAGAATCTTGTTGCTCCCAGATTCTCCATGACAAACACCTGAACTAGCTTTACCTTTAGTTCAGCAATACCTGTATATGTAACCCTGCAACAAGCACATCATATAGAAAATAGGATAGTGTAGCTAATACTATCCAACCTGGTAAAGAGAAACACAATGAACAAATCTCCATTGCTCTGCAGCTAATACAAGATCATGTACCCTGATCTTCCATCTCACGTATCCATTTCCGCTCTTCTTCATCCTTAACATCCATTCATCTCTCAGTGCTTACTTCCAGGTGGCAACACTACCCAAAACCTCTGTTTGGTTCTCCTCCAAGGAATCACATCCTCATCCATGCCTAGCTCCCACTGTTTCCTGGATCTACCTGTTCTGCTTCTTCAATAACTTCCTGGTCCTATACCATAAGTGAGTAACAAGTAGTGTAAAGAAGGGAAATGACGAATTTAAGAACTTACTTACACCTTCAGTCCTCCATATGGGCGCTTGAGACTCCATGACAGCTTGTTGTCCACCCAAAATTCATCTCAGTGACCGATGCCGGTCACATCTCAGTCTACAGCCGACCGATGTCAGTTCCCTGCGACTGCCTCCCTGCCGACGTCGGTTTCCCTTGGCCGACGTCGGTCTATGTCTGCCCCGAGTCACCGACGTCAGGCTGCACATAGCCGACGTCGGTCCCTGTCTGGACACCGACGCCGGTTTTCTTGCCGATGTCGGTCTCTGTGTTTTTCTTGTGAGACCTGACTTTTTCTCGCGAGCTCCTTTTGGATCAAACCCTTGTCCAAAACACCCTTGCTCTGCTCAGAATTCCTCTGCACCTTGTGCTGAACTCTGTCCGTCACTTTCTCCTTAAAAACCAAGGCTTTCCTGTTCTTGTCACTAACATCGGATTCCTCAAGAAACCTCACCTTCTTCTTTTGTATACAGAAATCACGATCCATACCTTCCAAATCCGAAAGCATATCCTTTGACTCAAGAACCAGCATCTCCTTCTTATCTATGTGACCAAGCCTATTAAGCCACATCTCTGAATCTACAACTGAAGTAGATAACCCAGAAGAAGAATCAGTAAAACAAGTAGATAGATAAAGCGTACCTACTTTCTTACCTCTAGCTACAACAAGTGTACCTTTGGTAACCTTCCAAGAGTCCGCTGTGAGAGTTACTGTGCAACCCTCTTCACCCAAACTTCTAACAGAAATCAGATTCCGCTTCAGAACTGGGACGTGCATGACCTCCTTTAACACCCATGTGTTACCTGTCTGCAGTTTCAACTTCACTTTGCCTTTGCCAACAATCTGACAAGGCTTACCATCCCCTACACAAATTTCTCCAAAATCTCCCTGGACATACTCATGAAAAAATTCCCTATGTGGGGATGCATGAAAAGAGGCACCAGAATCTAATACCCAAGATTCTACTTTATCCAAAGAACATACCAGAGCATCCTATGCAACGTAACCTGCAACATCTGCTTCTTCTTCATGTTCTTCATGCTGATCTGTACCCGATCTACAATCTCTCTTTAAGTGCCCTTGCTTTCCACATTTCCAGCAGGTTATTCTGCCATACCTGGACTTGGATCTCTTGCCCATCTTCGACCTTGATCTCCCACGCTCTATCTTCTCTCTTGGCCTTCCTCTTCCTTCAACACTCAAAGCATCTCCAGATGATTCCCCTGTGCTTTTCCTGCGTATCTCTTCGTTCAAGATTACACTCACAATATCATCCACTTTTAAGACTTTTGAAGGAGACACAGTATTAGAAACTGCCATTACCAAACCTTCCCAACTTTCAGGTAATGAACACAAGATTAAGAGAGCTCTTATTTCATCATCAAATACAATATTGACTGAACTTAACTGGTTTACTAAACCATGGAAATCACTAAGATGGCTATGAACAGATCCACCTTCCAACATTTGCAAATTAAATAAACGCTTCATAAGAAATACCTTATTCGAAGCTGAGGGTTTTTCATATAAATTTGCCAAAGATTCCATCAACTCCACCGTTGTCTTACACTGTGATAAGCTGGAAATCACAGATGATGCAAGACTCAATCTAACAGATCTCAGAGCCTTCCGATCAAGAACCTCCCATTCTTCATCTTTCATATCCAAGGGTTTGCTAGCAACCCCACCCAACGGTAAGTACAAATCTTTTTGATACAGATAGTCCTCAATCTGCATCCTCCATAATTGGTAGTTCTTGCCATTGAACTTTTCCATTCGTTGTTGACTGTTTTCTGCCATTGCTCAACTCCCACTCAAACAGAAACCCTGTGAGTACCTGTAATCAAAACACACTACCCAGATCTACACCAATCTGTTAGTATCCCAACCAAAAGCTCTGATACCACTTGTTGGGGAGAGGGGTGGAAGATAAATCCAAGAACAAACACACCTGTTCTAATTCCACCTCCTAAGATCTTGCTCCTCAGAAAGAGCACAGTATGATTACCAAATATAAGCAATTGAATATGCGGAAATACCCAGAAACACAAGTAACTAGAATTCACCAATAGCACAGAATATGAGAGACAATACACTATCTTGTATTAACACTAACAGAAAAGAATACAACAAAGAGCCGCCACACTCTTTCACCTTACAGAGATTCGCCATACCTCAAGTGTTCAATAATTCTTCTCACACACACTCTCCTACACAAAAACCGGTCCCAACAACCAACTCACACACAGAATTGGTGTTCACCTCACCAACCAGTCAGTAATAACCCTGCCGGTACACCAAGCACTCTATAGCACTTCAAGCTGATCTCTCATGAACCTACAACCTGCAATTCAAAGACCAAACTTACATGTAGATCCCCAATGAGCTTGCAACAACCTGCAACTCACAGATCTTACAACTAGAAGGACCTCTTCCTTTCTATCTCATGCTTATACAATACATGCCAATGGGTCTATAAATAGATCCCTAACTCAAACACTAACTTAGACTCTTAATTTAAACAATTGTCCTCGCAGCCCAAGACTCTAACTGGTCTCAACATGCAAACTCTTCGTTCACTTAACTAACTGTCCGTGAAATGAGCAGTTCTGGAACACACAGGCTACCGACGTCGGTCCCTGCTTATCTGGTTCTGCCGACGTCGGCCGACTTCCTGCCGTCGCCGGTGGCCTTCTGCACTGGTCTCTGCCGACATCGGTCCTGCTGCCGACGCCGGTTCCTGTAAAACTCAGCAACCATCTGTTCCTCAGTTTGTAAAGGGTTGAAGCTTTTAGCTCCACAACCTAACAAATCTAATGTATAAGGATTTAAAAATTCATTAAGAGTTTCTACAGAAGAAGATTCTAGAAAAGGAGGAAATTCTAAGGAATTTAAAATTCCTTAGAATTATCTAGAGAGAGAACTCTCTAGAGAAGGAGAAGGGTAGAGGAGATCTCTAGATTGCATTAGAGAATATAATGGTGTTTAGGGGATTATTAGATGGGAATTAGGTGAGGATTAGAGATATAGGGGTGTAGGAAAGGCTAAGGTGTAGGTTAGTAGGTGGTAGGTGGGATTATGGGAATTTAAAATTCCCATATAATGGTTAATTAGAATTAGATTAGGATGATAGGAGATTAAAAAGAATTAATGGAATAGTGGGATGGGATAAGGTTAGTAAAATGGAGAATTATTGGAGGAAGTATATTATATTTATGGTTGGAAATAGGATAAATTAGCAAAATAAAATAGGATAAGTGGAATTAGTGTCGACTAATAGAAATATTAGTCGACTGTAATGAAGCGAGAAATTTTAGGTGGATACATTTTGCCCCTCTTTGAAAGGGCATTGTGAGTGGAGAAAAGTGGAAGGACTAATGATCTTTCAAATAAAAATCATGTTGTGGATGAATGTTAGTAGACAATGTTAGGGGATATGATTCCCCCTCAAGGGGACATGAGGGGAAGAATGAGTCAGATGGCCACTCGAAAGAAGAAACAAAGGGTGGGATATAATGTAAATATGAGGGGATTAGATGATAAATGTGGGATATAAAATGAACAAAATAGATTCTACTTGAGAAATGAGTTACAAATTGATGACAATGCCCCCGAAAAGGATACATGCATAGGGAATAGAGATGATGGGTGTCACGGTTGTCGACACATCCCAAGGGGGAATCAATCATAATAGGATGATGATAGGATTAAAATGCCATAATATTTAGACGTATCCCAAGTAAGGATGCATGCAAGGAAGATCTCTAGGCAATGATAAGACTAATTTGATAAGATTGATGATGGATGTAGCTCAAAACTAGAGTTAATTGATTATGATGAAGAAGATAAGAGAGAATAAATGATGTGATTGAGTGACCATACGATTGGGGGATGAGGATGGATAGGTAAGGGGATGTGATGTCAAATGTGGGATAAAATATGAAGAAGATGAATTCAACTTGAGCAATGAGTTATAAATTAATAATAATGCCCCTGGCAAAGACACATGCATAGGGAATAGAGATGATGGGTGTTACGGTGGCCAACACATACCAAGGAGGAATCAAATATAACAAGATGATGATAGGGTTAAAAATATAAAAGCTTTAGACGTATCCCAAGCAATGATGCATGCAAGGGAGAGCTTTAGGCTAGGATAAGATGATGATTTGATTAAATTAAGGATGGGTGTAGCTCAAAGCTAAAGCGATCAAGATGATGTAAGTGATGATAGAGAAGAATCAATATGATAAAGTGACCAAAAGGATTGGGATGATGCCCCTATAAAAGACACATGCAAGGGAGCGAGAGAGGAGATAGTGGTTGAGCTATCCTTGGGCACTAAAAAGTGGCCAAGTGTTGCCTACATAGTTTGAAAAGACTTCAAGCTTATGTAGTTCTAACTAGAAGATGATGATGATGATTAGTGATTAGAAGATGATGTTAGTGATTAGAGGATATGACCTAGATGATGAGATGAGGATAAAAGATTGTATGTTAGTCAAATGGGTTGCAAGGATTAGATTAGTGATGGGAAATAAGGATGATGAGATGATTAGATGAATTATGAGGGTGTGAGTGATCAAGCCATCACAATGCCATATTGTTGATCATAGTTTAAGTGATACAAAATATAGCACTTGATAAGATGCCCCATGATATAGACATGACTAAAAGGGAGTTGTGCCAAAGTGTATGTGCAAATAGAGAACTATGCATCCTCGAGGGCAATTTTGGTGTCATTTAGATTCCTCATTCATTACCTAATAAATAAAAAGAGATATGATGCAATCAAACATAAGACCAACAAGATATATACATGACATGCAAAACAAACAATAGACAAATGATAGATAAATAACAAACAAAAAACAGACAAGTATCTACATGTAATGTCATAATGTCTTGCCTAATGATGGGATGAGTGATTTTGTGATGGGTTGGATGATCATATTATGATTGTGAACTTAGGATGGACTTGGATTTAGATCAGATGATCATGATGAGAATTAAGCTAAGATGTTGCCCTAGTTGTGGATAGGAGGATGAATGATGTGATGAGGTCTTTGAATACTAACTTGGTCTTGAAATAAGATTGAAAAGTGGCCAAGGATGCTAATTAGATAAGTGATGACTAAGGGTTACCAATAGACAAGGCCCTATAAGGATTCATTCTATCAAGTAGAGTAAGAGATGATGATGGGATCAAATACCTTTCATGCTAGAAAAAATTATTGGATGGGTGCTAGACATGAAGAGGCAATGATAAGGATAGTGATGGGATCAAGTATCTTTCATACTAGAAAAGGGTAGTTAGATGGGTGCCAGGCATGAAAAGGCCTTGATAGGAAGTGATGGGTGCCAGATTAAGATCTTTGACAAGATGATGTATGTTGATAAGACCTAGCCAAAAGGATGATGAAATGATGGGTGACCACTTAGGATTGGATTCCAAGATGGAATGTGGTATCCAAAGATGGGAAAGATAGGAACCAGATGGATATGAATGCAACTACGAGATTAGGCATAAGACAAGACATCATGGACTATTTTTGGATTTTTATATTTTATGATTTTTAGGGTTTTTGACATTTTTCAATTTTTTAGGGATTTTTGGGATATGTATATACATTGTACAAATGGGGTTACTAGCAAAGGGAATACCAAGCCTAACAACTAGGAGAAGGATGGAGGGATGATGGATGGGTTGACAAAGGATGATGATAATGGGGACCAAGGATGAATGGTCCAGGTATAACCAATGACCACATCGTGAAGGAACTAAATGGTTATTTTCTTGAGTGTCCATTGGAAGATATGCCAAGATGGCTTGAGGACATCTTTCTCAAGACACCTTCCACTTCCTTATGGAGGCCAAGATAGGAAGGAAGAAGAGATAAGATGTATTATATGATGGTGGATGATGGATAGGAATAATGGATCAAAGGATAATATGGATAAGGATGGGTGATATGGACAAGGTTGTCAAGGATGGTGATAATTGAGATGAATGGATGAAGGTATGAAATGGATAGAGTTGCCCCCAAGTGTTGAGGAATAATGCAGATAATAGATTATTTTACCATGACGTCAAGAACCAATTTTCATCATGGTACTTGCCCAAGGCATTAGAAGATTCGTTTTCACCATTGGCTGAATGATTTTTTTTTACTTTTTTGACTTTTTGGACTTTATTGGGCATCTCAATTTATTGGATGATGGACGAGATGCAAGGTGTGGCTGTTGAATGGATTATTTATCCAACATTGGTTTTGTTATGGATGTTATATGCCTAGATATCTAGGTGGCCTTTAGTGATTCTTGATGTTGACCCCTCCAAATATCTAGACCAGGTATCTTCATTGCCCCTAAGAGAGATAATGTTTCCTGGGTCAGTGATGTGAAGTATGGAGTGAATTATATCTTGATGGGGATGTATGGGAATTGAATGGATGATAGGATCAGGATATGATAGTGTGATGGGTGATGGAGGATGATGAATGATAAGATCATGATAGGATGGGGTGATGGATGATGGAGGATTAGGATTAGCAGTCACATACGTCATTGGAGAAATGGTATATGCTTCATTTGATTGGTGCCAATTGATAAAAGACTGTTGGAGATCCAAGACACTTTGACTTTGTGATTCATATTTGATTGGTTCTGTTGATGGATGATCAACTATGATTTTAACATTATTTGGATTTTGACTGCCCCTGGTGCCTAATTTTGGGCTTCACCAAGGGAGATTGATTTTTGACTTGATAAATGATGATTTTGACTTTGACATTCCTCTAGTTCTTGATATTGGGCTTCACTAGGGGAAGACATGTTTGGATAAGGCTGATGATTTGAATTTTCTTGATTTTTATTGATGGGATCAAATATGACTTGATTATTATGATTAACTTCTAAAATATGACCTTGGACCTTTGCATTTATGGCACCAATTATATTGCTCAAGGGAGGGTCCAATAATGCATGTTCATGTTCATCCTTATGGACGGAGGTGATTAAATGATCATCGATAAAAAATATAGGATCTATGGTGGAGGAAAGGGAGGGAGATGACATTATGAGGTCAATGAGTAGTGATGGGGAAACATAGTCTTCATAGGGGTTCTTAGGAGACCTAGTTTTGACATCAAATAAAAGTTATTCAAGATCAACAAAAGGATCACTAAGACTAGTTGTAGTAGAGGCATCTAAAATAGGATCAAATTCACTTGGACAATCTTCAACAAATAATTATGTTATGAATTCATCATCTTTATTAGGATCCAAATCTATGCCTAGTGATGGATTGGAGGTATCTGTATTAGAGGGATCCTTTAAAAAATGGCATTATCAACATCCATTGCAATATCTATAGGGGATGATGTTTTTGATGAGAAATATGATGTATATTTTGGTGTTGTACATGATCCGTGTATTGGTTATAATGTTGAATTTGATGTGCATGATGCTATGTTACTATTATGGGAGTGATTATCTGCACATGACCTCTCAACATGGGGTAGTTAATGTGATGGGTGAGAGGGAGATGATGGAGGGACAATTGATTAAGCAAAGATAAGTCCATGAAAGGCATAATGGGATATGGTAGGACTAGGCTTATGGGGAATAGACTTATTTTGAATGGATAGGTGATCGAAGATGGGGGGATAATGGAGGATAGATAAGATATCTTGACCTTGGATTGAAAGGGGAAGGGCTTGATCATGATCGGGAATGGAATCTTGGCATTCTTCTTCTTATGCCACTAGGGATAGAGACTCATCTAGTTCATCCTCAATTACTATGTCACCATGGTTAATGAGATCTTTTACATAGTCTTAAAATTCTTGACATTGATTAATGGTATGCCCCCAGCTTCGATGATATGTGCAAAATTAATATGCATCGTATCCAGATGTCAGATAGGTGGATAGACCATCATTTTGGTGGTGACAAGTTGTTTGAAATGGATTCCAATGATATGGGAAGAGTATCATAAGTACCCTCTTCATTTTGTGGCTTAGATGTGGAAGCATTGAAATTATGATCATAGATATGACTGGGTCGATAGACTTGAGGTGGCCAAGATCGGATTCCCTTTACTAGTATGGGAATGGGTAGGTGATGGTTTATGGCTATTAGATTTAGGATTGGTACATGATTCACATGTTGGGGCTTGGATGGAAGGTGAAATGAGTGACATGGGATCAACACCTTTGAGAAGTGGTACACCCATCATAATGAGTCATAAAAGGATCTCATCCTTGTTGTCATGTATGTATTAGTCAATGAAGGTGAGTTATATTCCCATGGTGATGGTTGATACATGATGGATGATGTAGGTAAGATAAATATTGGATAAGGTTCTTGAACAAAATAGATCAAAAGGACCAAGCTAGTATGGTGGGTAATGATGGAGATAAAAGAGACTAATGGATTCAAGATTATGGTCAAATGTAAAACCGATAGTGCAATAGATGCTAAAAACTTATCAACAATGCCTAGTTGTCAAGTTAGCAAAAGTATTGAAGGATTTTTATGGGTGCCTAAATTCAAACTATCAAGAGGATGATATGATGGGTGCTAGTAATGAATAAGGCAAGGTGATTAGACTAGATTAGATTGATGGGTTTGTTATATTGAGACTGACAAGGTGACAAGATGCTAACAAGCTATTGATTATGATATGATATTTGACCAAGTGGATTAGGATGATAGGATAGTGATAAGGTGATAGGATGATAGGGGGATTGGGATGATAGGATTATCTCAAGACCTTAGACTAATTTTGCTCAAGATAGGATGGGGTAGGACCGGGTGGTGATGGTGATTAGGACAATGGAATAAGGATAAGTGTGATGATGAAATGATAAAGGGATGACAAAAGGTGGATGGTTTAGACTCATATGTGACATAGAAGCCAACCAAGATAAGATGAGGTGATGACTAGATGGGTGATAAAGGCAAGGTTAAGATAAGTGATCAAGTATGGATTTAAGACAAGATGTGGATGATGAGGTATGATTAGGATGTGATTAGGGGATGATGTATGGATCTAGTGATAAGATGTGACTAAAAGGATGTACAAGAGAATGAGTTATGCACAAGAAGGAAAACAAGAATATACAAGGTAATGGTATAATGAGACAAGAGGATATGGGGATGATTAGGACTATGGATAAGGTGGACTTAGGATAAAATGTGGATGGTGAGACAAGATGGGATTAGGATAGGTGATGGGTAATGATCAAATATGTAGGGGGTGATGTTAATAAAATGATATGGGAATGATCAAGACTATGGTTTGATTGATGGATAAGGCAAGGTCAAAGTGAGGTGTCATTGATTATGGATGAGGTGGCCTTATGACAAGGTGTGACTAGCCTAAGATAGGAGATGGGATAATTAAAAGTATATACAATAATATACAAGATAATGATTAGGCTAGGATGTACAAGAGGATGGGGATATGACTAAGATGAAATGAAGACAAAATAATATGATGAGGACTAGGGATGAGATGGACTTAGGATAGGATATGGATAATAAGACAAGATGTGATTAGGATAAGTGATGGATGGAAAGATGAATGATAAGTGGAGTTAGAATGGGATATGACAAGTAGGATGTACAAGAGAATAAGATACACAAGGGGATGAGACTAGGATATACAATATGATGATTAATATGATCAATTATATGGGGATATGGTTAGACTAAGATGTAATATAGCTGATATGGTAGATGGGATTAGACAATGGATACAAGATGGTATTAAGATATGAGAGTGGATGAAGTGATGGGTAGATATGGTTAGACTAGGAGGGGATGGACAAGATAGTGATTAGGCAAGGATGTAGAAGATAATGGGATGATGACCAAGGATAATGGCATATGGTGAGACTAAGAAAGGATGGGGTGACTTATGATAAGTGGGTGATGGCATGGACTTGGGATAAGGATGTAAGATGTGAATAGCTAAGGATGAGTGGTTATGACAAAGAGAAAGATATACAAAGATACTATATACAATGATGACTAGGATGTACAACATGTGATGTAGGTGATAGGGATGTAGATCAAGATGAGGATGATGATTTGGAATGCACACAAAAAGGATAGTGGGATATGCACAAGATGATAAAATCATGAGGATAGAATATGCAACATGATATATACAAAATATCTAGATAGGCTTAGATAGGTAGAAGGCTGACTCAGCTCATAAATAGCATGGGTCTAACACAACACACACACAAAAAAAGCAAGCCACAACCTATGATTAGTAAACTGATGGGTGTGTAGCCTGATGTTCACACCATATAACAAATACACAAGTGGGGTTGTATAATGATGACCCATTATAGAATTGATCAAACCCTCTCAAACATGTTTGCTCCTGATGGTCACTTGGGAACTGATACTGACACCATAGTAGAACACTTGTTATGACTGCAATCCCCTATTCTAAAGTTTAGACAAGGATCTAGAGGGAGTCCCCTATATACACAATGGTATGTTGGGGCCTAAGTCTATGTAAGAGGCTATTTGATTTCCCTAGGTATATAGACTTAATCATCTCTCACTCCACTTAACCTTTTATGTGTAATTATACTTAGGCCATAACAACAAGCTCTCCTGATTGTTATACTCTGCCAGAACATGGAGTGTGGGTAGCGTGTGGTGGTGAAATCCATGACACTAACCCCTAAATGCTAAGCCACATGTGTGGTGATGAAATCCACATCATGTTCTAAGGGAGGGCTTAAAAAAATAAGTAAGCTCATGATACAATTAATTAACCGCTTCTAATTACCTATGTGAGCTTCACATGATACGATAAATTATATACAAATAATAGACACACACAATGATCAAATACAAGCAAGAAGATAATGATTTATTCATATCTCAATGTGACAAATATGATAAATATTAAGCAAATTACTCAAAATGGCACCCCCCCCTACAAACATAAAAGTTAGGAATCAACAGGGGTGCTTAAAAAATTCCTCCAAGACCTACAAAAAAGATTGGTTATCTGAATTATACAATCTTATAAGTACATAGGGAAATCTTGCAACCAAAATAGTCAATGCCACTACTAGGATGAAATACCACTACTATATACTGGTGGGATTATCTACAAAACCACTAATAGAATCGGCAAAACCACAACTTATAACTAGATTCAAATAGAGATATTATATGTCTTAAACTAATTTAATCTATTTATCCTAATAAGTCTAAAAAAAGTCTACAGATTATAAAATAATACAAGGCCTTATTTTTAATATAATTAATGATGATTATAGGAATGTAATAAGCCTAAACTAATCTTGAAATATGATATCCTGCAATATCACTACTCTAGGTGATAATCCCGCTATTTGCATGTCAATATCGCAATTATAAAGTAGCAGTATTGTAAACTTTAACCAAAATCACCAACAATGAGGTGTCAATAGCTTCTTTCAGTCCTGATGGACCCTAAAAAAATGAAATGTTCCCTTGTAAGATAATGCTTAGATATCCAAATGACAAGTAAAGCACAATGAGGAATGTTTGCTACAGTTGATTATAGACAAAAGATGATGTTTTGATAAAAGTTGATGTTTCAAAAACTTACAATCCTCTATATCCTTCTATATATGTTAAATATAGATTAGGTACAACACTAATGGGGAACCAAAGGTTGATAAGAGAGGAACCTTACTGTTTTTTGATGATTAGACAATATTGCTACTAAAAATGACAATACCACTACTTATAGGGCAATACCATGATTCCAAAAGTCATGAGATTGTTAAAGGTAAACAAAAGCTTGTCATTTGCTCCAATGGAATGTCTTTAGCTTATTTATTGCACATAGTTTACAAATGAGGTAAAATAGCCTAAAAAAACACAAAGTGATCAAAGTTAGTAGATAATATAGACTCCACAACTATTTCTTTCAATACCACTACTAAAATCTACATTACCGCTATCAGGAGGGAAATATCACAATTCAAAAAGCAGCAGGATTATTGGATATAGGTGAATAGCCTTATTTTATTCTTAAAAAGACACTATCTTACCCTACACAACACAAAAAACACACCTATAGAAATATTTCATAGTCAGCTTAACAGATATCAAAATATAAGATTCTTCGCAAAAACCACAATAGCGCCACTAGAATCGATGATACCATTACTATCAGGGCAATATCGAGACTAAAAATGTAGCAATATTATTTGAACCTTAAACCCTAATTAAATCCTTAATTTCTAATGGCTAATCTACAATACCATGATTAGTGATGATGATATTGCTACTGCAATACCATGACTTGCAGGGTAATACTACTACTTTCTTGAATCACATGAAAAACTCAAAATATGTTCTTGGTTTCACTTCTAGTTTGCCCTGAAATCACTTAAAATGCTTCTAAAAATATTTTTAATCTAAATAAGGGAGGTTGGTCCCACTGTGGTTGCCAAAAATGTAGATTTCTTTCAAGTACACTATGAATTTAACAAGCTCAATCCAAAACTCAAAATGCACACTGCTCAATAGGAAGGATTTATGAAGACATATCATAATGATAAATATTTACCGAATTCTTTTCTCTATGTCACCTCCTTCTAGGACTTTAATCCATATGATTTAGACTCAAATTATTGAACAAATGATAGCTTGATTAAAGGATTTGTTGATTGTGGATGATGGATTGACTATATGATTCTAAGATAATTTTGGCATGGTTTTGTTATAGCTTCATGAGTTGGTTTGAGGGTGGAGGGAGAGGTTATTTAAATAGAGGAAGGGAGAGAAGATCAAGGGATAGAATTTAAATTTGGATTATAAATCCAATGGATAGGGATTATCCAATGAGTTAAAAAATCATTGGGAATTTCTAGAGAAGTAGATTCTAGAAAAGGAGGGAATTCTAAGGAATTTAAAACTCCTTAGAATTGTCTAGAGAGAGAACTCTCTAGAGAAGGAGAAGGGTGGAGGAGATTTATAGATTCCATTAGAGAATCTAATGGTTTTTAGGGGATGATTAGATGGGGATTAAGTGAGGATTAGAGATATAGGGGTGTAGGAAAGGCTAGGCTGTAGGTTAGTAGGTGGTAGGTGGGGTTATGGGAATTTAAAATTCCCATATAATGGCTAATTAGAATTAGATTAGGATAATAGGAGATTAGAAAGAATTAATTGAATAGTGGGATGGGATAAGTTTAGTAAAATGGAGAATTATTGGAGGAAGGATATTAGATTTATGGCAAGAAATAGGATAAATTAGCATAATAAAATAGGATAAGCAAAATTAGTGTCGACTAATAGGGATATTAGTCGACTATAATGAAGTGAGCAATTTTAGGTGCATATAATAATTAAAGCCATTAAAGATGCCAATGTTAGGTTTACCAAGCTCCTAGACATCTACAAGATTTTGTGCACCATTCTCATAAAATGTTTTCTCCCCAACCCTCTTCCCCAGCTTGTGAATTAACTCTCCTACAATACCTTCAAGTTGTCCCTTGTAATATTTCTTAAGCACAAAGTTTCCTGTGATATATCTATTAGTTTAAATGATTTCAAGGAAGCATTAATATATATGGCCTCTAATGATTCCCTTGGCATTGATGGTTTCCTTTATGAATTTTATCATGGCCTTTATGACACTATTGGACAAGATCTTCACAAAGTATATTCTGAAGCTATTTTATCCAACTCTCTAGGAGCCCTCATCAGTTAGGGTGATATTAAATTCGTTCCAAAGGATATAAATACCAAGATTATTACTAATTGGAAGCCTATAATTCTTTTGAATGTCTCTTATAAAATCATTGGCAAAGTTATTTCCCTCAGACTAAGACATCTTCTTCCCCTCATTGTTAAAAGTGAATAGACAGGGTTTATCCAACATAAGTATATTCTAGACAATGTTATTGCAGTTTGTGAGGGTATAAAATGGGCTAGAGTCTTGGATAAAAAAAAACCATGTTTTTGAAGATTGATTTTGAGAAAGCTTATGACAAAATTGAGTCAGCCTTCATCATTGCAATGATTCAAGATCTTAGATTTGACCCCCTATTTGTCCACACTATTAACATGTTGTTTCAAAATGGCAGGCTTGTATTACCATTAATGGAGTGTAATCTCACAAGTTTTGACTATTTAGGTATATTAAGCAAGGTTTCCCCTTGGCTCCCTCTCCTTATGTGCTTGCTATGAAAGGGTTAAAATGTGCACTAGATAATTAATCTTCAATAGGTTTGGTGAAAGGCATCTCTCACCCTCATTTTTATCAACAACTCATCAATGAGATTTTTTTAGATGATTATTTTCTTACCCTTTTGGAGGAAGAAATTTCGTTAAAGAATGCCATGAAACACCTTAACTTTTTACCTTGTATATTGTTCTTTTTTTAGTGGATAAAGACTCAATGCTATAGATAGTTTGTCTCCCCTAGACCTCCTTGGTTGGAAGGATATCAGTGGCAATGGATTCATTCCAGTGTGAAATTTAAGTTTCTAGTAACTCCCTTTGATCTTTGGGCTTCTCAATTTGAGCATTGGTCATATGTTATCCAAAGGGTTGAGAGAAATATTTATTATTGGATCACTAAACCTCTTTATTTATAAGGGAAGTTCTAAGTTTTTTCCACTTATTTAAAAGGGAAGTTCTAAGTTTTTTCCAAAGTGTTGGTTGCTACCCATGTTTACTATTCTTCTTATTGGGATCCTTCCAAAGCTGCCTATGCTAAACTGGATAAGTTACCAAGAAATTTTCTTTGGACAAATTCAAAAGGCCATAAGAGTTTCTACATGGTAACCTGTGATATTTGTTGTAGGCATGATGAAACACAACACCTTGGGATCATTGACATAAGCTTCAAGGCCATGCCCTAAGTTTCAAGTGGATCATCATAAGTTTATTAGGGGTGAGCCTTGGAAGGTTCTATTGAGGCATTGCATTACCCAAGGAACTCCTCTTGGTAGAAAGGCATGTAAGGGACTAGATTTATAGAGTATTCTTATTTTAAACTATGCCAATTCAAATTGACATTAATTTTGTGGTTAAAAATATGTGGAAATATTGAGAGTTTCTCAAACCCAACCTCATCTAGGTAGGGGATGGTTTCAAAAATAAACTTTATCTTTATTCTCATTCTCTATAGTGGTTTCCCATTCTTAATTTTCAAAACTTCCACTTTACCATGGTCCCCATGATTAAGAGTCTTAGTAATTTTAAAAAATTAAATCAATACTATTGGTGACATCTTTTGCAAGGTTTCTCGCGTGTGGCTCTCGTGGAATATGATTAAAATTAAATACTAGCTTAAGAATAAGGATACAAAGTCTATTTATTAAATTCAAAATTCCATATGTGATGCTTGTCTTCACAATATTGTTGTATCTTCTGGAGCCCCATGGTTGAAAAACTCACACTGGCCTACTGCTAATCCATTTTATTGGTACAAACCCTAGATTGGGTATCACATTCTTACCCCTCGGCATATTCAAAGTGAATCACTTAACCACTATAAGAAGTTAAGGTCTATATATGTTTTATAGGTTCAAAGGTTTGACAATATTTGGAAATCCCATATTGATCCCCAAAAATATCATTTTCTCTAGTGTATTCACTATTAGGGCCTAACAATTGGAGATCGACTCAAGCACATGGGAGTTACAAATCCTAATTACCTTGCTTTTCATCAAGCTAAAACCTTTAAACATATTTTTTGGTTTTCCCCCATGCTTAGCCTACCTGGGAATTGATTCATACCATTTTTCAACCTTTTCTTCCATAATTATTTACTTTGAAAATGGTTCTTCTTAGGGACTTGGCCATGTTACCTGCAAGATACAATATATTTAATAAAATATTTCATTTTGATATTATTTTTCATATATGGAAAGATAAAAATTATGTTATTTTTAATAATGAAGTTATGGAAAGAGATTTTTTGATGACTAATAAAGTTGATATTATCTCCAACATTTTTTTTAGATCCAAATTTAGGTGAAAACGGTCTTCTTAGAGGTAGATCACCTTTAGACTCTTTGGACCACTAGGGAAGTGCTCCATGTGTTGTTCATTAGGTGGCTATGGATCCTCCCCACTACCATTATACTTCTTAGGGCTAAAGCTAGGGTTTTCATTGTCATCGCTATAGGAGTAGGTGAAGCTCCTCTCCCCATTCATGTCAACCTTCTCCCCCCTATGATGGTGGTGTGTTTGACCATCTTAAAAGTGGTGGTGGTAGAGACTGGAGTGATCTCCCTCTTCCATGCTTGGCTCTTCCATTATATCCTTATCAATAGGTTGAGTAAATTAAATAAAGTCAACATAATGATGGGTGGGAGCCTCTACCTAACACAATTGACCCTTTAAGCACCAATTGTTGGGTGGGAAAGCATGATATCCCCACGCCTCTACCTCCTTAGGTCACCATGGTTGTCAATGTACCTAGTTTCCATGATCTTTATAGTTGGTGGTCCTTAGTCTTATCACCCTTTTTTTATTGAACCACATTTTTTCTTGGGTTATAGTTATTATAAAACCTTAATTTTGGCACTATTTTGGTGATGAAATTTTTATTTTGTATCAATACTTTCTTTATTCTTATCCAATACTAAGATACTTATGATATTAAAAGATGAACTTTAGGACAATAAGGTACTTTCATCCTCAATTTTAGGATTAAATATAGTTCAATCCAGGGCAAGGCTATAGGTATTGGGATCCATGATATATTTTGCTTGAAATAAGTCTCTAAGAGATGCAATGTTACCACTGGGGGTTTGATACCAATTTGATATAGTGATTAAAACCCTCACCTTTATTCAATAAATTTCAATCACAAGCACTACTAGTTTTCATTTTACCAATTTCTAAATGAAGGGGATGGACTTGTTTAGATTCATAAAAATAAACACAAAAGGGGAAGTAGGGTAAGGCATAAAAAAATATTAGGATTCAAAGGGTACTAATGCTTCAAGAACTGAGCTACGTGCCTAGCCACATTTAGACCACTACGTGTCAAGTTTCACTAGGGGCTCAAACTCATCATCACACATGGAAAGAGTCTAAGGAAAACAAAAGGAAATGATTAGTTCACAAATTCTCCACTAAATTTAAACACATATAAGGGCCTGTAGTAGGTTACACACAGGGTCTTCGATTATAATATGTAATTTTAAGTACACAGATTATAAGAGTTACCAAAAAAATGAGAAAAATACATAAATGAGTTAGATCAACAAAGAAAATTTTAACTACTGCATTCATTCTTAGTAACCAAACATATGATTAGTTATTTATCATCAACATTCCTTCAAAAATTGAAAATAATTGACCACATTCATAGTTAAACAAAAATTAGTATAATAGAAAGCATGGAATTTGCATTCAATTTAATAGAGTTTTTTTACATAAGAATGCCAACCATTACAAAGGATTATAGTCTCTATTTTATATAAAGGATGGGGCCCTCCCCCAAGTAGTACGATATTCCCATCCTTGGCCATGAAGGCCTCTCAAAGTTGTTACAACTGCAAAGGATCAAAACAAACAAAATACTCTCCACTTATCCTAAAATTTGCCTCAGGGCCCACTTAGTTAACACATTAATGAGCTAGAGATGAACCATTTCCCAACTACTTAGGTTTCACCTCCTTGGTATCCAATGTGGTTGCCACTATATTCAACTCCCTCTCTAGCTTGGCCAAGTTCATGGCAGGCTCATGGAATATTAACTCTAATTGGGCTTGTAGTCTTTGATGCACCTGAAGTGGGCCCTCAAGGGAAACTTTCACCTCTAACACTTTGATGATAACAGCTATAGACTAGGTTGAAAGCTATAGAATCACCTTAGATCTAGATTTATTGGCCTTTATCACCCTCTTCCTTATGATCTGGTCGAAGTGACCTAGGTAGACCTCAATCTCCCCTATGTCAAGTATTTTGTCATCTGAATGGAACAACACTGTGATGTTGAATTCCTTGAAGTAAGTCAACATATTTTCCATACCTTCTTCCATAAGTTACTTGATCATCTATGCCATTGTCAAGTATTCCTTAATTGAAGCTCTCATGCTTTCATCATAGGTATGGTATATGTTTCAATAAGAGAGAGGCACAAGTTTCATCTCTAGGAACATGCCCTTATTAATAAATATAATGATATTTTTACACTTGTTTCCATGAGTGATCCTCTGTAAATATACATGGGCTTGTTTTGGGTGCTCCCTACTCATAATCAAGGTCTTAACTACTTCCCCTAAATCTATGAAGAGCTATAAGAGGGCCTCTTTGACCCAACCCATAAGTTATATAAGTAATGTGATATTCACCTATGCCTCAAGAACCCAAACCTACTCCTTCATGTCCTCCATAAGATTTTTAAACATGTCATGAGTGGCTTGGAGCATAGACATTGCTTACTCAACAAGCCTCTCCTCCTTGTTGGATGTTGTCACTTTTTTGATGGAGAAGAGTTTGTGTTTGGTCTGTTAGACCACTGGGTCTCCTCCTTGAGTAATTTTTTGAGTGAGGATCCTCCTCATGTTCCCTGAGTTACAATCAAACTCCCATTGAACTTCTAGATCACCCTATAGAATCATCTTAGGCTCCTATGGTCCTATGTCAAATCTAAGGTAGAAAGGGGTGAAGGTGGGGTGGTAGAGACAGAGGTGGAAGGTGGAGGCATGGGAGGAAGAGGAGTGGATGAAGTGAAGGGAAGGAAGTAAGAGAGAAATGGAACAAGTGGAGGCATGGGAGTGAAAGGGGGAAAACAAATGGGGAAGCCCATGGGAACATCTTACCTATGGTATCATGGTGTTAGGGAGAGGAGTGCTCATAAGGAATGAGGAAATTGGTTGTGTAAAGTGAAATACTTAAGCCCCCAAGATAATGGAAAAGGAAGGCGTGGGAGGTAAATAGGGAACAATAGGGGGATAAGGAGTAGGAGTTACTTTTTGCTTATTTTTAAGCCTCTTGATTAGATCATATTGCATTATAGTAGTAGGAGTGGTGGTGGTAGTGGTGGTTGGGGTTGACTAAATTGTGCATATGAGTGCAATCATCACTAGGGGTGTCATCAAAGATATTTAAGTGGGATCACTATGAGGTTGCTAAACTTGTGGAAAGAACAAAAGAGGTTTTAAATGCCAAGAATCTACAACTCTTGAAGGCCCAAGGTGAGTTGTAGGGAACCTATTGATGGAATGGGTTGGGTGGATGTAAATTTGGATGTGAATATGTTGTACATGGTCAGAGAGGTGCCTAAGGGAATTATGGGGGTTTCAAAATGGGAAAAATAATAGGTACCACCTGAGTGGTTTATTGAGGGAAAGGGAAACCCAGAGGTGTTTCAATAGGTTGTTGAGGAAAGGCAGAAGCATGGAAAGGGATATCCATGGCCACATATTATTGGTCACACTTCAAGCTCAACTCTAAGCTATTGTTGATGTCAAACCATAGCACCTATAGAACTTGTAGTCGAGTTTCCTAAACTATAGGAGGTGGGTGTAGCTAGAGCAAAGACTTGGGGAGGTGAGATTCATATAGGAGAGGGAACCAAGACCCCTTGGATAATCTTCTTTAAAATCTCAAGTACCATTGTAGGGTTGTTGTAAGTGGATGGTTTGGTCTATGACTATTTTACCTTTTCTTCTTGGCCTTGATTCTATCCAAAACCTCTTTGTCATCTACAAGGTTGAGGTGGATCTCATCCTCATCATTGGGCTCACAATCATAATTGATATTGAGTTGAGATTGATATTTTACCATGTAGTCCCTATGATTCCATGTAGGTCCCATTATTTGTGCTCTACTCTACCCAGGGAATAAGAGTCCTTACTCACCACCATATTCTACAATAAAGGTAGACTTTTTTATATGTTTTGGAAGATGGTGATAGGGAAGATTGGACAAGCCTTCTATTTATGGCTAAGGTAGTGGCCAAATATGCCTTTTATTAGCTAATAAGTGATTTCCTTCTTAGTTAGCTAGTTCGAAACTTGGTAGGGCAAATGGAGGGGGGATTGAAAATACCTACCACCTATATGATATTTGCATCATTATAGTATTAGTAATCATTAATGGGGATAATATATTTCCTAATTTTATTGGAGAGTCAAAGCATGGTCGCCTCGTTGATGGCCATGTAGACCACTGGGTAGAATGACTCATAGATTTTTTGGATGTGATTTTGGTAATGGTGGCCATATATGTTGTAAAAGACTAATGTACTATATTTCCCCTAAAAATACAAGGTGTAAAAATAGAGATATTGAACATGATATTATCTCATATGACATCCAAAATATAACTCATCATATAGAAATTATCATTGTTCTAGGCCTCCATAACACATTGCACCAGTCAGAAGTTGATAACGTTCCCAAGGTTTGAGATCTCCTCACCTTTGAGGATGATGAAAATCAAGGGCACATAAAGGAGATCAATGTGAAAATATTCACTTGCCCTAAATAACTGACCAAGTAGGATCATCCCTACATGGACTCCATCCTTGAAGGTGTAGACAATGTAAGAATAAATGTATTCCTTGTTAACCCACTTAGAATTGGGGTTCTTTGTCCAATCCTTAAAAAACTCATAAATATAATAGGTATTATCCCACATTCCCATGGTGGATGCATCATAGGAGATTGTGTACTTTGGTATATTATAATATGCCTTGAAATCAAATCCTTATATGTCTATAATTTTATGCCTGGACCTTGCAGATTAAATAACATTATGGGCACCATCCTATACTCGCTTAGATTTTAGGAACATATTTTTGAAGAAGTCATCATAGGGGGAAACCTCTAGTTTGGCCACAAATTTTTTCAACCTACATCTTTCATATGACCTAAGGGCATCTAATAATTTGGTCTCATATTCATCATCACTGGTGGTAGACTTAGGCATCATTTCAATTTCTTTGAATATCTAATTATAGTGCTTGAAATGGGTTAAGTTCTATGGGAAGGTGGTGTCTCTATATATCAGATCAACCTTAGGGTTAGAGGATGAAGCAACCATGGCATAAAGGGGGAAATCCTAATAGTAGCTAGCTTTGAGCAATGAGGGAATGAAGGGCACAATAATGAGTATAAAGCGAGGAGGTAAACTATGGGTAATTGGAAGTGAATAAAGATAAATCAACTTGCCTTAGGATACTTATAAGGATGCACACATATCTAATATATTTATGTAATTTTAAATATTACCTAACATGAGTTCAAATTTAAGTTAGTGGTGTAATCCACATATTCATTTCTCAATCTATAATTAACTTGGGAAATTCAAATCTGTGCCACCTACTTGATTTGGTTACTGCGATGAAATGTTTTAAATCATCCAATCAGGGCCCACTTTCCAATTTAGTTAATTTAAATATTATGGTAGGCACATGACTACCTAGCCTTTATGGCATCTTAGTTTACTTCAACTCATTCCAAGTGTCCATAGTTGGTTGGTCATGTTTGTGGCTAATAACACCTAAGTGTCGATGGGTGTCATACTTTACCTATTGGAGAGATAAAATGGGCCATATAGAGTGTCAAGGTGATGTGTGACATAATATTATTGGTTTATGAATCTTAATGTATATTTTTATATCCATCTTGGGCTTCGTAGGCCTTTTCTACCAATTTTTACATAAGTGTCACGTGATATACAGTTATTTAGCCTAACATCAGGCATGCATAAAATGGAAACCATAAGTCATTGGAATGAACCAAAATAATCATAAAATTCATTTTGAATCCTTATAATTTCACCCTATAGCATGCCAATTTAACCTCAAATACCAATCCATGGCACAAGTTATAGTAACAAGTCCTGAAATGCAACTTTTTTACATTGAAGAGACAAGTTCTTGAGTTCCAACTGGAACTTATGCCTTGGGGGCCTCCAAGTGAAAATACATCACTTAAATAAAGTATATATATGAAAATTACATGTGAACCCATGAAATAAAACTCCAAACCCACCCAAAGGTGTGTTTTTACTAATGTTTAGGAGTGGGGAAACACTGACAACAAATGTTGTCAAAGTTGAAGCGGTAGTTAAATAACTCCACCCTAATTTTTTATGGCTATAGCATTGACATAATGTCTAAGGTGATATATGATATCCATTACAAGGTTATTTTCCTCCCATAATGACCATTTGAGAGACCCACCACCCATTCTAGCCTCAAGAATACCCTTCCCAATACAAGAAAAATGTAGTTTTTAGCTTAACTTCAGATGTACATAAATGGAAATCATAAGTCATCAGAATAAATTTAAATAACCCTCAAGTGAATGTAAAACCCCTCTAATTTCACCTTGGATCATGTTTATGGAACCTTCAATACCAATCTGAGGCACAAGGTTTACTAACATGTCTTGAAACGTAACTTTTTTATAGTGAAGAGACAAGTTCTTGAGCTCTAACTGGCATTTATGCTTTTAGGACCTCTAGGTGCAAGTCCATCACTTTGATAACATATATATAGGTAAATTACATGTTCTCCCATAACCTCAAAATATAAACCCACTTGGAGGCATGTCCTCACTATTTTTCAAGAGTAGGGAAACACTAACAACAAATATTGTCAAAGTTGAAGTGGTAGTTGGAGAACTCCACCTTCGATGCTTTGTGGATGGAAAGAGGCACTACCAAAATGTTTGAGGTGGTGAATAACATATAATACCAGGTTATTTGTCTTCCATCACACCCAATATAGAGACCTACCACCCATTCCATCCTCAAAAACATCATTCCCAATATAAGAGAAATGTAAGTTTTAGCCTAACTTCAGGCATACATAAAACAAAAATTATAAGTTATTATCACAAAATGAAATAACCCTCATGTGCATGTAAAATACCTCTAATTTCATCTTGGAGCATATTTATGGAACCTTCAAGACCAATCTATGACACACATTACATAATGGGTCTTGAAATGCAACTTTTGTATAGTGAAGAGACAAGTTCTTGTCCTCCAACTAGAATTTCCACCTCTATATGACATGTGATCCCATCACCTTGACCTATAAACCCACTCAGAGGTGTGTTTTCACTACTATTTAGGAGCAGGGAAATAGTGACAAATTTTTTTGTCAAAGTTGAAGTGACACTTGGATAATTCCACCTCTACTGCTTCATGACTCAAAATTAACACTACCAACACATCCAAGGTGGCAGATAATATCTAAGACCAGGTTCCTAGACTTTCCATAAATTTAGGTGTGCATAAAATAAAAATCATAAGTCATTAGCACAAACTAAAAGAACCATTATGTGTGTGTCAAAGCCCTTTAATTTCATCCAATAGTAAGTCAATAGAACTTTCAAGACCAATCCATGGCATAATTGAAGATACATGCTCTTGAGTTCCAACTAACATTTATGCCTTCTGGACCTACAAGTGCAAATCCATCACAATGAAAAAGTCTAAATAGGCAAATGACACATGCTCCAATAACCTTGACCTCTAAATCACATCATATACAATTGATAATAGGTTGTTATGACTCAAAGTTTTAAAAATAATGTCACTGATTAAACCATTTGACTAATTAGCTCAATTTATGATGAAATAATAGCCAATTTAACCTCAAATCACATTGCATATTGTAATTAGGTTCAAGAATATCATATTCACCTTAATTGCCTCCGTAATTAAACCAATCAACTATTTCATTCATTATATGATGACATTCGAGCTTATTGATCCCAAAACCACATCCTATACATGTCAAACTTGCATATATCATTGAACTGAATAATTATTTACTTCATTCTCTAGTGAAATTAGAGCTAATCAAGCTCCTTAGATTGCCTTCAAATTCAACCATTGAACTATTTGTCTTATTTAATTATGACATTAGGGTCGACAAGCCCAAATTAAATTATTTATAGTCAAAATTAGGTTCATGAAGTTGAATTTTGCTCAAGTTGTATCACTGATTGTACCAATTCACTCAATATAAGCTAATTTAGCCTTAAATCACATCATATGCACGTAATAATATTCAAGGGGTTCAAATTAATCATAATTTTCTCCACCATTAAAATAGTTTACTTGTTCATTCATTTTGTAATGAAATTGGGCGTGGTTGAACCCTAAATCATGTTTAATATAATCAAAATTATGATTATAGATGAAAACTCACCAAAATTGCATCACTTTATCCATGATGTCCTTTTTATGGTAGTGTATATCATGACACACTCTACTTTCAAAAAAAAATATAAAATCTATAAATGTGAACTAAATAAGTTTAAATATGAATTAAATAAGTATAAATAAGTGTAGATCATGATAAAAATATAAGTATAAACACATAAGAGTAGTCATTTTTTTTTTATGTTGTGGCAACATAGCATGTATGCGTTATAATGTATACACATTATGTTTAGTTTAAATTTAAAAATGAAGCCTTTCAGCTCAAAAATGGCTTATATTTCTGAACCAAAGGTTTGGATTTGTCAACACATAGCTGAATTTGAGAGTTTTAACATAAAACAATAAACTTAAACTCTCGTCACCAAATATAGTAAAAATTTTAAAGATAAAATTCATAAAATTATTACCACGATGACAAGCACGCTCTCCACTTCCAAATATATAATTTTTTAATTATTTTAAGGTTTCAATCTATGTTTATTTTTAACTATATATTTTTTAGGCCACTACATGACATAAATATACATGTTTTTCATTGATCCAAGTGTAAAAAAAATTATATGGTTAAAAACTAGGCTTAATTCTATACACATTAAAAAAAACTAGTTTTTATTTTTTTTTGAGGTAGTTAGGGGGGTCACATGGCTGACTGTCCATTTTTGTCAGCTTTTAGGATCTATTTACTGGTAAAATTAATTAAAACATATATTGATTAAAAATTTATAAAAATATATAGGTTACAAACTAGATGATCTTATGCAAAGTTTCACCAAATTATTTTAAACAGTATTAAACGATGTTCAAAATATGAGGGGTTGTAAGATTACCTATTTACTCTGTTTTCCTAAAAAAATAGGAGTTTGTATTCAATGTTTATATATTTGACCTAGTTATACTTAACCATTTTTAAAAAGTAGTGTTTTTAAAATTAGACTCAAAATGCTACAAGTCATGTTTTTACACATCCTCTAATTTTGAGTGTATCCATCTTAAATTTTCTATAAAAATTTAGATGTCTCAATTTTTAAGAAAAACATGTCCATGGGTAGGTCCTTATTTGTCCCCCAATTTTGTGCACTTACCCAATTCCTCTCTTAAAGATCCACAACATATTTTAAAGATCATAGTAAAACAAGATACACCAAATACAATTCTAACAACATAAAATGACATTTTTACCTCCTAATAGACACAAATTAGGAAATAGACTTGTCCAAAAAGAAAGATCACCATATTATACTTATCATAGAATCATTGACCATGATATAGATCATTGTGGGTCATTACAAAACAAAATGAAAAATTACAAACATGATGGTCATATACAAATTATACTCTAGCAATGAATAAGTCCTCCAAGTTTACATATTTCAAAAGACAAGGATACAATGAGACATGATTTAAAACATCCTAGACACATAGATTTAACTATTACTACAAATATTGATGGAACTTATTGTCCACACATTAAGATTGATACAAATAATCAGGAAACATTTTGTATTATTGCATGTTTATGATAGTTGGCCATGTTATACATGAGTTATAACATTTACCACTTTTCCCAGACTCCCTTGGATACATTATACTACCAATAGCATGTGGACCAAAAGTGGTTGATACATCAATATGGATAATGAACCAAAGACCACATTTTAATTTCTAATTTAGGCAATAGTGGTTGGCAGATGTGAAATAAATTATAAATAAAACAAATATGTGCCTTCCTTATGAGTTTGAAAATAATGAGGTTTTCATTTCATATGATGGGTTTGACAATAAACCCATAGTAACAATTGCCAAAAACAAATTGCCAGAGAACATTGAAACATTGGAAATAAGCAAAAGAAGAGGTTTTATCAAGTAAAGGACCCACCTCTAGACACCATGGTCCATGAGTTATAATATTTACAAATATAAATCAAACATTCTAAAAATACAACAAATTTAAATACTCAAAAAATACAAAAGCATTCAAATAATTCAAAAAAAAATCTAGCATTCCTAGATTTTATTAGCTCATTGACATCTATGTTGTTTGTTTTATGTTAATAGATGTCATATTATTTCATTCATATATTCATATATGTTTCAAGCATCTTTGAGTGTGATACAGACATACCAATACATATGATCTATGCACTTCTAGATGTTGGACCTTTCATCTACTTACATTATATAGTACGTTGGGGGCATCTACTTCTTTGATCATGATTGATACAAGTTATTTATCCTTTATGATCATTTACATATTATCATCTCTGATCTTATATATTAATTCTTACACATGCTTATCTCCGTGCTCATATATTCACAGTGTACTTGACATTCTATGTTACATAACATTTTTTTAAATACATATATGCAAGGACTAGAATGATATGCTTATGCTGGTTGCTTTTAATTAATCTATTTTTTACTTCCTTGAGTGTATTTTTTTCTATTATTTTACTTGTGGAACATTTAAATATGTTCCCTACTTGTTGGCCTTTGTTCCATTGTATGTTGATTGGACATTTGAATATGGCATTCTATGTTGGTTGGGCATTTAAATATATTATTCATTTTGATTGTGTGACATTTAAACATGTCCCTTGTATGAGGTTTCCTTGGGCCATTATTTCTAATTACATTGAATTTGATTGTGTGTGTGCTTTAATTTTTGTTGAGCTTGTATTACTACTCTTTAGATATTTTCATGATTTATATAATGCATCTTAGGACTTGATGTGATCACATACTACAAGTCTAAATAATATATCTACTTCAACATGTTATCCCTATATGCTACATGAATTACACATAGTTTATACAACTACCTTATCCTTTTGAGGTAATGTACTTACCAGTTTCTATTTCCTTCACCTTAACATAGGGGGCATATCATTAGGGCATGTCATAAAAGCATGACCTCCATAATTTTATAGTTTTTATATTTTAGTGGAGGCATGTCATAATAGCATGACCTCCACACTTATACACCTTCTCAGTTTATATATTGTAGTGGGGGCATGTCATAAGAACATAAATTCCACATTTAATTCTTTGATATCTTCATATTTTAGTGGTGACATGTCATAAATGCATGACCTCCACTCTTAAATAATCTTTAGTTAAGCTCCACAATTTAAATATACACTTGGGTTAGATCCTATACATTACACCAATTTTTCATAAATTTCAATAAGAGTTTTTTAGATTTATGATACATATACTCCAGCTCAGATATATTATAGGCACATATGCCATGCTACTAGGATGTGTAAATATACTCAGAGAACCATTATAGTAGAATGTGTAAATGGATAAAAGCTTAAGCCTTACCATTATTAATATTTTTTAGATCTCATAAAATTTTGAGAGAGGGTGTTGAGTAGATCCATGTAGTTTGGGATTTTTGTTTAGTAGTCTATAGATGAAAGATAAATTTAATTTTCTACTCCCAAATGAAGTAGTTTCAGTTAGATTTGCACCAACATGGGATGAAGACCCATATACTAAATATGTTTGGGAAGAAGAGATATATGATGCAGAAATACAAGCTTTTGAATGGGAATCTCTTCAATACAAAATGATATGGAGAGAAAAATTAGATTGGGAAAAAGGAATTCATCCTTCAAGATAATGTCCAAAATGTTCAAACCCTACCAAATGTAGACTAGTATGTTCAACTACTTATGTGCCTACACAACCAAATCTTGCATATATTGCTCAACTAATAAACATCAAGTATGCTCAATTTGTCTCAATTTAAATTAATAATAAATAGATAGATGCTTAAGTTGATATGGTTGCCTCTTTCTTTTTGTACATCTATTATTTTAGATGATTGGGAAGAGTTATATGAGCAACACAATTATAAGTCCTTAGATATCCAAATAAATGGGTTTACCTATAATAAATATGAGCATCAAAAACCCATGATTATGCAAGATAAGAATTTTTATTGTGATTTCTTTTCCCATGACCAGTTGTTAGTAGATTGCCTACCATGAGGAAACTCTATTGACCAATATTCTTCATATGGAATAAAGACTAAAAGTGTCTTGTTGACCATTAATGGAGAAATGATTAGAGCTTCAAGGTTAGTCTATGCTACATAACAATATCCTAGTAGCACAATCCCCATAAATTTTGGAACAAATAAATGCCTACCATGGAAATCAACATGGTAGAAGGTAAACATATGAAGATTGGAAAGAAAATTCCAATCCAGATTCATGATTATCAAAATATGAAAAATTCCATACAATAATTATTAGATGTTGGTTTTATAGAACCAAGTACATCTACTTATTTTTGTCATGTGTTTATGGTAAATAAGCACTCAAAAAAAAAAGAGAGGGAAAAAGAGAATAGTAATCAATTATAAGTCATTAAATTCCATTACTCTACCTTATACATATCTTATTCCTAATAAGTCAAATTTATTACAAAAAGTTACAAGTTATAAATATTTTTTCTAGTTTGACTGTAAGTGAAGATTCTATCAAATCAGAGTGAAAGAGGAAGATAGACCAAAGACAACATTCAGTTGCCCATTTGGATATTTCTAATGGAATTTATGTCATTTGGTCTCATGAATGTTTATGCCTATTTTTAGAGCTTCATGGATAAAAATTTATAGGTATGATGGATTTCTTGTGTGTGTACATTGATGATATCTTTATTTTCATCCAAACACTAGAAGATCACTTGCAACATTTGAAGAAGTTTTATGACAATGTTGTGGATGTTGGTATAGTATTATCTATAAAAAAAAAAAAATTGTGTTATAAAGACTATAAATTCCTTGGGATGGAATTAAAATATAGTAAGTTAAAAGTCCAAGGACATATGAGAGAAAAATTATTGAATTCTCAGACCAATTAGAAATTAAGAACTTCAAGATTTCTTGAAAATTATTAATTATGTAAATAGTTTTTATGTTGATAGTGGTATTGATAGATTTTGTCTACAAGAATTGTTTTAAAATAACCATATGTATGGACTAATGAACATAATAGAATAGTCTAACATATTAAAGAAAAAGTTGTTAATCTTTTTGAACTTCATGTACCCAAGTCAAAAAAAATTATACTATATATTGATGATTTTGAAATTAATTAAGGAGGAGTTCTTTATTGTATATAAGATAATAAATAATGTGTGTGAATATGTTAGTTGAGTTTCCCTTGATGATGTAAAGAAATGGATTTCCTCTTATAAGGAAATCTATGTTGTAAAAAAGTGTATAAACAAGTTTGCTCTCAGGTTAATACATGTAAAAAAATTGTAATGAAAACATATTGTACCATATTCCTGACATTTAAAGAGAAGGATCATGGTAGAAAATATGGTACATGTATATATGTTTGGTGGTAGGACTACTTTAATTAGTTTAATTATATGTTTTAGCATATTTCAGACAAGACAATATTGTTACAGATTGGTTCAACATAAATCCTACTTTATCCTTTATGGATCATCCTCAAGGACCTCAAAAGCCACAATTATTTGTTAATAAGGTAAAAGGTGTCAGGTTTGATGCTCTCTCTCTATTGATTCAAATAGATATTTTTAGATATGAAGTAATAGAAATATATCATAAAATTTATAGGCATGTTGCTCAATAAATAATATCATTTGAATCCTATAATATTAAATATTTTAGCTTCACAACCATTTGGTGATTAAAAGACTTAATTCAGAGTTTTTGGTTCAAAAATTTGTTGATCTAGTTCATAGACCTAATTACAAGTGGAGTATCAAGATTGAAGAACAATTAAATAAACATCTTATAAGGTTTATAAAATTATGTGGTCCTCTAATTCTTAGACTATATGATCCACATCTAGATGAAAGATTAATTACCTACATAGTAATCTAAAAATGATTAGAATGGGATTCAAAATCACAAATGTGCATGAATTCCCATAATACTCTTCGTACTCCTTTTTGGGAATTATAATTTTTATTTAATATCACTTGTAAATTTAGGCTAGTAGCTACAGAAGATCTTCTTTGAGATGGTAAAATATTATTTTTTGAAGGATAATGGGACCTAAGGAGTTCATCATCATTTGATGAAGACAGAAGACTGGCATGCGAGCATAATTTTATTGATTTGATAAATGATTCTATTTCGTCAGCATCTTCATAGTGTGCATCTCTTTATTTAGTGCATCATACTTTATGTAACATATTAAACAATATTCTCAGTTAGTGGATTTTAACTATCTTAGTAGGTATATATTTACAATTTTAAAATAGATGGAAGTGATAGATAATATCAATCAATAACATCTGATAATCCTCACTCCATTGCTATAAATAAAGGATGAAGGAAGCATAATGGGCACCTTGAATTCAAAGTTTGTCCAAGTCCTAAGTCTTAATTTCTAGTCTTGTGGCTTGTAAAAAAATTCTATAAAATTTGATTTCAGTAATTAAGAAGTCATATCCATTTGGTCATCAGCCTCTATCACTATTTCTCTATAATATAGACTAAGATCCTAAGAATTTTCTCCTTTCGGTATTAGAGCCATAACAGTGATTTAAATATCTAACAAGACATAGAATTTTTGGTCTATTTTGTAAGTTGATAACTTATATGTTATCATTTTATTGTGTGATTCCTATAAAAAGAGTTGTTAAGCCATTGTTTTGTTGAGATTGTAAGGCATTATTTTGTTCTTAAGCCTTTGGAAACTCAGACACTCTTGTAGTCCCATATATTTAATATTGGATAATGGTATAATTGGCTCATACTACTGATAGCCAAGGATTTTAGATCCTCAATGAAGTTAAAGGAGAAGGATGCTCCATTTTTTATACTCAAAACCCTAGTGAGGAGGTTTTTAAAGCAAAAGAAAGTTCTACTGCAGTTTTTGCTATCATTATTACTGAAGATAATTTTCCGGGTACTCTAGTTAATTTTAAGCCTACTAGTATTAAGCCTTCAAATGTGTATAAGAATTCACAATTAGAGTCTAAAGGGAAAATTTTGTTAGGAAAAGCTCATAACAAAATTTATTATGTCTTTTGTGAAACCCTAAGTGAAGTCATTTGAAATAGATCTTTTTATTGAAGAGTGTTTATATATATATATATATATATATATATATATATATATATTAAACATGATATGGTCAATGCTAATCTTACAAAAAAATCATGTGGAAAAGTCACACCCCATGAACACAATCATAGTGAGGGAAAAAACACTTTGGGAAAAGTTTATAAAGTGATCAAAAATAACTACACACACAAAAATAAACATCACATCAATAGTTTGATAGCAAAGTAGAGAGAGCAAGGAAATAATAACAATAAAGAGAATAATTAAGCAGTCATAGTAAATATGGATGTCAAGAGAGGTGGTGGAGATAGAGGGTCCTGAGGCTTACTACCCCATCTTCCCAAGGTAGGAGGATCCTTGTCCACAGATAAGGGCTCCCAACTATTATTTTTTTGAGCTTCTAATGTCTCATCTTGATTTATTTCGAGAGAGATTTATAGATCTAGTTGTGGAAATTTACCTTGGGGGGAGGACTCCAACCCTTTATTTTACCATCATGAGATGGGGGAGGAGATCCCCAACTCCTACCATCACCTCTAGATCTGGAAGAGCCACTCAAATCACTAGGTTATGGAGAAGACAAATGAGGTGGTGACTGATGAGGATAATGACTCTTGTGTTTGGTTATAGAATGTTGTCAGCATGGGTCATGCCCTCATCTTCGAGGAGGCATAGGATGTCATGGAGGCTCAAGAGGTTCACAACTAATCATGTATGGGGCATTTCCATAATGGTTGAATAAACACTAGAAGTGGTTAAGTTCCATGTATATTTTATTAGTTTGGCTATGAATCTAAAGAGTAACATTAGATAGAATAGTAATTTTGTTAGTAACAAAAAAATTGCACTCTATCTATTCATGACTAAAGTAAGCATAATTTCTTGCTTTCCAGATTTGAAATAAAATATCAACTCGAAAGATCTCCTAATTTTTTTTTATTTTGTAGGCAACAGATTTGAGTACCCTAAGAGAGTCATTTTCCATTTGAAGAAGTCAAGTTGAAAGGACTAAAAAAGGGAATGAATCTAACACCACACAAATTATGCATGAAAGCAAAACCAAAAAATGTGTTTAAAAGTCTTTGTTTATCGATAGCCTAGCAAATGGGGTTTGAGACTCCCAGATGCTTGAGTCAATCACCCATAGGCAATCCCTGATAAAGGAGACACCATAAGAAATGAGATTTTTTGGGCTCAATGATAGTAGCCCACACAGTGGTAAAGCATTTGTATCAAACCCCATGTCTAAAATGGAGATTCCATTTAAAGTTGAGCATTTCATATGGAATATGTTGAGGGGATAGAAAACTATAACCCAATTGAGGAGAATACCAAGGGAATGGGGTGTCCATAGGCCAATGCCAATATTTTTACTAAGGAACTAGGGAGTCGACCCCTATTTTGTGTGAATATTCATCAGGTATAGAACATTGAATTTATACTATAGCCTCTACATCTAAATTATTTAAGTAGAATTTATTCTAAAGTTACTGCCAAGTGAGCTAGGCTTGATTCTCCTTGTAAAAGAGATCAATGATAAATTTCACCCCTTTTCTGAAAAGCCTTAACCCTTTAACCGCAAAGGGAACATTATGAAAATTTAAGCATGGTGACCACCAAAGAGACTAGGAGTTAATGGAGAGGCCATTCTTTAAACCCTTGCCTACCCAATAAAGATAATACTTAAGTTTATCCTATGCTTTTCATAGGATTTAAACCACAAAGGTACCCTTGATTTTAACTAACATTGGGGCTATAAGAAGGGAGTGAAGTCTCAATCCTTGTCAAGCCTTTCTACCACATAGAATCCCCTAAAAAAACCAATGGTGTAGATCAATCTTATAGGATTCATCCCCAACAAGACCTTTAATAATCCATTTGACACCTAAGGTCAAGGCCTTTAATTTTTATTTCTAATAGACCCAGATAACCAGTTTCCTTAGGTCGGTAGCATATGTTCCAAGAAACTCCATGGAAGCTCTTATGACCCTTAGAATTAGCCCATAGAAAATATCATATAAATTTTTCTAACTTGATATAAGCAGCATTAGAAGGGGCCCAATAGGAATAGTAATAAACATGAGTAGTTACTAAAACTTTAGAACAAATCTAAAAATTACCAACAAGAGATAAAGGCTTTGTGATCCAAAAAAAAAATTGAAATCTCTGCACCACATAAGACCATAGTTTAAAAGGAGAGGCCTAAAAAGTGAAAGGGATGCTAAGAAACTTAAATTGTACCCTTAGAAGAATCCACAGCCATTGATATCCCTCTAGCTAAGGAGGTTTGGGACCTAGAAATTGTCAATAACATTGAGTCTTCCTTCATTGGATACATGAGCTTGAAGCCCAACAAAAAATATGGAGGCATTCCATGGCGTTCCTAACTGACTCTTCTTCCTCTTAAAGTGTGAGAAAATAGTCATCGACAAAATGGCCATTTAAAAGTTGTTTGTCAGTTTAAGGGATGGAAATGCCTTTCACCAAACCCCTATCAGTGTAGTTAGTGTTGACTAATTTTGACCCTCAAAGTCAAAATGTCAACCCCTATAGGCAAAAAATTTCTTGTCATGTCTTGTTAGCATAGTTCAAAGTCTTTTCATGTATTATATGGTCTGTAAAAGGTCTTTCTAAAACATTATTAGAATTATTTAAGGTAAGTTTGGATAAATTAAGGTAATGTTATTCTTGGTATTGTAGTGGTATAGTCATATCATGGAGTGATGAATATTGTTCAAGTGGTGTAATAGGTTCTTAGGTGTTTATTAAGTTTATTTCATGCCTTAATCACCTTTCATAAATATTTCATGTTGATTTGGAAAGTTTAAGGTTCTTTTATGAACTTTAAGGTAATGTTTTATAAGGAAAAAAGTGATTTTTACTAACTTTCATGTATGCTAAATCCCATAAAAGTTAATAATATGTACAATCACTCTTTATAAATTCCTTGGATGAGTTAAATAGCTACCACATATGTCAACAAGTTAGAAGGAGGTCAAAATCTTGAATTTCAATGCTAAAGAAGGAATTTCACTCACTTGTATGGAATTGAAAAACCCACTTCTAGATAAAAACATTATAGATGTGTCCCTTGGGATTCCAAAAGTTATTTTTAAGCTTTATATCAAGTTTTAGGTTCAATAGATGCATTAGACACACACTCTCCTCCATCACTGCCTTCCAAAGCTCAGAAAGGCAAAAGCAAATGCATGGTACGGCTACGAGAGATAAAGTTGAAATCTAAAACTTTGGCCATTATTATTATTCCTAATGAGATTTAATTTATTGGAATTATTTTTGAGACTCATGTCCCCTCCTTTATGAACAATCACTAAGAGTGACAGGAGGTCACTATGCCTTGTTCATTCAAGCAGGGTCTTATTTTGCTCCTATTTTTTCATGTCAAAATTTGATGGAGGAGAATGGTTTTGTGGGATATTTTTAGAGGTCAGATTTCTCTTTTAAATACTATTTTTATCAGCCAATTCAACTTTATGAAGTGTCTTCATCAAAGGAATAAGTGCATCAAACATGTGAAACATATCATCCCTACTGCAGATGTTTTGACTAGTTTAAAGTGTTTGTCACATTTAGAGGCTATAAGTACTTCATTATTCAGGTAAAACTTCCTAAATACTTCATGATTCATGTGTTATCTCTTGATAAGTATCTATTTTGATATAGCCTTTAAATAAACATCATGTTTTATACTCTTTAGAAGCATGGTTTGTTCATTAATGACTTTCTCCAGGTCTGAGTATTAATGTTTAGCTTGAATGGAAATGAGAAGTCAATTATATGAATGAGAGAGAACCTTAAACATTGGATATATAAGAAAGTGAGATTGAAATCCAAATTTTTACTGTTAAACAAAGTTTATAAAGTGTTTTACTCATTCATAGGTATGCAGACCTATCAGTGAGCATTCATGAGTTGAAGATCATGTTTAAGATGTTTTGAAAATGGGGAGAGGTATCATAACTCCCTAAAAATTCATATGACCTTGAAAAAATCCTTTTTATCATTAAGAGACATATAAACTGACTATATGTGCAGGCTTGTACGAACCAAATAGACAAGTTAAGGATGACACAATGCTTGGTCAGGAGGCCCACAAGTTGTTAGAAGGTGATAAGGAATTGGAAAGAGTTGATATAATTTCAAGATGTAAAAATATTCAAGAGACTCCCTCTTATCAGTTATACAAGTAGAATAGAGACCTACAGGTTATAGAACTATAGGTCTCCATTTTGAACCAAAAGAGCTAATTGTCATGGAGGGAGAATTGGTTAGAAACATGACACATGACTCAATGAAAATGAGAGAAAAGGGCATAGGTTAATGAAGACACCTAAGTGGTTTAAGATCCAAAGGAAAATTTAAATGACTAAATGTGAAAGCTTAGATGCTTATGTACAATCTTGTGTATGAAGGTAAGAGGAAAAGTTGTGGAATGCTATGAAAAGGTCATGGAACTTATAGAGTGGTGAGATGTAGTTTCAATGAAGTTTTATTACCTTATAATTGTAAATTATGGAATTGAGGAAACTAGGTTCAAGACTCAAATTTCAAAATCTTTCCTAGTAATCACCTACATCCATATCTTAGATGAGCTTGAAACATATGAATGGTCATTACAGATACAAGGTCATTGAAAAGGTGATAAAGTTTCCAAGAAGGTAGCTAATTATTAGTACAATGTCAAAAGTTTATTTAATGCCATGATTTGCATTTAAACCCCAAGAACATAATTGACCTTTATGATCACCTACAGTCATACTTTGGGAAGGCATGAAGAGTGAGTGTTTGTGATATATATAGTGTTTTAGGAAGTTTGAAGAAGAGTTTCAGGACTCTCAAAAGTAACAAAGGACATTTAATGTTCAATAATTGTTATGTAAATCCTAAAACCCTTAAGTGCATTCAAAATCCTTCAATAACCACCTACAGGTTACTAAGAAGAGCAGGCTAGTTTCAAGCCTGAAGAGAGAGAATAGTGTACCTAAAGATCATGGGAGTTTGGGTGAGATGGTAGACAATGTAAAGGTCATTTGAAGATAAAAATAGATATGAAAGAGTGACCAAGGAGATTGGTCAAAATAGAAGTCTCAACCCTACCTTCACATCCATGAAGCTATAAGACTGCCTACATGGCTAAGTGAAAGTTGCTTGCTTAAAGTGAGGAGAGGAGGTATGAGTAAAGGAAATCATTGGGATATGGTTTAATGATAAATTAGGATCTCATTTAGATCCTCAGACCCAATGACAAAGTGAAGAAAAGTAGATAATCTCTATTCAGGCTTAGTAAGACAAGCCTAACTGCATACACATACCTACAAGGACAGTCATGAGAAGGGTGGTTAGTTGGATTTGATATGAGATTATTTAGGTACCTAAGGAGGTGATAAAAACTTTAGACATACATTCTATGAGGTCCTATATCATGTAATAGATAAGAAAAGTCTCAAACAATAATTAACTAAGGTCACTAGCATTGACTTGTTCTTAAACCTTAGCATGAGTTAATGAAGGATATAGCAAGGTCAAAAAATAAATATGACAAGATAATAATGAGATAAATTCAATTTTTATGACATAGACCAAAATATGTTGTTATCAACTCAAATCAAACATCAAAAAGTTCTCTTTTAGACCTAAACTCTCTTTGACTTCATGGAGCATAGTCTTATCAGCCTGAGATGCGCTTTATCTTGCTCAGTACTATATAGAGGTTTTCCATGGTGACCCAATCTCATTGGGGATGATAGGATACCTTATGTACTTTCAATTTTTGGCATTGGTTAGTTGATTTATGCCCCAAGCTTTATGAATCATCCTTAAGAGTGCAAGGCACTCATAGGCTGCCAAAGAAACCAATTTTAACCCAATGAGAGAGAAGATTATTTTAATGCCAACAAGTGAATTGAATAAGAATTTAAAAAACATGGATGACCTTCACAACTCCCCTAAGTACCTTCCCATACAATTGGTTGGCACGTTCAAGCTACAGGTGTATGGAGAAGGGCCAAAGAAGATTGTTTTAAGCTACTTGGGAGGTTTGTATAAGGTGCCAAAAGCTCAAATATGATATGGAATATACTTAGGAGGTATTTATAATAAATCATGCATTTTTTTAGGTTTCATATTGTGGGAAACCTATAGAGATAAAATTTAGTTTCTAAGCATTGAGGCATAATTGAGGAGAGAGAATGGGATAAAAAAGACACTTTCACTCAGATTCAGGACATGAAATTTGGTATAGAGTTGTAGAGCCATATTGGGTCCTCAAATATATTCTTAGATTCTAAATACCCTTAGTAATTTATTCTACATGATGAGGTTTACCAATTTTTAGGGTTATAAGGAATGAGGTCAAATGAGATATTTTGGTGTAGAATGAGTTCATGGGTATAGTTTGAAACCTCCAAAAGAGTTTTTTTAGGTCTAATATTATTTTAATAGGCCATCCATATAGGTAGAATGAATTGGAGAAGATGAACTCAAGTTTTGACACTTGTAAGCAAAATTGGTCTAATGAGATGAAGGGGTTTCAAAACACCTAAGGAGAGAGATGATGATTGCTACTAAGACGTCAGTTGGAGATCTTCTAAAACTAATGAAAGGTGTCAAGATAAAAGATGGAATGTAACTCAACATGGTATGATGTTGAAGAGTGCCACTTATCCATTCATAATCCAAGACATAGGGTAGTTTTAAAGAGCAAGGCAAGGTGTCAAATAAGGTTTGAAATTTCCACACCACTTGGAGCAGAAGAGCATCTTTAGGAGATCAACACTTATCTTTGAAGACCTGATGGAGTAGTTTCATTCCTCTTTCTTGTTTTAACTCTCTCATGAGACACTTGCCTCCTTCCCTCCTAGGTCCTTATCTCTTCTCCTTTCACATTTCTCTATATATTAAACCTTGATAGGCTATGTTGGTATCCTTTACCTAGGTATGGTGAACCCCTTCTCAACGAAAAACCTGTATTTTGCCTTTGGACTTGAATAAAAATGATTTTTTTCCTTCTCATGGCTCGTATCTATTATATGTACTTAGTTGTTTGATGAATTGATAATGATAACAAATGCTTCCTTTTATTTATCCTTTCTTAGTTATCTCTATGCAAGTAGTAGTCATCTTTGTAGGTCACATAGTGTGAATAATAGCATGTGTACTTGACAAGTGAAAAAATCCTTCTTAGTGTCTTTAGAGACCTATGGATCAATTTCCTACTCTATGCACCATGCACTAACCTCTATGTGAAACACTCATGCCTAGATACCTTCCTATTTGAGTAGTACAATTGAATTCAAGTTGTATTACATGTTTGTAGTGTAATATATATAGGTGTAGGAAAACATATTTGGTGCATCACCATCATTAGAATGGGTTTCTTTCCCTTTTCCTAAAAAGTGGTAGATTAGTGTTTGAGCCTAAGTGATTCATCAAGGGGAGATATCCATTTAACATATAGATTCACCTCTCCAATAGGGTACCCATAACCTTGAGTTGTTTCCATGTTACATCAAATTTAAATGGCTTGAACTACCTTCTAAAGGGTGAAAATTTGATTGATAGCAAGTTTGGCATGTTCGGTGGGACTAAAGTCCAAAGTAGTGGAAGGATTGTTAGTGTTAGTCTTCTACGTATCAACATTTAGAGGCATTCAAAACATCAATGGAAACTTTGTGCATAATCAGTTGGTTCTAGTATCCCAGTCACTTATTCAAAGTAAGTTGTATTTTTATTTCATTGTCTTGATGAGGTTATTATGGTTGAGTTTGAAGTAATGTTCATTTTCATGCAATTCGGTGAAGCTCTTCTATCCTATAGTACTCCTTATCAGCCTCACCATGAGCCTTATCAATCCTATAATAAATCTTACCTGTAGCATGATGGTTTATATCATTCCTATAGTACTATTTACCAACCTTCTTGGTATCCCAACTACATACCTCAGTAGCCTTATGAGTCTTATCATCCTCCTTACTACCAAGGACACCACTCTTACCCTCATTGTGAGACATATTAGTATTATTATCAGCATACATCATCCCCATATGGATATGATAATGCATATGAACATCCTTGTCTTCAATCATGTTATCCTTCTCCTCCTCTTCCACTAGATTCCCAAGCTTTTCAAGATGGAATGGATAAAATAGAGAGCAAAGTACTATAATTATCAAGAAAGGTTTGTTCTACTTCCCAATACAAAGAAGGGATTGAGTGGTTTGTAGCTATATCTAATGATCCACTAGAGAAAATGAGTTATGTGATTTAGTATTGGACAAGATGGTGATTTGGGAAAATTAAAAAAATGAGGTTGATCAAATTTTTCAACAAGCTCCTTGTGTTCCTTATCAACCCTCCTATGATCCATATCCTCAAGAAGAGTCTCCAAGAGAACCTACTAGTGTTAAAGTCCTAACTTAGAACCAATTTTTGAAGTCTTTGAAGAATCAAGAGGAAGAGTTCCAAGTTCAAGAGATTGAAGTCAAAGAAAACCTTGAGTCTATTCAAACCCCATTGCCCTCTCTTAAAGAACCCAAATATACTCCATCTTGGAGGTCTATCTAAGAAGGTTTTCAAAATAAGAAGGAGGTCCTATTTGAGAAGCTTGAAAATTAGTTTACATTTTTTAATGACCTTCAAGGAAACTAAAAGAAGAGTGAAGTGCTTGTTGAATAGAATGAAGTGTCCATTGCCCAACTCAACTTGTTTTCCCTTTAAGATTTCCTAGAAAAGTATTCCATATCCAAGACCCCAAATTGCAAGAGTACTCACTCCATTCCCAATCCTATTCATGAACCTACTCATCACCCTCCCACCATCTCCCTTCTTGAGAAATAACCTACCCTATGGGAGGTAAGTGAAGAAGAAAGAGTTGTACCTGTTGCTGATGAAGATTCTTTAAGTGAGTTTGATGTGGAGATTTCTATTGGTACTCCTTTTGGGGGAGAGAAATGTAAATCAATTTTCAAAGAGAAGGTTCTAAAAGATTATTTTGATAATATTTTTCAATAAGGTGATCCAATTTCATCTAAGTTTGTTGAGTTTTTACGTAGCCATGATGTTGAAGTCTCTCTAAGCAAGCAAGCTAAGGTTATGAATGATGTTAACATAGTTCACAATGAGAAAGAAGATAAACTTGAATAAGTTTCCTTACAATCACATCATGACTACATAAAATTATTTGAAACTCTTATCAGTCATATAGCCATTGAGGAGAAAGATGAATATGCTCTTCTACTTGGTCTTCTTTATGTTGATCAAAGAGAAGAGGACAAAAATGATTAGCAGCAGTATACTGAATTCCTTCAAGATATTAAAGGCCTTTGAAAAGGTGTGTTGACTATTAAAGATCATGCTCATAAAGATATTGAACAAGATATACCCATTGAGTGAAATGATACAGCTTGGAGTGAGTATTCAAAGCTCCTTGAAGAGCTTGATGAGCTTGCAACAGCTGGTATGAAGTATGATGTCACTCAAGATGACATTAAAACCCAAGATGCATGCTTAAATAGAGCATCATTAGTTGAGGTTGAAGCTAAGGACCATCATGAGAAGGATCCTGAAGCAGATGATGAGTTCATCTTCATAGGTGATTGGTTTGTAATTGTCATCTCACTTGAGAACATGCCAAGAGTAGTGGCATTCAAAGAGAGGATGGAGACAACAAGACCAAGGTTCAAGAGACAACTTACCTCATGCCACTTTCACCTCATGGACCAAGAGATAGTACAAGCTTAACCTTTGATCTAGGAGGAAGGAGTTATTTTTAGGTTAGTTGTATATAGTTAATTGCTTTCTTATTTGTTGTGTTCCCTAAGTGCTTAGCTAGCACATGTGTATGTTTTGTTTCCTTTGCTTGGTGTGTGTTATCTTTATTTTATGTGTATGGAGGTCAAATCAGTTTAATTTTTTAGGGTCAATGTTTGGTCAAGTTCAAATCTAAGTGTAAATGACTCCATTTCCCAATGGAAGGACAATGCTACTGGTCTATTTAGCATAGTAGGCATGCTACCCGAGTAAATCACCAATTTGTTGACTAGTTTTGACCTCCAAAGTCAAAATGTCAACCCCTATAGGCAAAAAAAAAAATTATCATATCTTGTTAGCCTATTTTAAAGTATTTTCATGTCTTATATGGTCTCTAAAAGGTCTTTATAAAACCTTATTGGCATTGTTTAAGGTAAATTTTGAGAAATTAAGGTAATGTTATTTTTTAGTCTTGTAGTAGCCTAGTCATGTCATGGAGTGATGCAGCTTGGTAAAGTGGTGTCATATGTCCTTAGGTGTCTATTCAAGTCATTTCATGCCTTAATCACCTTTCATAAACATTTCATGTTGATTTGAAAAGTTTAAGGTTCTTTTGTGGACTTTAAGGTAATGTTTTATAAGGAAAAAGGTGATTTTTGCTAACTTTTATGTATATCAAAGCCCACCAAATTTAATAATCCATACAATAAATTTTTTAAAAGTGATTTTAGTAGTTACATAACTTCCACATATGTCATCAAGTCATAAGGAGGTTAGAATCTTGATTTTAAATGCTAAACAAAGAGTTTCACTCACTTGTACGAACTTGAAAATCTCACTTTCAGGTAAAAACATTGTAGAGGTGTCCCTTGGGATTTCAAAAGTTAGTTTCAAACTTTGGATCAAGTTTCAGGTCCAACATATACATTAGACACTCTCTCTCCTCCATCGTTGCCTTCATAAGCTTAGAAAGGCAAAAATCAAATGCATGGTATGGCCATGAGAGATAAATTTGAAAGCTAAAAATTTGGACATTATTAGGGGTCCTAATGATATTTAATTTAGTGCCATCATTTTACATATTCATGGATCATGTTTTATGAAAAATTGCTAAGAGTGACAATAGGTCACTATGCCTTGTCCATTCAAGCAAGGTCTTGTTTTGATCTTGTTTCTTCATGCCAAAATTTGATGGAGGAGAATGATTTTATGGGATGTTTTCAAGGTTAAAATGGATCATTTAAATGGTAGTTTCATCATCAAATTCAACTTCATAAAGTGTCTTCATCAAAAGAACAAGTGCATCAAACATGTGAAACATATCATCCCTGATGCAAGTGTTTTGACTGGTTTGAAGTGTTTGTCACTTTTATATGTTTCATGTAAAATATCCTCACTCCCCCATGATTCATGTGTTTTCTCTTAAGATTATCTCTTTGTGAATAGCTTTTCAAGAAACATCATTTTTTTCACTCTTTAGAATCATGATTTATTCATCAATGGCTTTCTCCAGGTCTGAGTACCAATGTTTGCCCTGAATGGTAATGAGAAGTCAATTATATGCATGAAATATCACCTTGAACACTATAGGTATAATAAAGTGATATTGAAATTCCAAATTTTTACCCTCAAATAAAGGTTATAAAAGTGTTTTAATCACTCACAGGTTTGCAGACCTATTAATGAGCATTCATGAGTCTAATTTCATGTTTAAGATGTTTTGACAATGGAGAGAGGTATCATAGATCCCTAAACATTCATATGACCTTATAATATTCCTTTTCATCCTCAAGAGGGATTAAATAGACTATAAACTCCAACTTTCATGTATATACCTTACATATGAACTGATTGTATGTACATGCCTATACAGACCAAATAGACAAGTTGAAGATGACATAATGCTTGGTCAAGAGGTCCATAAGTTGTGATAAAGTGATAAGGAATTTTAAAGAGTTTATATAGTCTCAATATGGTAAAGGACTCAATAAACTCCCTCTAAATAGTTATACAAGAAGAATAGAGACCTACAGGTTACAATCCTGTAGGTCCTCATTTTGAACCAAAAGAGCTAATCACCATGGAGGGATAATTGGTTAGGAACCTGACACATGACTCAGTGAAAATGAGATAAAGTTATGTAGGTCAATGAAGAAACCTAAATATTTTAAGAGCCAAAGTAAAATTGAAATGACCGAGTCTACAAGCTCAGATGCTTATGCACAGTCCTGTGTATGAAGGTAATAGTAAAAGTTGTGGAATGCTATGAAAAGGTCAAGGAAATTGTAGAGTGGTGAGGTTTCAATGAAGTTTGATTACCTTCAAAGTGTCAATTATGGAATTGAGTAATCCAGGTTCAAAACTCAAATTTCAAACTCTTTCCTAGTAGTCACCTACAACCATCACTTGGATGAGATTGAAACCTATGAATGGTAATTTTGTAGATAAAAGGTCATTAAAAAGGTGAAAAAGTTTAAAATAAGGTAGATAATTATAATTAAAATGGTAAAAGGTTCTTTAATTCCATGATTTGCATTAAAACCCAAAGAACATAGTTGACCTTCATGATCACATACAATCATACTTTAGGAAGGCACAAGGAGCAAGTGAGTGTTTGTGAAAGATATAGTGTTTTGATAAATTAAAAGAAGATTTTTAGGAATCTCAAGTAAAAACAAAGTAAATTTAATGTTCAATTATTGTGATATAAATATTAAAACCCTTAAGTGCATTCAAACTCCTTCAATAACCACCTACAAGTTACTAAGAAGAGCAGGCTAGTTTCAATCCTGAAGAGAGAGCAGAGTGTACCTAACGAGCATGGGAATTTGGGTGAGATGTAAAATTGTGAAAACTTAATTTGAAGATAAAAAGAGATATGAAGGAGTGACAAAGGATATTGGCCAAAATAGATCTCTCAACCCTAACTTCACAGCCATGAAGCTACAAGACTACCTGCATGGCTAAGTGAAAGTTGCTTGCTTAAAGTGAGGAGAGGAGGTCTAGGGAAGGAAATAATTAGGATATGGTTTAATGATAATAGTAATATCTCAATTATATTTTAAAACCCAATGACAAAGTGAATAAAAGAAGATAAGCTCTGTTCAGGCTTAGTAAGACAAGCCTAACTCTGTACACAGACCTACAAGGACAATCATGAGAAGGGTGGTTAGTTAACATTGAGATGAGAGCCTTGAGGGTCATAAGGAGGTGATATACACCTTAGATAAGCATTTTATGAGGTCCTAGATCCTATAACAAAGAATAAAAGTCCCAAACACAGTTAGCTAGTGTCAGTAGCATTGATTTATTCTTAAACCCTAGCATGAGTTGATGAAGCATATAACAGGGTTGGAGAAGAAATATGACAAGATAATCATGAGAGAAAGTCAAAGTGGATGTCATAGACTTTAATAGGTCATTTTCAACTCAAACCAAATGTAAAAAAGTGCTCTTTTAAACCTAAACTCTGCTTGACCTCATAGAACATAGTCTTATCAGCCTAAGATGCACTTTCTCTTACTCATTACTATACATAGGGTTTTCATGGTGACCCAAGATCATTTGGAATGATAAGAGACCTTGTGTACTTGTAATTTATGGTATTGGTTAGTTGATTGATGCCCCAAGATTTATGAATCATCTTTAAGAGTGCAAGGCACTCATAGGTTGCCAAAGAGATTACATTTAACCTAATGAGAGAGAAGATGATTTTAATGCCTATAGATGAATTAAATAAGTCTTGAAACAACATGGATGACCTTTAAAACTCCCCTGAGTACCTTCTCATGTAATTGATTGGCATGTGCAGGCTATAGGTGTACAAAAAAGGGCCAAAGAATACTATTCAAAGCTACTTGGGAGGTCCATACAAGGTTCCAGGAGTTAAAATTTGATATGGAATATCTTTATGAGGTCCTTAAATTTAATCAAATGTTTTTTTGAGGTTTCACATGTATGGGAAGCCTGTAGAGCTAAAATTCAGTTTGTAGGAATTGAGACCTAATTGAGGAGAGAGATTGGGCTAAAAAAGGCACTTCCACTCAGATTCAAGACATGAAATTTATGGAGCTATAAATCCATATTGGATCTTAAAATATATTATCAATTTCTCAATAAATTCTATACATTATTCTACACAAGGAGGTTTACACATTTTTAGGGATACAAGGAATAAGGTCAAATGAGAGCTTTTGGTGTAGAACAAGTTCTTGAGGGTAGTTTGAGACCTCAAAAAGAGTTATTTTAGGTATAATATGATGTGAATAGGGCATCCTTGGAGAAATAATGAATTGGAGAATATGAACTCAAGTTTTGACACTTGTAAGCAAGATTGGTCTAGTGAGATGAATGGGTTTCAAGACACCTAAAGAGATGGATGATGATTGTTATTGAGACATCATTTGGATAAATTTTAAAAATTATGAAAGGTGTTAAGATAAAATTTAGACTATAAATCAACATGGTTTTATTTTGAAGAGTGTCACTTGTCCATTCACAAGCCAAGACAAAGGGTGCTTTTGAAAAGCAAAGCAAGGTGTCAAGCAAAGTATGAAACCTCCACACCACTTGGAATTTAAGAGCATCTTTAGGAGACCAAAACATTTCCTTGAAGATCTGATGGGGTAATATCATACCCTTTTATTGTTTTAACTCTCTCATGAGACACTTGTTGTCATCTTTCATATGCCCTTCTCTCTTTTTCTTTCACATTTCTCTATATATTTAGCCTTGATAGGCTATGTTGGTATCCTCCACCTAGGTATGGTGAAGCCCTGATAAGAGAAACACTTTTATTTTGCCTTTGGAATTAAATAAAACTAAGTTTTTCCTTCTCATGTCTTGTGTGTCTAATATATGTTCTTAGTTGGTTGATGAATGGTTATTGATAGAAAATGCTTCCTTTCATTTGTCCTTTCTTAGTTATCTCTACATAATTAGTAGTCATCTTTGTACATCACATAATGTGAATAAAAACTTGTGTGCTTGACAAGTGAAGAACTCATTCTTAGTGTCTTTAGAGACCTATGGATCAACTTCCTAGTATATGCACCATGCACTAACCTCTATGTGAAACACTCATGCCTAGAGACCTTCCTATTTGAATAGTGAAATTGAATTCATGTTGTAATTCATGTCTTTAGTGTATGGTATATAGGTGTAGGACCACATATTTGGTACATCACCATTATTAGAATAGATTTCTCTCCCTTTTTATAGTAAGTGGTAGATTAGTGTTTGAGCCTAAGTGATTCATCAAGGGGAGATAGCCCTTTAACCTTAATATTCACCTCTCCAATAGGGTACCCATAAACTTGAGGTGTTTCCATGTTACATCAAATTTAGAAGGCTTGAACTACCTTTCAAAGGGTGAAAAATTGACTGATAATAGTTAGCTAAGAGGTAGTTAAATCTTTCTACTACTAACACATATAAAGAAGGGTTTTAAATGCTTCCTTGTTGGATAGAATGATGAATTTCAAATTGAGAATATTGGGTGCCATTGATTTTAATAAAATCCCTAGCATCCTAAAATAGAATATTAATAGTTTGAACAAATTTGGGGCCAAAACCAAGGGCCTATAGCATGGTTAGAATGAATGGCCACTCAATATGATCATAAAATTTCTCAAAATTAATCTTGACCAACAAATCCTTTTGAATAGAGATTTGATCCCATTTCATACCTTCCCAAATAGAAATGACATTATCTAGAATGAATCTATTCTAAATAAAGTGAGTTTGTTCACTTCTAACAATTGAAGGGAGAATTATTTGACCTTGAGGGCTAAAACCTTTGCAATAATCTTGTAGAATATGTTGAGAAAAGTAATAGGCATCCAATTGGTGATAATTTTAGGATCACCAATGTTGGGAATAAACTTAATATTACCCTAATTTATAAGGAGTCCCAAAGAATTGGTTAAAATAACTTTAGAATAGAATTGATAAAGATGAGGACCAACAATATCCTAGAGGGTTTGTTAGAACTCACATGGGAAATCATCAATTCTTGGAGCTTTGTCAACTTCCATCTACTTAACATCCTCATGGATTTCTTTGAGAGATAAATGCCTATCATAAGCAATTCTCTGTGAATTGGAAACTTTATATGGCACCACTTGGATGAATTGATGGCGAGTTACCTCCCATTCAGGAGAGGAAGTGTGTGCTGAGAATACACCATGGTAATGATGAAAAAAGCTTTCTTAATGTCAATAAGTTTTGTAAGCTGAGCATTTCCTTTCTTATCAAATTTATTATATTAGCATCTCTCCTAGAGCAGAGAAGGGTGAAAAAGTCCTTAGAGACTTTGTCTCATATTTTCAACCAGTGCTTATGAGCTCTCGATTAAGCTCCTCTGGCCTTGTTAGCCTCCTCAACTTGGAGCTTATGGTTCCAATGTACCACTTGAGTTTGAAGGTAAACATTAAAATGTGATAGCTCCAATTCATGTGAAACCCAAAGATATTCATGGTTTGTAGCATTATGCAGACATTTTCTGAAATAGGTCATTTATTTGCCATAGATTTGATGAAAGGTGGAAATGCAAGTAAGAGCATCTAACCACCATTAGATCCAACTAGTACCCCCATTGGTTGGGGAACTACGTTTCAAATTTTGACTATGTTCCCCATTATTCTTTCATGTTTGAGGTGAGCAATATTTAGATACAATTTAGTGGAGATAGGTTTTACTTGAAGCGTACGTTCCACTGAATATTAAAGCAGATAGGGTGATGATATGATAAAAGAGTATCAAGGATGACTGTTACTAGCCTATCATGTATCGAGGTAAAAAATGTCTTATTCAGATAGCAAGGCATGGTCAAGCCGTTGAAGAACCCTATCTTTTCCCTATTGAAAATTGAACCAGGGGATGGCTGAATTTTTCCTCTAGTGATGATTGGGATCGAATACCTTAAGTTTTTTATGCATATAAAACTAGGATTCACACTCACCAGTATACCATCACATTATAAGGCATCCTTATTTATCCTCACCCAATTATACCATGTTAAAATCACCATAGAGGATCTAATGCACATCAGGAAGTGTGTCAGCTATCCACCTCCATAGAGCGGCCCATTCCACAGTATCATTATAGGTGTACAAGTTAACCAACCCAATGATGTGGTTACTAAAGTCAAAAAGGGTCCACACCACTCGGTTGGTGGGGTATAATCCCTAAGAAATTATATTCTAAGAAATCTCTAGAGCCCAAAAAGTGGCAGCCCCACCATGCCCAGCTTCATGCCTACTAGCTTGACATATGGCCTCAGGACAAATTATTCATGTTGTATTCTATAGTAAGAATCCATAAATATTAACCTCTTGAAAGCAAAGAATTTTCATATTGATAAAAATATAACAACTATTCCTAAATGCATACTTATGTAGAGGATCAGTAAGGCCCCAATAATTCCAAGAGTAAACAATCATTGGGAACTATCGAGGTGCTTGTCAGTCTCCTCTGTAAGATCTTCAAGTGCAGAGAACCCATTAAACATAAGTTTTTTAGGCATATAATCATTCATTTTAAATGATTGTATCTTATGATCCATTTATTCCTCCTCCTTAGGATATGGAGAGGGACTTTAGGAGTGATAAAACTTTGATTTGTGGTCCAGGGTGACCAAAGTCCATTCTTCTTCTGGTATATTCACCCTGGGAGAGTATTGTGATGGTGGCATTGACAATGGCATCTCAACTAGAGAAGCCACTACTTTTGGAATAAGCACAAATGGAGGATAAACTTATTAGGAAAAATAGTTTTAATAGTAAAAGTTGAGGCATGATTATTCCCAATAGGTCTGTAAGAAGAAGCTTGTGGACTACCACCACCTTTTGAAGAGTTATTTTTTTTTTGTTGGTGATGGCGGTCTAACCATCATTATTTCCATTATGTAGTTTGGCCTCAGAGCTACCATTTTTTTGAGAAGAAGGGGGTGCATGCACCATCATAGGAAATTCCCAAATTATATGGTATAAGGACTAGCATTGAAAGAAAGTATTTGAGAGATTGATATACAAAACACACTAAGAAAAATTATTAGTGCCAATTTGTATATCAATGAAATATTTCAAGTCTTGAGATAAATCCAAATCAACACAAATCTTATTTTGGGGTGAGCCATAAATAAATTAGTTTGCTCATGGCATATGAAATTCCCTATGGGTTTAATGAGCTAGTTAATAAAGCCCCATAACGGGAGAGGCAAGCCAAGAAATTTGACCCAAATGGAGATTTTAGCTTTGCTTGATCCAAGACTTAAAATCCCCAAGTCTAGTGAGAGAAGACAACTAGATTATTGTGGATAAACCAAGGCCCATGGTTAACAATGGCTTTGCAGTGTTTTGGGTTTGAAAAATAAAACAAAAAAAAAGTCCTTGATAAGATTTTGGACTCCTTCTAGTTTCACACCATGGCCTTGCCAATGGTTGTGGACCCATTAATTTAGAAGGCTCTTAGGGGGGACTCAACCCACAAAATAATCAATCAAATTAAAAATTTTAAAAAAATGATAGGCTTTATCATATTTAGGCATATCCAAAACAACATCAGGTAATGGAGAGTTAAAATCATCAGCATTACCTTGTGCAAGACTTTTGAGATGAATTTTCTCACCTACTTTGGGGCCATGGTTGCATTCACTCACTCCAACTTTCTCTATATCTACAGATGCAGAGAGAAAGGTGGTGGTCATTTAAAATAGGGTACCTTTACCACCCAGAGGGTGAATCATCAATCAAAATCAGCAATAAATGCAAAGAAAAGCAATATCCTACCTAGATCCATAGCAATCGGTAGTCTAATAGAGATGCCTAAAGGCTCATCAATGTAGAGATAGAAAACCCTCACTACATTACAATCTTTGAAATAACTTTAGAATACAAGCCAAAGAAAAATTAGACTACTTTGATCCCATTTCTTCTTAATTATGAGATTGAGTATATCAAAAGTCATACTAATGTTCATTTTATTCACTTTAGATTCATCCATGTCCTTATTAAGCCATTAACTCCTAAAAATATTAAATGTGTTCATTATCCTTCTATCTTTGACTATCATTAGTCAAATTTCTCACATGTTTGTCAATTGTCTAGTTTATCCCAATTGAATGATGGTCATGTATGTTGTGATTTATGTCTGAACTTTTCAGTCAGTGTTCATGATAAAGTTGTACAGAAGTAAAAAATTATGGTCTTGATTGTTAGGGTTTGTTTTCTTTTGTGCATGGTTTAGACATGTTTGTTCTTTTTCAGTACGCTAGTCTCAATATTCAAATATTGTATTTCATGGTCATCACATGGCTCCTCCTAAACATACTTTCCTGCATCACCACAAATTTTCTTGTCCTCAGTCCAAGCAAATAATTTGTTATATTTTCCATCTAAGGACATATCAAGGAAAAAATTATTTAATTCCTAGACCAATTAGATAAGAAACAACTTCAAGCTTTCTTGGGAATTCTTAATTATGTAAATCATTTTTATGTTGATAGTGGTATTGATAGGTTTTCTCTATAGTAATTGTTGAAAATCAACTGTAATTATGTATGGACTGATGAACATAGTAGAGTAGTCCAACATATTAAATAAAAGGTTGTTAATCTTCTTGAACTTCATGTACCCAAGTCAGAAAATTTTGTAATATATATTGATGCTTCTGATATTGCTTGGGGAGGAGTTATTTTTTGTATAGAAAATAATAAAGAATATGAGTGTGAATATGCCAGTGTATTTTTCTCATATGATGTAAAATTCCTCTAATAAAAAAATCTATGCTATAAAAAATTATTTAGAAAAAATTGTTCTCAAGTCAATACATGTAAAAAAAATTGTAATTAAAATAGATTGTACCAAATTCCTGACATTTAAAGAGAAAGATCATGGTAGGAAAGATGGTAGAGGTAAATATGTTTGGTGGCAGAGCTATTTTAATTGATTTACTTATAATACTCAGCATATTTCAAGACAAAACAATATTGTTACAAATTGGCTCAACATAAATCTTGTTTTATCCTACATGGATCATCCTCAAGGACTTCAAAGGCCATAATTCTCTGTCAATAAGGTAAAAGTTGTTAGGTTTGATGTTGTCTCTCTCCCAATTCAAGTAGATATTTTTAGATATGGAGTAATAGAGATATATCATAGAATTTCTAGGCATGTTGCTCAAGAATTGATACCATATAAATCTTGTAGTATTGAATCTTTCAGCCTTTATAACCATTTGGTGATTAAAAAACTTAATAAGTTATTGGTTCAAAAAATTGTTGATCTAGTTTATAGACCTAATTACAAGTGGAGTATCAAGATTGAAGAATAGTTAAATGAACATCTTATAAGGTTTGTAAAATTATGTGGTCCTCCAATTCTCAGACTATATGGTCCACATCTAGATGAAAGATTAATTGCCTAGACAATAATCAGACTAAGATTAGAATGGGATTCAGAAATGCAAATGTGCAAGAATTACCATAATACTCTTCATACTCCTTTTTGGGAATTATAATTTTTCTTTAAGATCACTTGTAAATTTAGGCCAGTAACTACAGAAGATCTTTGAGATGCTGAAAGGTTCCTTTTTGAAGGACAAGAGTCTTATCAGTGGGACCCAAGGAGTTCATCCTCATTTGATGAAGATAGAAGATTGGCACATAGACTTGACTTTATTGATTTGATAAATGATTTTATTTAATCAGCATCTTCATAGTGCACATCTATTTATTGTGTGTATCCTACTTTATGTAACATCTTATATAATATTCTCAGTTAGTAGAGTTTGATTTTATTAGTAGATATCTCTTCCATCTGTAGTTGTAAAAAAAATAGAAGTGATAGACAATGTCAGCTAGTAAGACTAGATAATTCTCACTCCATTGTTGTAAATTAAAGATGAAGGAAGCATAGTGGGCCTACTGAATCTAAAGTCTGTCTAAGTCACGAGTCCTAAGTTCTAGTCTTGTGGTTTATTAAAAAAATTGTAAATTGTTTTCAGTAATTAAGAATCCATATCCATATGGTCATCAGTGTCTATCATTGTTTATCTATAATACAAACTAAGATCCTAAATAAGTCTTTCTTTTTGGTATTAGAGACATAGCATTGATTTAAATATCTAACAATATCCAAAATTCTTGTTCTATTTTGTAAGTTGATAACTTGTATGTTGTCATGTTGTTGTCTAATTTCTTTATAAAGAGTTGTTGAAAGTTATTTTGTTAATATTTTAAGGTGTTATTTTTCTCTTAAGTCCTTGGATACTCAGACATTTTTGTAGTCCCAAATAGTTAGTGCTAAAGAATGATGGAATTATCTCATGCTACTAATATCCAAGGATTTTGTATGCTTAATGAAGCTAAAGCATAAGGATACCTCAGTCTTGATGCTCAAAATACTTATGAAGAAGTTTTCAAAGTAGAAAAAAGTTCTATTGCAATTCTTACTATCAATATTATTGAAGATAATTTGCCAAGTAATCTAGTTAATTTTAAGCCTACCAATATTATGCCTTCAAATGTGTATAAGAGTTCACAATAAGAGTCTAAGGGGGAATTTTGGAGCAAGTTAACTTGCTAGATGATTCTCATGTTTGGTGATAGCTTTAGTTTTAGAAATAAGATTAAGGACTTGATAATGGGCAAACTCAATAACATCAGCAAGAGCACACTAATCTTTTAAGTTAAAAATAATTAATTACTCGATATGATAAGTTATATGGCAAAGTATTTAAGAAATTCATTTTAATAGCATCAGAATGAGCACACATAGCAAAATAAGCTAGCTTCCAAAATTACTTAGAAAAATCTTCAAACTGAGAAATATCACATAATTTCATGCACTTAAACCATTTTTATTCTTCATTATGCTTAGGCTACATTAGAGGGACAAATTCTTGAATTAAAAGTGTATACAAGGCTTTTATGGGTTGAATTTGAGTAAAGGCCTATAAATTTTTTTCCGTTTCACTAAGTTGATCCCACCAAGATCTAATAATGCCTCAAAATTATTTAGTTGTTAGACCTACAGCAATAGATTCATCCATTCCTTTAGTAGTGGCTATGGATTCAAAACAATTACACCAACTAGTAATCTCATGGTATAGATTGTAAATTATCATCAAGATTTAGATACCATGGTTTAATAGGCATAAAACCTCTTTACATCATGGAATTTGATTTATTAGCAGTTTTATTAGGCTTATCCTTATGTTTTTCTAGAGGAGTTGCCGTGATCCTAGGTCTAAAATCTAATGTTTGGAGACCTTGACTAGAGGTTGAAGGTAAAGTTAATGGTGTATCTTATTTCTTTTTCTTTTTTTGCTCAAGCCATGAGATACTTTGAATAAGTTGGTCAAACTTATCATCAATATTATGTATAGTTCTAGACATCGTATTTACAAAATTTTGAATACTATCAATCTTATCGATAAATGCATGAATAGTATTCAAATATTTATCAACATATTAATGTATTTTTTTAACATAATTTCTAATAAAATATACATAATCACTTACATAATGTACAGTTCCCATCGATGTTCTAATCTATTGAGCATCTCTACACAAATCATCAAAATTCCCTCAGAAATGAGAATTAAATATAGCAACATAATTTATATTTGGCTTCTTTTCCTCAATCTTAGTAAGCTAAAAAGTGTAAAAAAAATTAATACACTTTTCCTTTGTCAAACTGATAATAACCTTTTAAGGGGGGCCATCTTCCACCTCTATATAATGTAATATCATCTTCATGATAGAACACAAAATTTCTATTTCTAGACAAAGCAGACATAGACAAAAGAGCAAACTTTTATTTTCCTTGGTTAATTTGTTCATCTTCTAATTCTACAAACAAATTTATTTTTCTAGTACTTCAACTAGACTGACTAGAAATATTATTCCTATGAGTCTCTCTATGTTTGGAAGAAATCTTATGAAAGAGACTTCAAGGAAATATATGAACTTTATTTCCATCAACATGATGAACAGTGTTGGACTGGTGTTTATCTCTTAGCATAACACATTTTAGCCAATCAAATTTTGATTAAGTAGGTACCAAAATTGAATTTATAAGGCCTTTTTGTAACTAAATTGTACCACTTAGTCTACGGGCATAAGGAGGACTTTCAATCATTATAGGGTGGCTAGCATTAGTCATGGAATACAAGATTTGAATATTGAGACTAGCATACTGAAAAGGACCGAAAATGTCTAAACCATACACAAAAGAAAGAAAAAAACCCAACAATCAAGACTGTTAGCTTTTACTTATGTACAACCTTTATCATGAGAGTTGATTTACAAGTTCAGACATAACTCATAGCATACATGACCATCATTTAATTGGGATAAACTAGACAACTAACAAGCATGTGATAAATTCAAAAGAAAATGGTCACAAATATTAAGATAATGAATGGGTTTAATATTTTCAAGAAATAATGGCTTAATAAAGACACAGATCAATCCAAAGTGAAAAAATTGAACATCAATATGACATGATATATTCAATCTCAAAGCTAGAAATAATTGGGATCAAATTAGTCTAATAATTATCCTTTGACTTGTATTCTAAATCTATTTCAAACGACTTCACTCAAGGTTTTACAAAAGTCTTATAAGTAATTTTGTATGAAAATTTTCCTAACAAATTTTTCCCTTTAGACTTGTGTTATGAACTCTTATACACATTGTTAGGCTTAATACTGGTAGACTTAAAATTAGCTAGAGTAACTGGCAAGTTATCTTCAATAATATTGATATCAAGAACTACGTTAGAACTTTCTTCTACTTTTAAAACCTATTCACTAGGGTTTTGAGCATCAAGACTAAAGTATCATTTTGCTTCAGTTTCATTAAGGATCTGGAATCCTTGGCTATCAGTAGTATGAGAGAAATTTTCCCATTATTCAGCACTAACTGTCTAGTACTATGAGAGTGTCTGGGTATCCAAAGACTTAAGAGTAAAATAACAACTTACAATCTTAACAAAATAACAATTTAACATCTCTTTAGACAAGAATCAAAGAATAGACAAGTTATCAACTTATAAAATAGAATAAGAATTTTGGATCTTGTTAAATCTTTAACTCAATGTTGTGGCTCTGATACCAAAATGACATACTTGCTCAAGATCTTAGTTTTTAAGATTGAGAAAAAATGATGGAGGTTGATCATTGAATGGATACGGATTCTTAATTACTAAAATCAAATTAGTTATGAAGGCCAAAAGATTCAATACTATAAGCTTCATATGATATTAATTCTTGAGCAACATGTCTAGAAATTCTATGATATTTCTCTATTACTCCATATTTGAAAATGGAGAGAGAGAGAGATAGAGAGAGGATCAAACCTGACACCTTTTACCTTATGGACAGAGAATTGTGTCTTTTGAGGTCCCTGAGGATGATCTATGTAGAATAAAACAAGATTTCTAATGAGCCAATCTCTAACAATATTGTCTCATCCTAAAATATGTTGAGCAGTATAATTAAACCAATTAAAGTAGTCTTGTCACCAAAAATATTTACCTCTGTCATCTTTCTTTCCATGATCCTTCTCTTTAAATGTTTGGAATCTAGTACAATCTATTTTAATTAATTTTTTTTACATGCATTAACCTAAGATCAAACTTTTCTAAACACTTTTTTACATCATAGATTTCATTATTAGAGGAAATCCATTTCTTTACATCATCTAAAAAACTCCACTAACATATTCACAAACATATTCTTTATTATCTTTTATACATCAAAGAACTCCTCCCCAAGCAATATCAGAAGGATCAATATATGGTACAAAAAAATTTGACTTGGGTACATGAAGTTCAAGAAGATAAGCAACCTTTTGTTTAATATGTTGGATTGTTATGCTATGTTCATAAGTTCATACATACGGTTATTTTTCAATAATTCTTGCAGACAAAATCTATCAATACCACTATCAGCATTAAAATTATTGAAGATAATTTGCCAAGTAATCTAGTTAATTTTAAGCCTATCAATATTATGCCTTCAAATGTGTATAAGAGTTCACAATAAGAGTCTAAGGGGGAATTTTGGAGCAAGTTAACTTGCTAGATGATTCTCATGTTTGGTGATAGCTTTAGTTTTAGAAATAAGATTAAGGACTTGATAATGGGCAAACTCAATAACATCATCAAGAGCACACTAATCTTTTAAGTTAAAAATAATTAATTACTCGATATGATAAGTTATATGGCAAAGTATTTAAGAAATTCATTTTAATAGCATCAGAATGAGCACACATAGCAAAATAAGCTAGCTTCCAAAATTACTTAGAAAAATCTTCAAACTGAGAAATATCACATAATTTCATGCACTTAAACCATTTTTATTCTTCATTATGCTTAGGCTACATTAGAGGGACAAATTCTTGAATTAAAAGTGTATACAAGGCTTTTATGGGTTGAATTTGAGTAAAGGCCTATAAATTTTTTTCCGTTTCACTAAGTTGATCCCACCAAGATCTAATAATGCCTCAAAAGTATTTAGTTGTTAGACCTACAGCAATAGATTCATCCATTCCTTTAGTAGTGGCTATGGATTCAAAACAATTACACCAACTAGTAATCTCATGGTATAGATTGTAAATTATCATCAAGATTTAGATACCATGGTTTAATAGGCATAAAACCTCTTTACATCATGGAATTTGATTTATTAGCAGTTTTATTAGGCTTATCCTTGTGTTTTTCTAGAGGAGTTGTCGTGATCCTAGGTCTAAAATCTAATGTTTGGAGACCTTGACTAGAGGTTGAAGGTAAAGTTAATGGTGTATCTTTTTTCTTTTTCTTTTTTTGCTCAAGCCATGAGATACTTTGAATAAGTTGGTCAAACTTATCATCAATATTATGTATAGTTCTAGACATCGTATTTACAAAATTTTGAATACTATCAATCTTATCGATAAATGCATGAATAGTATTCAAATATTTATCAACATATTAATGTATTTTTTTAACATAATTTCTAATAAAATATACATAATCACTTACATAATGTACAGTTCCCATCGATGTTCTAATCTATTGAGCATCTCTACACAAATCATCAAAATTCCCTCAGAAATGAGAATTAAATATAGCAACATAATTTATATTTGGCTTCTTTTCCTCAATCTTAGTAAGCTAAAAAGTGTAAAAAAAATTAATACACTTTTCCTTTGTCAAACTGATAATAACCTTTTAAGGGGGGCCATCTTCCACCTCTATATAATGTAATATCATCTTCATGATAAAACACAAAATTTCTATTTCTAGACAAAGCAGACATAGACAAAAGAGCAAACTTTTATTTTCCTTGGTTAATTTGTTCATCTTCTAATTCTACAAACAAATTTATTTTTCTAGTACTTCAACTAGACTGACTAGAAATATTATTCCTATGAGTCTCTCTATGTTTGGAAGAAATCTTATGAAAGAGACTTCAAGGAAATATATGAACTTTATTTCCATCAACATGATGAACAGTGTTGGACTGGTGTTTATCTCTTAGCATAACACATTTTAGCCAATCAAATTTTGATTAAGTAGGTACCAAAATTGAATTTATAAGGCCTTTTTGTAACTAAATTGTACCACTTAGTCTACGGGCATAAGGAGGACTTTCAATCATTATAGGGTGGCTAGCATTAGTCATGGAATACAAGATTTGAATATTGAGACTAGCATACTGAAAAGGACCGAAAATGTCTAAACCATACACAAAAGAAAGAAAAAAACCCAACAATCAAGACTGTTAGCTTTTACTTATGTACAACCTTTATCATGAGAGTTGATTTACAAGTTCAGACATAACTCATAGCATACATGACCATCATTTAATTGGGATAAACTAGACAACTAACAAGCATGTGATAAATTCAAAAGAAAATGGTCACAAATATTAAGATAATGAATGGGTTTAATATTTTCAAGAAATAATGGCTTAATAAAGACACAGATCAATCCAAAGTGAAAAAATTGAACATCAATATGACATGATATATTCAATCTCAAAACTAGAAATAATTGGGATCAAATTAGTCTAATAATTATCCTTTGACTTGTATTCTAAATCTATTTCAAACGACTTCACTCAAGGTTTTACAAAAGTCTTATAAGTAATTTTGTATGAAAATTTTCCTAACAAATTTTTCCCTTTAGACTTGTGTTATGAACTCTTATACACATTGTTAGGCTTAATACTGGTAGACTTAAAATTAGCTAGAGTAACTGGCAAGTTATCTTCAATAATATTGATATCAAGAACTACGTTAGAACTTTCTTCTACTTTTAAAACCTATTCACTAGGGTTTTGAGCATCAAGACTAAAGTATCATTTTGCTTCAGTTTCATTAAGGATCTGGAATCCTTGGCTATCAGTAGTATGAGAGAAATTTTCCCATTATTCAGCACTAACTGTCTAGGACTATGAGAGTGTCTGGGTATCCAAAGACTTAAGAGTAAAATAACAACTTACAATCTTAACAAAATAACAATTTAACATCTCTTTAGACAAGAATCAAAGAATAGACAAGTTATCAACTTATAAAATAGAATAAGAATTTTGGATCTTGTTAAATCTTTAACTCAATGTTGTGGCTCTGATACCAAAATGACATACTTGCTCAAGATCTTAGTTTTTAAGATTGAGAAAAAATGATGGAGGTTGATCATTGAATGGATACGGATTCTTAATTACTAAAATCAAATTAGTTATGAAGGCCAAAAGATTCAATACTATAAGCTTCATATGATATTAATTCTTGAGCAACATGTCTAGAAATTCTATGATATTTCTCTATTACTCCATATTTGAAAATGGAGAGAGAGAGAGATAGAGAGAGGATCAAACCTGACACCTTTTACCTTATGGACAGAGAATTGTGTCTTTTGAGGTCCCTGAGGATGATCTATGTAGAATAAAACAAGATTTCTAATGAGCCAATCTCTAACAATATTGTCTCATCCTAAAATATGTTGAGCAGTATAATTAAACCAATTAAAGTAGTCTTGTCACCAAAAATATTTACCTCTGTCATCTTTCTTTCCATGATCCTTCTCTTTAAATGTTTGGAATCTAGTACAATCTATTTTAATTAATTTTTTTTACATGCATTAACCTAAGATCAAACTTTTCTAAACACTTTTTTACATCATAGATTTCATTATTAGAGGAAATCCATTTCTTTACATCATCTAAAAAACTCCACTAACATATTCACAAACATATTCTTTATTATCTTTTATACATCAAAGAACTCCTCCCCAAGCAATATCAGAAGGATCAATATATGGTACAAAAAAATTTGACTTGGGTACATGAAGTTCAAGAAGATAAGCAACCTTTTGTTTAATATGTTGGATTGTTATGCTATGTTCATAAGTTCATACATACGGTTATTTTTCAATAATTCTTGCAGACAAAATCTATCAATACCACTATCAGCATTAAAATTATTTACATAGTTAAGAATTCCAAAGAAAGCTTGAAGTTTTTTTTTATCTAATTGGTTTGGGAATTCAAATATTTTTTCCCTAATATGTCCTTATAATTTTAACTAACTATTTTTTATTTCCATCCCAAGGATTTTATATCTACCTGACATAATTGTATCTTTATTTTAGATAATACTATACCAGTATCCACATCAGTGTCATAAAACATATTAAAATGTTGCAAGTGATTTTCTAATGTCTGGGTGAAAATTAAGATATCATCAATGTACATAGATTAAATCCATCATACCTATAAATATTTTATCCATGAAACTCTAAAAATAGACAAGAGCATTCAAGAGACCAAATGATATAACTTTTCATTGAAAATGTCCAAATGGGCAACAAAATGTTGTCTTCGGTCTATCTTCCTCTTTCACTTTGATTTGATAGAATCCTAATTTACAATCAAACTAGAAAAAATATTTACAACTTAAATTTTTTTGTAACAAATATGACTTGTCAAGAATATGATAGGGATAAGGTAGAGTGACATTTAATGGCTTATAATTAATTACCATTCTCTTTTTCCCTCTCTTTTGTTATGGGTGCTTATTTACTGTAAATGCATAACAATAATAAGAAGACATACATGGTTCTATGAAACCAACATCGAATAATTTTTTTATGACATTTTCCATATCTTGATAATCATGAGCACGGATTGAAACTTTATTTCCAATCTTCATCCGTTTCATTTATACCAGGTTGATTTCCATGGTAGGCATTGATTTATTCCAATTTTTCTTGGGATCATTATAATAGATATTTTCTTTTATCTTTTGTCATATTGTTTCTATTTCTTCAAGAACAAGGTTGTTGTGTGCCTAAATAAGGGTTATGTTATTAGGATATTGTTCTATAACATAAGCTAACCTTGGAAGTCCAAACCTTTCTCCATTAATGATAAATAAGGCACTTTTAATATTGCTTCCATGTCAATAATATGGTTCTATGTGATAACATAGCGGTAAAAAATGTAGTATGAAAAAACATCGTAAGGAAAAAATGTAACGATATCGGTAATGTCATGAAATATAACAAGGAGCATAATTGGGACATTTTAGTGATTAGAACATTGTTTATTTTTTGTCTAGTTCATTTTGGTGATAGTAGTTAACATTTCATGGTGGAAAAGTAATGCACCAAATTTACAAGCAAAATAATAGAGGAAAATGTGATTTCATGAGTTTTTCCCTTTAGTTGAAAGTTGTCATATTCTATGTGAGCACATCCTTTGATATGTTTTATTCTTACAATTTTTTGTCCTTGCTACAATTTGTCTTCACTACGTTTTATCCTTACTATGTTTTTTATGCTACATTTTTAACCACTACATTTTTGTCTGCTACATTTTTATGGATGCCGATAATATTGATCAATAAAGACTCCTCCTAATAGGTAGTCTATTGATAATTAGTCATGGACAAATAAATCATAATAAAAAGTCATATCTTGTATAATCATGGGTTCTTGATGCTTGTATTTATTACAAGTAAACCCATTTATTTTGATATCTAAGGACTTACAATTGTGTTTCTCATCTAACTCTTCCCAATCATCTAAAATAACTAACTTACAAAAAGAAAGAAAGGCACCAATATCAACTTGAGCATATATCTATTTATTATTAATTTGGATTGAGAAAAATTAAGCATATATGTCATTTATCAACTAAACAATATATTCAGGCTTTGGTTCTGTAGGCACAAGAGTAAATAAACATATCAGTATGTATTTGTCATGGTCTGAACATTCTAAATGTTGTCTTGAAGATGAATTCCTTCTTCCCAATCTAATTCTTCTCCTCGTCCTATTTTGTATTGAGGAGATTCCCATTTAAAGCTTCTAATTTTGCACAATATATCTCTTTTTCTTGAACATATTCATTATATGGGTCTTCATCCCATGTTGGTGCAGATCTAACTATAACTTCTTCATCTGAGAGTAGGAAACTAAATTTAAATTTCATCCATTGATCACTAGCTTTGAAACTTTTTAGAAAAGCTAATGGTAATGGATTGGGAGGTCTAATAGTCAGAGGGTCAATGTAATGTGGTCATTGTTGACCTCTTCCTGGGTATCAGCGTCCTCCTCCTCTATGTTTTTGGAAAGAAGGTCTAGAGGGACACCTTCCTCTTCCTCTGGTATTGCTTTTTGAGATTCATTCTCTAAAGGGTGTCCATGGTCTTTACATAAATGTAGGACTTTCTTCTTCAAGATCATTAGCTAGAGCGTCTAACTCATCTTTGCTCATAATCTTCTAGTTCTTCTTCATCCTCAACTTCTTCTATTCTAGGTTCATATATTTCATCCTAACCATATAAATCTTCATTTTTATCTACAATATCCCACCATGTTGCTATTTAGAGGAATATACAGCTTTAACAACAGGATTTTTAGACTTCCAATCAGGAGCTTTATGACTAGGTTGATGGCAAATATAAAAAATTATTTTCTTGGATTGAGGACCAAGAAATTTATTGCAATGTAGGAAAGTATGTTTAAGATCATATGTGAAATGGCGTAGAAAATAGGATTTTCAAAAAGATAGACATTTGCATTTAAACTGATGCTTAGGCTTATGAACAAATCATTTATAGTCATAAGGAGTAATCTCTATAAATTTTTGAGCAAGGCTACTTGATGTTTCCTAAGTTTGGTGATAGTTTTAGTGTCAAAAATAAGATTAAGCACTTGATAATGGGCAAACTCAATAACATCAACAAGATCACATTGATCAAGAGTTAATCATTTAAGCATAAAATAAGTAAATACTTGATCAATTAAGTTATATGGCAAAGAATTTAATAAATGCATTTTAACATCATCAAAATGAGCATACTTAACAGAATAAGATAGCTTATAAAATTGCTTAGCAAAATCTTCAAACTGAGAAAGATCACAGAATTTCATGCTTGTAAACCATTTTTCTTCTTCATTATGTTTAGGCTACATCAGAGAGATAAATTCTTGAATTCTCAATGTATACAGGGCTTTCATAAATTGAATTTAAGTAAAGATCTATAAATTTTGTTTTGTTTCACCAAGTTGATCCAACAATGCCCCAAAAGTATTTAGCTGCTAGACCTAAAACAATTGTTTCACCCATTCCTCCAACAATGGATATAGATTCAAAATGATTACACCAACTAGTAATCTCATGGTAGGGATCTAAATTATCATCAAGGTTTAGATACCATCATTGAATAGGCACAAAACCTCTTTGTATCATGGACTTTGATTTATTAACAACTTTACTAGGCTTATCCTTATGTTTTTCAACAAGCATGGTAGTGAGCCTAGGGCTGAAATATAATGTTTGGATACCTTAACCAGAGGTTGAAAATAAATCCAATGGTGGATCTTGTTTCCTTTCCTCTTCTTACTCAATCCATGAGATACATTGAACAAGTTGTTCAAACTTATCATCAATATTATATACAGTTTTAGACATTGTATTTACAGTATTCTAAATACTATCAATCAAGTCGATAGATGCATGAATAATATTCAAGCATTTGTCAACATGTTCATGAACTAATTTAATAAAATTTCTAATAAAAGTTACATAATCACTTATAAAATGTTCAATTCTTGTGGATGTTCTAATATGTTGAACATCTTTGCACAAATCATGAAAATTATCTTAGAAATAAGAATGAAATCTAGAAACATAATTTATATGCTTACATTCATTGGACGGATCCTTTTCCTCAATTTTTGTAGGCTAAAAAGCATACGCAAAGTAATACACTTTCTTTCATCAGACTTATGATAACCTTTTAAGGGAGGCCATTTTTCACCTCTGTCTAATGTAATATTATCTTCCTGATAGGACTCAAGAGTTCTATCTCTAGGCAAATCAGACATAGACAATGTAATCATACTTCTTATGACCCTGTTTTTCCCTATGATTACACATCGGCTCATGTGCAGACTACCGACCCTACTCATCCTACTCTAACATGTACGAGCACCATCCCACTCCCATTCTATCTTTTGATCCTACCTCTTTTCCAGATGCTTCGATTCTGGCCAAGAGGGCTAGGTTCCCTCTCTATATCAAGACCTCTATCAATGACTATCACGTTAGGAGGTGCATCATGGATGAAGGAGTCATGTTAAATATCATGCCCCTATGTGTATTCAACAAGATTGGGATTAGTCAAAAGAAGCTCTCTGATTCTTTCCATAATTGTGTTGGTTTTAATGACACACTTACACTGATGGGGAACATGAAGCTCTGGGTCAAGTTTGGCCCCAAGATAGTCAAAATCAAGTTTTCTGTGTTAGACCTTGATATTTCATACAACATGATTCTTGGTCATCCTTAGACGGCTGCCATATAGTTCATCATGTTGGCCATATTTTGCATGGTGTAGTTTATGCATGAAGGTGAGGTTCACACTATGGAGGTTGACCCAGATCCCTAGGCATTGCTCTATGCAAAGACAAATCCCTCAAGTGAGGATTTAGATGTCTCTTCATGGGGTTCTATGGATTCCCACACACCCCCTACTATTGAATCTCATTTTTTCAAGGATGAGCATTGTGATCTGACTGAGTATCGAATAATGTTAACCCCTTTAGAGTCTGGTGTGATTCAGCTAACTCCCTCTTCCACTCTACAATGCTAGGCTAGGTCATCTCTTTTCAGAGACTTATTTGAAGACATCTCCCCAGACATTGAGCTTCCCTTTGCATCGTGATTTTCCCATCAGAGTATTGGCTCTCTCAATGTGTCTCCTGTAGAGACCCCTAGAGTGGTTGACCTTGATCTCGAGTGTTATTCCATCCATGGTATAGCACCCAACCTGATCAATGAGAGGAGAGTTTAAAATAAGCTCCTACCCATGCATCCTACACATCATCATCCTCTTACTTGTTTGGGTTTAGAGATCTCATTCACCAAAAATGACCCCACCTTTGACACTCTTGTGTTTTGGGTCATGACTAGTGAACCTAAGGATATAGGTGTTCCATATCCTTCCTCTCGACTTTTCCCTATTGTTTGGCCTCTTCATATGTTGAGCAGTGGCCTACCTTAGGGGTAGATCTCTAGTTAAAGAGAAGTGGTGGTCTACCCTTAGGGGCTGGCCCAAGCTTGGACCTATGGTGCTTTATGAGCCTCATAACTTATTAGAACACCCTCCTCAGGGCCCCATTTGGTGGATTTCCCCTCTTATAGCATCCATCATCAGATCCTTGTGGATCTCCTTTGTCATTTGTCTTGTGTACTCCTCCTTGGGTGCACCTTGGGATAGATTCAGAGTCTTTTACTTCTTTTAGTTGATTGGGCTACTACATTAGTAGCTAGCCCTTTATTGACTCCCTCTCTCCTTTGTCATAATGCCTATAGGTGATATGGGTTAGTGGTTGTGGTTTCCTATGACTTGCTTTGGCCTTCCCTTGCTAGTCTTCATCTATTATGGGCCTCCTACCACCCCTCCTTGCCTCTCATTGTGATCAGCATTGAGAAACTCTCTCATGATTGACCCCTGCATAGTAGTAGTGTCTCTACCAATTGAGATGTATTTTTTGCCTCTTACACTCTAAATCCTCTTCGTATTTGCATGAGAGAGCAACGTGACCTTGGATCAGTCATGCATGCCATGAAATAATAAAAATGTGTTTTGACAAGCTCACAAACATTATCTTCTTATTTCCCCCTTTCCCTTCTATTATGGGAAAGTTTTGGGCCCTTTCTAGGCTTCTCAAGCCTATTTTTGGCCTCTTCTAGTTTAGGCCATAGCTTTTTGGGCAAAGTTACGGCCTAGGCCAATAACCTTTCTTTTTGTTCTTTTTGGGCCTCCATTCTATTCCATTTTTGCTCTTGGAACCCCCAAACATTCATCTTAGAGGTTTTGGCCCATTCCAGATGTAATGATAGGGTTTATTTCTCTCTTTGAGGCCTCATTGGGTGTGTTTTAGGACCATTATGGTCTCTTGGACCCCTAAGTCCTCTGGCTTGTTAGGATCATGTACTCCTTACCAAATATACCTTATGGGCCCTTTTTGGGTATTTTACCCATTTTTGCATTTCAGACCACAAAACCTGTCTTAGAGGTTTTGGCATGTTCTAAGAATATTGGTAGGCTCCATTTTTTAATCCAAGGCTTCCTTAGGCCTGATCTATCCCTATTTTGGTTCTTGGGACCCCTTTCAGGTCCCCATTGACCTCTTAGGTCTGTATCCCATCTCATGGACACCCAAGGATAAAAGTTACTTGTTGTGCTTCTTTTAGTTAGTCATTTCTCTACTATGCCATAGTTGATCCATTCTAACTCCCTCTCTCTCTTGTTCATCATGGTTTCAAGTAGGGTTGTCAGCTAGCTACAATGGTTTGAGACTTGCTCTAATCTTGTTGACTGGTCTTCATCTTCTTTGAAATTCCCCCCACTTTCCCTTGTTACCTCTCACCATAACTGGTATTAGTCAAAAATTATTATTTTATCTTCATTTCATTATTTTTTCCCTCGTACAACTCATTTACATCACTTCATTTAGAGATTACCTTTTTGCAGTCATTAGCCCTACATCCTCAACCCTCATTATGGTATACCTTTTAGTGATGATTTACACCAATGGTAATAGTCAGTGTAACCTAGGACTAATAGTTATAGCTTGGGATATCGATGATCAGTGGGGCCATGAGTTTTTTGTATCTGGTTTCTTCCTTACCAGTGAGATGAATAATGCCACCGAGTATCACATAATCATTGGTACCTTAACTGATGCCCATAAGTTAAGCACATACTATGTGCAATTATTCTCTGACTCATTATTATCCATGTCTCAACTCATTGGTGTCTGGTCTATCCTTAGATTTGAGTTGTTCCCCCTCTTCGAGGTGGTATATGATTTTTTCTTTCTTCGAGGACATCTAGTTCACCCATATCCCTCACAAGGAGAACACTAGGGTTGATACCCTAGTGAACATCATTTTAGATAGTATGCTTTGATTTAATAACACTTATGTCCCTTCTTTATAGACACTAGAGCTAGAGTTAGAGATGGAGTTGGATTTTAGATTATGCAGCATTTGCACTCTCACTCATAGATTGTATTGTTGACTTCTTCTACCACTATCCTTATCTGGTAAGTGCAGGGTAATGTTTCCTCTTATCTTTTTAGTTATTATTTTCCTTTGCTTTGGTGTGGATTCCAAGTACTACATAGCACTCCTTGTTCATTTTAACACTAACTACTTTTACCTTGGGGGCATATGTAATTATACTTCCCACGACCCTACTCCTCCCTATAATTACACATTAGCTCATGTGTAGACTACCAACCCTAATCATCTTAATTTGAGACATCCAACACCTTATTACACATATCCTACATCTTATTCTCATCCCCCATACATCCCTAGTCCATATTAACCCTTTTACACATAAGACAGGCCCTCTACAGACCCCCTCGAGTGATCCAGGCAACAATTTAGGGGATAATTCAGGTGACGGTTCCACCCCAATTTATGATAAAACTTTTGGGAGCTATAAATTTTGCACCGTAGCTCTAATTAACTCACCGTTTGAACCATTGGAAAGCTAAGAATGAGGAGAACATAGTGAGATGGCATAGGGCTTTGCTCAATGAAGTTTAACCCCCAAAAACCCAATGGAAGTGCCCCAAAATTCACTTTTAGTAGTGCAATCTAAAAATAATAAGTTTCTAAAAATAGTAATTCCTTAAATTTTGTATTGTTTTAAATCATGAAAGTTGAACCAATTCATCTCCCTTGAGATTGGTGATCTTCCACATCCTCCCCCTACTTTCAAAATGTGTATAAATGAAGATGTAACCTGAAATATAAATAAGATATTTCTTCCCAGAGATAAGCATATAGTTGCATTGCGATCTTGAGTAATAAAACATCTCTTCTCAAAGAATTCATTGTTACTATGTTATTTTTATGTTCTTGAAATATTTGTCAACCAAAACTTTTGAGTTTTGGATCAGTGGTATCAGATCGATTTGTCTTGAGAGTGTATGATCTCGAGGATGAGGTCAAGATACAAGAAGATTGGGTGGAAAACAATAGAGCTTCCAAACTATCCACCTATTCACTCCAAATGACTTCAAATGGCAGATGACATCGAGACATTTGATCCTTTCAAGGAAATGGTGAATGAAGCCCTCTAATGGCAATAAGCACAAATGCTACAACAATTTGCCCAAATTCTCCAACAACTCTCAATGGGAAATTTTGGCTCCTCATCTACACTTCTTGGCTCCTCATCCATGGACCATCCTTTCAGTGCCCTAACACCCTTCAAGGTTTTGGTAAATTTTGATATTCCTACATTTGAAGGCAAAATCAATGTTGATGTAGTAGAAAATTGGTTGGATCAATTGTCTTAATACTTCTCTGTAAATAAGTTCACCGATGGATAAAAGATCACTTTTGCTCTTTTGAAAGCATCATTGCTCATGAAAAATTGGTGAGAAGTGTACAAAAATAGGTTCAGTATAGATGACATTGGCCTTGAGGTGGAACCTACCTGAGATGATTTCATAGAAGTGGTAAAGGAATAATACTATTCCATTGTAGCATATGATGGTTTATACATACTGTCAGGAATCTAGAACAACAAACATGCTCTGATCCCACTTGTCAGGATGCGAAACCGGAAACATACAATTGATTACCAAACTTCAAGCAACTTAATATGCAGAAATAAACTAGATTCACCAAGTAACTAGAATTCAGAATAACACAGCATATGAGAGACAATACACAACTTGTATTAACACTTTATACAGAAAAGAATACAATAGAGAATATGCCACATCTTCTCCACCACCTTACAGAGGTTTCCCACACCTCAAGTGAACAGTAAATCTTCTCCCCAAAGCTCTCCCTCTCACAGGTCCCAACACCCAACTCAAATACAGAGTTGGTGTTCACCTCCCGTGCTTCACGCACACCACAAGTGCTCCACGCACTCCACAAGCACTCCACGTGCTCCACAAGTACTCAAGGTACTTCAAGTAGATCTCCCATGAACCTGTAATAACTTGCACTTCAACAGACCATACTTATGGAAGGAACTCCCTTGCCTTCCTCTTGCTCTATCCGAGTACACACCTGTACTCCAAGTAGATCCTGCCTGATACTGCTCCCTATTGTGTTGCTGTCTATATGACCTTGCACACCTGCAAATCAAACAACGGTTCTGCTCACCTGTGAACCTCGACCTTGCACACACATACACCTGCAGATCAACGATCTTACTTACCATGTAGATCTCCTATATAGGGCATGCAACTGTGACCAAGATCCTACACTCTTGAAGAACCCAGCTGGCTCTCCAATCCAGCACCAACACACCTGGTACTGTGGCACTAGGAGGAACGCACCATTGCTCTACCTCACACACAGAAGGAGCTTATAATTATGCTCTCTTACTCCCTAGCACACTTTTCCAATACAACCATGAGTCTATTATATAGATCTCATCCAAACAATAATTAGACATCTAATTACAATAATTAGATCCGCAGCTCTCAGTCTAAAATTAGATCTCTTCATGCAAACACTTGGTTCGTTAGCTAACTGCCCGTAAATAGCTCGCAGTCGAACCACACAGGCGACCGACGTCGGTCCCTGTCTGCCTGGAGGTGACCGACGTCGGCCGATATATGACCGACGTCGGTTGCTTCCCTGTGCTATCCTGCCGACGTCGGCTGATCAGACCGACCCCAACTTCTCTGCAACTCAGCAACCTTCAGCAACCTCCTCTCCTATTTGCATCAGTGAAGCTTTTAGCTCCACAATCCTAACAATCTCCCACTTGGAGATAAACAGTTGCACTGTACCTGTACCTGTACTCCGTCTAATCTATTTCCTGGTTTGTATCCCTCTTCAAGCTCCCACCTGAAGACAACCCACCACACATCCCGTGGTGTACCACCTGTCATCCGAGTAACCTGCCACATCCGAACCTACAACACCTGTAGTGAAGTCCTGACCCTGCATAGCAACACCTGCTGCTGGTCCCTCTCAGAAAACCTGAGAACCCACTTCCCCGAATTGGCTCCTAACTCTGACAGCTCCCACTGCATGGGAATACTCAGGTCTATACCAGACCTCATGTGATTTTGGACACTGTACCTGTCCAGCCCTTAGTGTGCTCCGGCTCTGTATCCCGAACCTCGCCAACACCTGATTCACACCAGCTCCCACTCGAGACAAAATCAACCTGTGATCTCCATGCCTCCCATGTCAAAGAATTCTGCTGCTCCAAACTCCTCATGACATGCCACTGAACTAATCTTACCCTTAGCTCAGCAAAACCCTGTATGTACACTCCTGCTAGCTAGCATACTATCCACATACAGCAACAGAATGATGTTGCAATCATCATCCCCCTGGTAAGTCAAACCACAGTAGTTACCTGACACTGACTGAAGCCATGCTTCATCCTCCACCTGTCAAACCTGGTACCACTGTCTTGCAGCTCCTCAAGACCATATGCCTGGTCTTCCGTCTCACATATCCGTTCTCTCTATTCTTCTACTAAGGAATCTATTCGTCTCTGTGCTTTCATCCAGCTGGCAACCCTACCAAAACACACCTGTTTGGTTCACCTCCAAGGAATCACATCCTCATCCATGCCAAGCTCACACCTGTTTCCTGGATCCTTCCTGCTCTACAATCAGCAACATGTATAAAGAAGAGGAACAACGAATTTGAGGGCCTACTTACGCCTTCAGTCCTCCGTATGGGTGTTTGAGACTCCTTGACAACATGTTGTCCACCCAAAATTCGTTACAGTGACCGACCTCGATCACCCCACAGTCTGCATCCGACCGACGTCAGTTCTCATGCGTCTGTACCTGACTACCAACCTGCTAGCGCTGGTGTCCCTACTGCCGACGTCGGTCCTCCTGACCGACATCGGTCTTACATACTGCCGACGTCGGTCCCATGACCGACATCGGTCTTATCCTTCCCGACATCGCCGGCTTCGGTCTGCACATGACCGACATCGGCACCTGTCTGTTCGACGCCAGTTCCTTCTGACCGACGCCGGTGTCTGTGTTCGCCTGTGAGTGATGACTTTTTACCCGCGAGCTTCTTTGAATCAAAACCCATGTCCAAACTGCTCAGCTCAGAAGTATCCAGCACCATCCACTGAACTCTGTCTGCCATCTCCTCCAAGAACACCAAGGCTTTCCAGTTCTTAAGCCTATCAAATATATCTGTCTTCCACTTAAGAACATGCATCTCCTTCCTGCTCATGTGACCAAGCCTACGAAGCCACGTCTCCGCAACAGAAGAAGAATCAGTAATATAAACAAGTAGATAAAGAATACCTGTTTTCTTACCACCAGCTAATTCAAGTGCTACCGCTGTGAGAGTTCTTGTGCATCTCTCATCACCCAATCTTTCTGAAGAAATTAGCCAAATCTCCAAACCTGGGACCTGCATGACCTTCATCAACACCTGTGTGTTGGCCGCCTGCGATTTCAGCTTCACTTCCCCTTTGCCAATTCTTTGGCAAGGCTTACCAGCTCCTCTACCTGGGGCTGCATGGAAAGAGGCAACCAAATCTTTTATCCAAGATTCAACTTTATCTAAGAAACCTGCAAACACATCCTGTGCAACAACACCTGCTACATCTGTATCTTTAGTTTCTTCATGCTGATCTGTTACCAACCAATAATGTTCTTTTCCCTGCTCTTTCTTTCCATCGGACCGTGAGTAACCGTCTGTGCTTTTCAACTCCTCCATTCTTAGCTTACTTTGATCTGTCGTTGCTCTACTCCCACTCAATCAGAAACCCCTGAGAGTGCCCTGTAACCAAAACACAACCTGCTTCCTGCAACCTGGCTCTGATACCACTTGTCAGGAATCTAGAACAACAAACATGCTCTGATCCCACTTGTCAGGATGTGAAACTGGAAACATACAATTGATTACCAAACTTCAAGCAACTTAATATGCGAAAATAAACTAGATTCACCAAGTAACTAGAATTCAGAATAACACAGCATATGAGAGACAATACACAACTTGTATTAACACTTTATACAGAAAAGAATACAATAGAGAATATGCCACATCTTCTCCACCACCTTACAGAGGTTTCCCACACCTCAAGTGAACAGTAAATCTTCTCCCCAAAGCTCTCCCTCTCACAGGTCCCAACACCCAACTCAAATACAGAGTTGGTGTTCACCTCCCGTGCTTCACGCACACCACAAGTGCTCCACGCACTCCACAAGCACTCCACGTGCTCCACAAGTACTCAAGGTACTTCAAGTAGATCTCCCATGAACCTGCAATAACCTGCACTTCAACAGACCATACTTATGGAAGGAACTCCCTTGCCTTCCTCTTGCTCTATCCGAGTACACACCTGTACTCCAAGTAGATCCTGCCTGATACTGCTCCCTGTTGTGTTGCTGTCTATATGACCTTGCACACCTGCAAATCAAACAACGGTTCTGCTCACCTGTGAACCTCGACCTTGCACACACATACACCTGCAGATCAACGATCTTACTTACCATGTAGATCTCCTATATAGGGCATGCAACTGTGACCAAGATCCTACACTCTTGAAGAACCCAGCTGGCTCTCCAATCCAGCACCAACACACCTGGTACTGTGGCACTAGGAGGAACGCACCATTGCTCTACCTCACACACAGAAGGAGCTTATAATTATGCTCTCTTACTCCCTAGCACACTTTTCCAATACAACCATGAGTCTATTATATAGATCTCATCCAAACAATAATTAGACATCTAATTACAATAATTAGATCCGCAGCTCTCAGTCTAAAATTAGATCTCTTCATGCAAACACTTGGTTCGTTAGCTAACTGCCCGTAAATAGCTCGCAGTCGAACCACATAGGCGACCGACGTCGGTCCCTGTCTGCCTGGAGGTGACCGACGTCGGCCGATATATGACCGACGTCGGTTGCTTCCCTGTGCTATCCTACCGACGTCGGCTGATCAGACCGACCCCAACTTCTCTGCAACTCAGCAACCTTCAGCAACCTCCTCTCCTGTTTGCATCAGTGAAGCTTTTAGCTCCACAATCCTAACACATACAGTGGCAACAACTTCGCCAAGGTAAGGACCAATTTGTTTAAGATTACACAGACATTTTTTATTTTTTGTCTACAAGATTGGGCATCCAAGAAAGTGAGAAACATAAGACTCTCAAATATCGTGGTGGACTACAATGGTACATACGGAGGGAAATGGAACTCTTCAATTTGGAAACCTTTGGTGAGGTATACAATTTTGCAGTGAAGATTGAGCAAAAGCATGGCAGAAAGAATACAAAGAGTCAACCCTCAAAATGGAAAAATGACAAGGAAGGTCAAACACAAGGCCAAAATTGGAAGCAAAAGGACTTTCAAGATAAGAAACCCCAGAAGGGGAAGGATTGAAAATGGTGTGATTACCACAAAACTAGAACTCACTCCAAAGAAGAATGTCGAGCCATCAAGTCACTACTTTTTGAGTCACAATACTCGACATCTACTACTTTGTCTCATACACAACCGACAGTCAATGAGAACGAAGAAGAGATTGTAGATGTTGAGCTCGACACCATTTTCGCTTCATCACAGATCCATGAGGAAACGCCAGATGATAAGGAAATATTATTCCACTCCAAATTATGGGTAAAAGGTAAGCCTTTGCATTTCATTCTTGATAGTGGGAGTCAAAAGAAATTAATCTTTGCTAAAGTTATGAAAAGTCTGAATCTATCTATGAAGCCTCACCCAAAGCCATACAGTATTGGATGGTTGAGCCCAGGGAGAGACCTTTGTGTCACCCATCAATGTCTTTTTTCATATGTAATAAAACCTTTCCAAGATGAAGTCTTATGTGATGTGGTCAATCTAGATGTTTGTGATGTACTCCTTGGTCAGTCATTCATGCATGATCGACATGGCATATATGAATCATGAACCTAAATAATCAACTTCACTCTTGGAAAATGGTACTATAGGGTACCAGAGGTACCACCTCTCACATCTGTATCCCTGATCAGTGTCAAGCAATGTAAGAGATTGGTAGAAAAGACAAAGAAATTCATTCTCATGGTGGTCAAACCACAAAAATCCAAAAAGGTTGATGTTGTAGTCCTAACTACACAACCAACACAACAACAAAAGTAGATGGGACAAATCAAAAAAGAATATGATTACTTATTCAAGTCACCCACAGGATTTCCACTGCATTGTCAGGGAAAACATTCTATCAATTTGATCCCAGGGTCACCTTTGCCTAACAGTCTTATGTATCGCAGATCAGTTTTGGATAATGATGAAATAAAAAAACAAATTCAATAATTGATCCAAAAGGGTCACATCAGGCCAAGCTCTTCACCCTGTGGCATCCCAATTATCCTATCACCAAATAAAGATGGAACATGGAGGCTTTGCATTGACTATCGGGCCCTGAATAAAATCACTGTGAAGAATCGCTACCCTCTTCCTAGGATTGATGACCTACTGGACCAATTTTGTGGTGCGAAGTTCTTCACCAAAATTGATCTCAAATCTGGCTATCACCAAATTCCCATCGATCCCACCAATGTCTAGAAGACTACATTCAAATCTAAGGAGGGGCTCTTTGAATGGTTGGTTATGCATTTTGGCTTAACTAACGCACCTGCAACCTTCATGAGGATGATGGATGACATCCTGCGACCCTTCACCAACTCATTCATGGTTGTCTACCTAGATGACATACTCATCTACAGTAGAACATGGGAAGAACATCTGTAACATGTTCATAAGGTGCTTCAAACTCTTTGGGAGCACAAGTTGTATGCAAATCTTGACAAATGCACATTTGGGATGACAATAATTCAGTACCTTGGGTACGTTGTCAATGAAGAAGGGGTCCATGTTGATCCAGAAAAGATTCAATTTATTCGATAATGTCCTACACCAAGGATCTTCATAAAACTTCACAGCTTCTTGGGTCTTACAAATTTCTATCGTAAGTTTGTTCTTGGATTTTCACATGTTGCTTGGTCACTAACCCAAGTGACTAAAGGAGGAACTAAAGCTACATTTTAGTGGGTTGAAATACAACAAAGGGCATTTGAAAATTTGAAGAACAAACTTTGCTCAGCCCCTATTCTTGCCTTGCCATATTTTCATCAACCTTTTGAGTTGATGATAGATGCATCTGAATATGTTATGGGAGCTATCATCATGCAATATGGCCATCCTATTGCATATCATAGTGAAACTTTCACTAATACAGTCAAAAAATATCTAACATATGATAGGGATCTCTATGTCGTTGTGCAAGCCTGCAAACAATGGAAACACTACATCTTGGGAAAAGAGATGATCATCCACACTGATCATAGACAATTGGAATTCATCTAAACATAGAGTAAACTACAAAATGAGATGCACCAAAAGTGGGCCACATATCTTTAGCAATTCCATCTGATAATCAAACACAAAAAAGGGAGCTCAAATAAAACTATAGATTGTCTGAGCCGCCCACCAATTACTACACTCACAACAATTCTTGACCTGTGCAGAGATGAGACTGCCACTTGGGGTGCTCTATATGAAGCAATTCTTGCCTTTGATGATACATATCAGGTGCTTCAAAAAGGTAAACATGTTTCTGATTTCTATTTGCAAGATAATGTCCTCTATCATATGGGGCACATCTATGTTCCAGATGTAGAGCAACAGAAGATGATATGGGAAGCACATTTTAGTAGGATAGTTGGACACTTTGGTGTAAAAAAGACATTGGCAGTTCTTTAAAAACACTTATATTGGCCCCATATGTTAAATGATGTGGAAAGGTATCTCAAATCTTGCACCCCATGTGTGATAACTAAGCCAAAAAATAAGAAGCAAGGATTGTACATGCCATTACAGAACCAACTAGGCCTTGGGAATCTATATCAATGGATTTTCTCTCAGGTTTGCCCACTTCAAAACATTTTAAGGACTATATTTTTGTTGTAGTTGATCATTTTTCAAAAATGGCTATCATGATTGCTTGTAAGAAAAATATATCTGCTGAAGAAACTGCTCAACTATATTTTAGTTATGTATGGCTCCATTTTTCTCTCCCCAAGTCCATTATCTCAGATCGAGACAGCAGGTTCCTGAGCATCTTCTGGTCTACTCTATGGAAGATGATGTATACCAAGCTTATGAAGTCCACAAACTGATGGTCAGACAGAGGTGGTGAACCACTTGATTGTTCACATGATTCAGATGTATCACTCCAAACATCCATGCACATAGGATGAGGGTCTTCTTTTCATACAACATGGATACAATCAGGCCCTGCACAACTTGACCAATCACAGTCCATTCCAAGTATGCTTTAGGATTCAACCCATGACACCAATTGATATATTTGTTCCATTCTCCACCATGGAATACACACCTCATGGAAGATCTGAGGTAGCAAAAGCAACAAATTTCATTGAATAAATGCAACACATCCAGCAACAAGTTCATGACATCTTGGAGAAGATGAATCAGAAGTATAAGCAATGCCATGACAAACATAGGATTGCACACCATTTTGTTTTGGGTGACAAGGTTTAGTTGTGGCTTCAAAAGGAATGACTTGTAGGCCCACACAGAAAAATTCAGCCTCTATGATATGGTCCCTACACCATCACCATAAAAGTTGGAGAAAATGCTTTTGAGTTGAACCTACCAACCTACATTGGTTTGCATCCAATATTCAATATGGAGCTCCTCAAACCATATCATCCACCTCTGTTGGACACTTTAGTCATAGCAGAACAACTAGGCATTGACAAGCTTGATCTACAGAGTTTTGCTCCAGTGGAGGAGGATCAGATTGTGGACACCTAGATGAAGACAAGAGGATGCTTTATTCTACTTTATCGGGTGGTCAAAAGGGGCCAGCTTAGCCACCAAAGTGAGTGGCTCACAGAGAATCAAATCAAGACACAACTACTACACCTGATGAGTAACATTGACACAATGGGGACCATTGCTTCTCAAAGAGGGAGGAATGATCTGGGCAACAATTCATGTGATAATTTGGGTGATGATTCCACCCCAATTAATGATGGAACTTTTGGGAGCCATAACTTTTCCACCGTAGATCCAATTGACTCACCTTTTGAATCGCTAAAAATATAAGAAAGAGGAGAACATGGTGATATGGCATGGATCTTTGCACAATGAAGTTTGACCCCTAAAAACCCAATGAAATTGCCTTAAATTTAAATTTAAGTAATGCAATCTAAAAATAATAAGTTTCTGAAAATAGTAACTCCTCAAATTTTGTATTGTTTTAAATCATGGAAGTCAAACCAATTCATCTCCTCCAAGATTGGTGACCTTCCACATCCTCCCCCTACTTTCAAAATGTGTATAAATGAAGATGTAACCTGAAATGGAAATCATACATTTCTTCTCAGAGATAAGCATATAGTTGTATTGTGATCTTGAGTAATAAAACATCTCTTCTTAGAGAATTCATTGTTACTGTGTTATTTTTGTGTTCTTGAAATATTTTTCAACCAAAAATTTTGAGTTTTGGATCATCAAGGGCTTTTGGGAGCCTATTGACTAGCCCAGGCCCTTATTTAACCTAGTTCATGGCTTGTGTAAAGGAAATCCATGGCTTAGGTTGCACATTTCTTTTACCAAAGCCATGGCCTAGGTCATGACCTAGGTAGAACATGTCCAAAAGGCCTAAAATGAAGCCAAATAGTAAAAAACATCTAGTTTTAGGTCATTTAGTAGATTGGGGTTGGGATATATGCCTCTTTCTCATTCATTTGATCTCTTTTCTTCTAATTCCACACTCTCTCTTGATTCTTCTTCCCTCTCTTGACTCTTATGCCTTCTTGAATCTCTCTTGATTCATTCTTGGCACTCTTGAGCTTGATTGGTGATAGGGGATCCCATATGCTACTACACACTTGCTTGGAGACTCCATTGTTGCTCTCAGTTGTTCCTGCTTCCTTGTGGATTATTTTCATGCTTCTAAATTTTGCATTAAACCTAATTTGTGCAGTTGGTTAGATCTCTTACACCATTAAAAGTTCTCACTTCACCTCCTCCTTTGCTCTTGGATTTTGGTTTGGACTTCAGCTTGTGCATAGCCTGGTCTTCCTCCTACATTGCTTCCTAGCTTGGATTCCTAGTTGGTATAACATATGCACTTCATCTTTGAGTTTGATCTGAGGGCACTTTATTATGCAAAGTGAAACTCCATTATTTTTTGTAGTGTATATGTTAGGATTTGAATTGTTTTAGTGAAATAGTTATTTTGTGCATTACTTAGAGTAGTTTCTAAAGTTTTTTGCATTTGTATATGAGTAAAGAGTACTTTCATTGCTTCAAATATTCTTTAGTTTCATATCAATATCTCTTGGGAAACCCTCCTCATTGCATAGTATAGATATACTTGCTCAAGACAAACTAGAAAACTTGCTTAAACATTCTCTCTCTTGCTAAACTAAAACATTGCATTGTTAGGAAACAATAATATTGAATGGGAAAGATAGTTAAAATATAGAATAGGCATGCTCTAAAAACCTTTCTTGAAAACATATGTATTTCTTAAATGTCTTTCATTTGGCCTCAAAGTGCCTTGGCTTCCATAGTTACATTTCAGTTGTTATCTCTATCCATTTGGTATGGTTGTTCTCGCTTTATTTATGCAATCGATAGTGTAGTATTAGCTACTTGATTTACTGTGGTTGGACCCATTAGAGTAACTTGCATACTTTGTGTGCCTATTCATGTTAGCCCCAACCTGGTTCGTAATTTTGCCTATAGCTTTATACAAACTGGCAATCTGGATAGCCACTATAGATCTCCCGTAGCCCCTAGAACCCTTGCGCCTTCTAGCCTCTTAGTTGTTTGCTTTATCACCCTGCCAAATATTGGTGGTTCTATTTAGATTCTTGGAGATATAGACAAAGGAGGAAAATTTTCTTCTCCTTGGCTAATTTGTTCATCTTCTAGTTCCACAAATAAATCTATTTTTATAATACTTCGATTGGACTAACTAGAAAAGCTATTTCAATCTTATGAGAGAGACTTAGAGCAAATATATGGACTTTATTTCCATCAACATGATGAACAGTGTTGGACTGGTGTTTATCTCTTGGCATAGCATATTTTAGCCAATCAAGTTTCCATTCAGTGGGTACTGAAATTGAGTTTATAAGGCATTTATGTAATTGGATTGTACCTCTTAGTCTATGGGCATAAGGAAGACTTTCAATAATTATAGGATGGTTAGTATTAATCATGGACTACAAGATTTGAATATTGAGACTAGCATACTGGAAAGTACCAAACATGTCTAAACCATACACAAGAAAACAAACCCCAACAATTAAGACTACTAGCTTTTACTTCTATACAGTGTTTATCATGAGAATGGACTTTAAAGTTCAGACATAACTCATAGCATACATGGTCATCATTCAATTGGGATAAACTAGACAACTAACAAGCACATGAGAAATTCAACTGGCAACATTCACAGATAGAAAGATAATGAACAAGTTTATTAGTTTTAGGAAATAATGGTTTAATAAAGACAATATCAATCCAAAGTGAACAAACTAAACATCAGTATGACTTAGGATATACTCAATCTAAGAATTTGGAAGAATTGGGTTCAAATTAGTCTGATAATTTTTCTTTGGCTTGTATTCTAGAGTTATCTCAAATGACTTCACTTGGGGTTTCACAAAAGACTTATAATTACTTTTGTATATAACTTTTCCTAATATTTTTTTTCCCTTAGATTTTAATTGTGAACTCTTATACACATTTGAAGGCTTAATATTGGTAGGCTTAAAATTAACTAGAAGACTTGGTAAACTATCTTAAGTAATATTAATAGAAAGAACTTTAGTATAACTTTATTCTACTTTGAAAACCTCCTCGCAGGGGTTTTAAACATCAAGATTGAAGTATCCTTCTAATTCAGCTTTGTTGAGGATTTGGGATCCTTAACTATCAGTAGCATGAGATAATTCTACTATTCCTCAACACTAATTATCTAGGACTGCTAAAGTGTCTAGGTATCCAAAGTCTTAAGAGAAAAATAGTGCCTTACAATCTCAAAAAAATAATGGTTTAACAACTCTTGAAATAGGAATCAGACAGTAACATGGAAATAGACGAGTTATCAACTTACAAAATAGAACAAGAATTACGGATCTTGTTAGATCTATTAATTCAATGCTATGGCTCTAATACTAAAATGAAAGACTTCCTCAGGATCTTAGTTTGTATTATAGAGAAACAGTGATGGAGGTTGATATCTGAATTGATATGGCTTCTTAATTACTGAAATCAAATTTTATATAAAATTTTTCACAAGCTAGAAGACACAAGACTAGAACTTAAGACTCAAGACTTAGTATTTGGATTCACAATGCCCACTACACTTCCTTCATCCTTTATTTATAGCAATGGAGTGAGGATTATCAGATCTTACTAGCTGAAATTATCTACACTTCCATCTACTTTACAATTTTAAAGAGATACCTACTAAGAAAATCAAACTCCGTTATATGTTACATAAAGTATGATGCACTTAATAAAGAGATGCACAATATGAAGATGCTGACAAAGTAGAGTCAATTATCAAATCAATAAAGTCACTCTATGTGTCAATCTTTTATCTTCATCAGATGAGGATGAACTCCTTGGGTCCCATTGATTAGACCCTTGTCCTTCGAAAAGGAACCTTTCAACATCTCGAAGAAGATCTTCTATAGCTACTGGCCTAAATTTACAAGTGATCTTAAAGAAAAATTATAGTTCCCAAAAATGATTACGAAGAGTATTATGAGAATTCATGCACATTTGCATTTTTGAATCCCATTCTAATATTCATCTGATTACAGTGCAAGTAAATAATCTTTCATTTGGATGTGGACCGTACAGTCTGAGAATTAGGGGACCGCATAATTTTACAAACCTTATAAGATGTTTAGTTAATTGTTCTTCAATATTAATACTCCAGTTGTAAATAATAAGTTAAAAGTCTAAGGACATAATAGGGAAAAAATGCTGACAATGTTATTGATATATTTTGTCTGGAAGAATTGTTGAAAATGAACCGTATATATAGACTCACGAATATAGTAGAGAAGTCCAACATATTAAAGAAAATATTTTTTTAGATAGATGTGAATCTTTTTTATTGGAGCTATAACTGGTTCTAGGGCATAAACTGAGGTCTCAGTCCCCAAGTGAACTATAGAACCATGATACTTAAACCACCAATAGGCACCATGAGCCAACCTAAATCACCAACAGCCACCCCCAGCCTACCATGCCACAACAATATTTGAACCTGGATGGGGATGGACACAGCCAAGCCACTTAACCAATGCACCCACATCCCATTGACATATTAAAGAAAATATTGCTAATCTTCTTGAAATTCATATACCCAAGTTAGAAAATTGTGTACAAATATTCTAATGCTTTTAATATTACTTGGAGAGTTCGTTGTTGTATAGAAGAAAATAAAGAATATGCATGTGAATATGTCATTTGAGTTTTCTCGAATGATATAAATAAATAGATTTCCTCTGATAAAGAAATCTATGTTGTAAAAAATGTTTAAAAAATTTCACTCTCAAGTTAATGCATGTAAAAAATTTGTAATTAAAATAGATTGTACCAGATTCCTAACATTTAAATTGAAGGATTATGACTGGAAAGATGGTAGAGGTAAATATGTTCAGTGGCATGACTACTTTAATCAGTTTAATTATATTGCTCAACATATTTCAGGGTAAGACAATATTGTTACAGATTGGCTCAGCAAAAATCTTGCTTCATCCTGCATGGATCATCCTAAAGGACCTCAAAGGCCACAATTCTATCCATAAGGTAAAAGGTGTCAGGATTGATGTTCTCTCTCTTCCAATTCAAACAAATTTTTTCAGATATGGAGTATTAGAAAGATATCATAGAATTTTCAAGCATGTTGCTCAAGAACTAATATCAATTGAAGCCTGTAGTATTTAATCTTCCAGCCTTCATAACCATTTGATGATTAAAATACTTAGTTCTAAGTTATTGGTTCAAAAATTTGTTGATTTGGTTTATAGACCTAATTACAAGTGGAGTATCAAGATTAAAAAATAATTAAATGAACATCTTATAAGGATTGTAAAATTATGTGGTCCTCCAAGTCTCAGACTGTATGGTCCACATCCAGATGAAAGATTAATTGCCTACACAATAATCAAATGAAGATTAGAATGGGATTCATAAATGTAAATTTGCATGAATTCCAATAATACTCTTCATATTCCTTTTTGGGAATTGCATTTTTTATTTAATATCACTTGTAAATTTAGGCTAGTAGCTATAGAAGATCTTCTTCTAGATGTTAAAAGGTTCCTTTTTTAAGGACAAGGGTTTAATCGATGGCACCCAAGGAGTCCATCCTTCTCTAATAAAGATAGAAGACTAACACGTGGATGTGAATTTATTTATTTGATAAATGATTCTACTTCGTCAACATATTCATAGTGCACATATCTTTATTGAGTGCATATAACTTTATGTAACATCTTGTACAATATTCTCAGTTAGTGAAGTTTGCTTTTCTTAGTAGGTATCTATTTACAATTGTAAAGCAAATGGAAGTGATAGACAATGTTGGCCAGTAAGATTAGATAATCCTCACTCCATTTTTATAAATAAAGGATGAAGGAAGCATAGTGGGCATCCTAAATCCAAAGTCTATCTAAGTCTTGAGTCTTAACTTCTAGTCTTGTGTCTTAGGGCTTGTGAAAAAAAATTGTAAAATTTGATTTCAGTAATTGAGAAGTTGTATCCATTTGGCCATCAGCGTCCATCATTGTTTCTCTATAAAACAAACTAAGATCCTAAGAAGTTTATCCTTTTGGTATCATAGACATTACATTAATTTAAAGATCTAATAAGATCCAAAATTCTTATTCTATTTTGTAAGTTGATAACTTGTATGTTACCATGTTGTATGATTCCTATCTAAAGAGTTGTTAAGTCATTATTTTGTTGAGATTATAAGGTGTTATTTTGATCTTAATTCTTTGGATACCTAGACACTCTCATAGTCCTAGATAATTTGTGTTAAAGATGGTGGAATTCTCTTGTGCTACTGATAGTTAAGGATTTCAGATCCTTAGCAAAGCTGAAGTAGAAGGATACTTTAATTTTGATGCTCAAAACCCTGGTGAGGAGGTTTTCAAAGTAGAAGAAAGTTCTATTGCAGTTCCTACTATCAATATTACTGAAAATAATTTGCCAAGTACTCTAGTTAATTTTAAGTATTTCAGTATTAAGCCTTTAAATGTGTATAAGAGTTCACAATTCAAGTCAAAGGGGAAATTTTTGCTAGGAAAAGTTTTGAATAAAAGTACTTATAAGTCTTTTATGAAACCTCGAGTGAAGTCAATTGAAATAGATTTAGAATACAACCCAAAGAAAAATTATCAGACTAATTTGATCCCAGTTCTTCCTAGTTCTTAGATTGAGTTTATCAAAAGTCATACTAATATTCAGTTTGTTCACTTTGGATTGATCTATGTTTTTATTAATCCATTATTTCTTGAAAACATTAAATGTGTTCATTATCTTGCTAAATGTGATCATCGTCAGTCAAATTTCTCACATACTTGTCAATTGTCCACTTTATCCCAATTGAATGATGGTCATGTATGTTATGATTTTTTTTCAAACTTGTTAGTCAGTGTTCACGATAAAGGATGTATAAAAGTAGAAGCTGGTAGTCTTGAAAATTGGGGTTTATTTTCTTCTGTGTATGGTTTGTACATGTTTGGTCCTTTCTAGTATGTTAGTCTCAATATTCAAATATTGTATTCCATGACTAATACTAACCACTCTACAATTATTGAAAGACTTCCTTATGCCCACAAACTAAATGGTATAGTCTAGTTACAAAAAGGCCTTATAAATTTAATTTTGGTACCTACTGAATGGAAATTTGATTGGGTAAAATATGTTATGCCAAGAGATAAACACCAGTCCAATATTGTTCATCATGTTAATGGAAATAATGTCCATATATTACCTTGAAGTCTCTCTCATAATATTTCTTCCAAACACATAGAGTCTCCTAGAAATAATTTTTCTAGTCAGTCTAGTCGAAGTACTAGAAAAGAAAAATTGTTTGTAAAACTAGATGATGAAAAGCTTAACCAAGGAGAATAAATGGTATAGTCTAGTTACAAAAAGGCCTTATAAATTTAATCCTGGTACCTACTGAATGGAAATTTGATTGGGTAAAATATGTTATGCCAAGAGATAAACACCAGTCCAATATTGTTCATCATGTTAATGGAAATAATTTTTCTAGTCAGTCTAGTCGAAGTACTAGAAAAGAAAAATTGTTTGTAAAACTAGATGAAAAGCTTAACCAAGGAGAATAAAAGTTTCCTCCTTTTTCTATGTTTGTTATGCCTATAGATTGAAATCTTGAGTTTTATTAGGAAAATGATATTACATTATATAAAGGTAGAAGATGGCCTCCCTTAAAAGGTTATCATAAGTCTGATGAAGGAAAAGTGTATTACTTTTCTTATGTATTTCAACCTACAAAGACTGATGAAAATGAGCCATCCAATGAATTTAAGCATAGAAATTATGTTGATAGATTTAATTCTCATTTCCAAGAGAACTTTGATGATTTATGCAAAGATGTTCAACAAATCAGAACATCAATGGGAACTGTACATTTTGTAAGTGATTGTGTAGATTTTATAAGAAATTATATTAAAGTAGTTCTTGAACATGTCAATAAATGTTTGAATATTGTTCATGCATCTTCCAACAAGATTGATACTATTCAAAATTCTACAAATACAATGTCTATAACTATACATAATATTAATGATAAGTTTGACCAACTTTTTTGAAGTATCTCATGGCTTGAGCAAGAGATAAAAAGGAAACAAGATTCACCATTAGCTTTGCCTTCAACCTCTAGTCAAGGTCTCCAAACATTAGATTTCGGCCCTAGGCTCACTACCACTATTGTTGAAAAGCATAAGGATAAGCCTAGTAAAGTTGATAAATCAAAGTCCATGACGCAAAGAGGTTTTGTGCCTATTCAACCATGGTATATATATTTGTATTATAATTCAAATCCCTACTATGAGATTACTAGTTGGTGTAAATTTTTTTAATCCATAGCCACTACTGGATGAATGGATGAAGCCATTGTTGTAGGTATAGAAACTAAATAGTTTTGTGGCATTATTGGATCTTGGTGGGATCAACTTGGTGAAACAGAACAAAATTTATAGGTTTTTACTCAAATTTAGCCTATGAAAGCCATGTATACATCGTTAATTCAAGAATTTGTCCCTACAATGCAGCCTAACCATAATGAATAATCAAAATGGCTTATGCACATGAAATTATGTGATCTTTCTTAGTTTGAAGTTTTTGCTAAGTAATTTTGGAAGCTAGCTTATTTTGTTAAGTGTGCTCATTTTGATGTTGTTAAATTGTATTCTTTAAATATTTTGACATATAACTTAACAGATGAAGTATTTATTTATTTGGAGATTAAAGGATTACCTCTTGATCAATGTGCTCTTGTAAATGTTATTGAGTTTGCCTATTATAAAGTCCTTAATCTTATTTCTGACACTAAAGCTATCACCAAACTTGGGAAACATCAAACAAGTTGCCTTGCTGCAAAATTTTCAGAGATTAATCCTTATGGCTGTAAATAGTATGTCCATAAGCCTAAGCGGCAGTTTAAATGCAAGTGTTTTTCCTTCCATAAATTTTATTTTCCATGTCATCGCACCCTTACTCCTAAACATACTTTCCTATGTCACCACAAATTTCCTTATCCTCAGTCTAAACAAATAATTTGTTATATTTGCCGTCAACTTGGTCATAAAGCTCATATTGTAAGTGCAAAAATCATGTTGTTAAAGTTGTATATTCCTCTGACATATCAACGTGGTGGGATATTGTAGATGAAAATGAAGATTTATATGATGATGAAAACTATGAATCTATAATAGAAGAAGTTGAGGATAAAAATGAGGAACCAGAAGAATATGAGCTAGATGAGTTAGCCACTTTCATTGATGATCTTCAAGAATAAAGTCTTACATTTATGTAAAGACCATGGACACCCTCTAGAGAAGGAAGCTCTAGAAGTTGTTAGGGTGTGGAGCTAAAAGCTTCAACTTGTTGCAGACAAAGAAAAGAAGGTTGTTGAAGACCTAGAAGCACCGGCGTCGGCATCATGACCGACGTCGGTCATGATTAGTGCAGAAGGCAACTAGCGTCGGCAGGGAGTCGGCCAACGTCGGCAGCACCAAGCAAGCAGAGACCGGCGTCGGTCACCTGTGTGTTCCAGAACTGCTTGTTGCAGGAATAGTTAGTTTAGTGAATGGAGTGTTTGCATGTAAAGGCTATTTTGAGTCTTGAGCTGCGTGGATAATTATAGTAAACTAAGAGTCTAAGTTATTGTTAAAGTTTGGGATCTATTTATAGACCCATTGGCATGTATTGTAAAGTGTGCTAGTGAAGAGAACAAAGTGTGTGTTTCTCCTAGTTCCACTAATGAGCTAGAAAGGAAGGCAAGGAAGATCCTTCTATTGTAAGTATGGTTTGTTGAATTGCAGGTTGCAGGTTCATGGGAGATCAACTTGAAGTACTATAGAGTGCTTGGTGTACTGGCAGGGTTATTACTGACTGGTTGGAGAGGTGAACACCAATTCTGTGTATGAGTTGTGTGTTGGGACCATTTTTTGGTAGGAGAGTGTTTTGAAGAAGAATTACTGTACACTTGGGGTGTGGGAAGCCTCTGTAAGGTGGAAGAGTGTGGCGGCTCTTTATTGTATTCTTTTCTATAAAAATGTTAATACAAGATAGTGTATTGTCTCTCATATTCTGTGTTATTGGTGAATTCTAGTTACTTGTGTTTGTGGTATATTTCCGCATGTTTAATTGCTTATATTTGGTAATCATATTGTGCTCTTTCTGAGGAGCAAGATCCTAACAAGTGGGATCAGAACAAGTGTGTTTGTTCTTGGATTCCCCGACAGAAGCAATACTAGAGGAAGAGGAAGAAGTCCCCCAGACCTCCTTTCCAAGCACAGAGAGGAGGAAGAGGTCGATACCCATGAACAGGTCAACAACCACCACATTATAGTTGCCCTCCAACTGTCAGACCTCCAAATTCATTACCATTAACTTTTCCAAAAAGTTTCAAAGCTAGTGAACGATGGATGAAAGATTAATGCAATTTCTTACTACTAGATGAAGCAGTTATAGTTAGATCTGCACCAACATAGGATGAAGACCAATATATTGAAGGTGTTCTAAAAGAAAAGATATATGATGCAAAAATAGAATATTCTAAATGGGAATCTCCTCAATACAAAATGAGATGGGGAGAAGAATCAGATTGGGAAGAAGGAATTCATCATTCAAGATAACGTCCATAATTTTCAGACACTATCAAATGTAGACTTGTATGTTCAGATACTCCTGTGCCTATAGAACCAAAGCTTGCATATATTTCTCAATTGATAAATAATAGGTATGCTCAATTTGTCCAAATCCAAATTAAATATAAACTGATAGATGCTCAAGTTGATATTGGTGCCTCTCTTTCTTTTTGTAAGTTAATTCTTTTAGATGATTGCAAAGAGTTAGATGAGCAACACAATTATAAGTCCTTAGATATCCAAGGAAATGGGTTTACCTATAATACATATAGACATCAATAACACATGATTATACAAGATATGACTTTTTATTATGATTTATTTGCCCATGACCAGTTTCAAATATATTGCCTAGTAGGAGGAGCCTTTATTGACCAATATGCTCCATATGGAAGCACTCCTAAAACTGTCTTTTTACCATTAATGGAGAAAGGATTAGATCTCCAAGGTTAGTCTATGCTATGGAATAATATCCTAATAGCACATCTCTTATTCAGGCACCCAACAACCTTGCCCTTGAATAAATAGAAGCAGTAGGACAAAATATAAAAGAAGATATTTGTTCTAGTGATCCCCACAATTTTTAGAAAAAATCAATTCCTATCGTGGAAATAAACCTGGTAGAAGGGAAATAGATGAAAATCAAAAAGAAAATTCCAAACCCTACTCATGATTATCAGGTTATGAAAACTGCCATAAAAGAAATATTAGATGTTGGTTTCATAGAATCAAGTACATCTCCTTATTGTTGTTATGTGTTTATGGTAAATAAGCACTCAAAACAAAAGAGAAGGAAAATGAGAATGGTAATCAATTATAAGCCACTAAATGCCATTACTCTACCTTATCCCTATCCTATTCCCGATAAGTCATATTTATTACTAAAGTTACAAGTTGTAAATATTTTTCCTAATTTGACTGTAAATCAGGGTTTTATCAAATCAGAGTGAAATAGGAAGATGATCGAAGACAACATTCATTTTCCCATTTGGACATTTCTAATGAAAAGTTATGTCATTTGGTCTCATGAATGTTCTTGCCTATTTTCAGAGCTTCATGGATAAAATCTTTACAGGTATGATAGATTTTCTTTGTATGTATAGTGATAATATCTTAATTTTCACCCAAACACTATAAGATCACTTTCAAAAATTGATAACATCAAGATAACCAATGAAGAAAACATATCCACTTCTATACATGCAACAGCTAGTAAATCAGACAATATTGGTGTCAGGTTTTCTCTCTAAACTTGCCTCTACCCAATCTAAACCCCCTCTCCTCAATGATGCTCTCTCTAGATACATCCATAACGAAGGGGGAATACCCTGCATCCACTCAATCACCTAAAAAGGTAGTTAGCCCAAGTTAAATTGTCATATAAGCAATAATACTTAAATGCTAAAAAAATCATGATTACAATAAATGATAAATAATAATATTAATTATATTTAACAAAATCATATATTAATTCATCATAAATATAACCTAATCATATAAGGGACATCATCATAATTTAATTTTAATCAACATGATGGATCCAAAAATATATATTTCTAATACATAATATCATAAAACCATACATAATCTCGACATCATGATTATAATCAATAAATAGTAATAACATTAATTGTATTTAACCAATTTATATTATAACTAAGAAATAAGTACAAAAAGAAAATTGATGTTATCATTATTTATTTAATAATTACTTTTCAGTTATATTACTAAATGTATTTATTTATTCAAGAAACTTTCTCATTCCCATTTGAGCACTCATTTTATTTCATGCCTCTATTATTCTTTTGGATGCTACATTTAACAATTCTAACTAAGAATATATATATATATATATATATATATATATATATATATATATATATATATATATATATCATTTTTCATTGAGATTGGGTAGCCAACCACTTGTACCAGGTTGTCATATATCTGATTAATCTCTTTTATGCATTCTAGTATGAAGATCCTCAAGATCAACATGTTTGAGGTCCATGCCAGATATCCCTAGAATGAGTGATCCAATACCGAAGGGTTCTATAACCACTTTGAACATATACTTCATGGTTGCCTTCAAGGAAGAGGACAAAGATGTGAGTAGAAGAAATGGCCAGGTCAACACTTTTTAGAAGCTTACAATCAATAGGAGAAGTGACATATTTTGCCTTTCGGAGTGAGAACTTGATAGACAAGCCCATGAACCCTAGTTATTACCGTTTGCTGTCCAATAAGCAACTTGGTTTCTTGTTCTTCTTATTTGCTTGAATAGAGTGTAATGCAATTTGGAGCATAACCACTTTATCTCATTGATATTTTCATTTATTTTCCATGCCTAAATTTCTCCCCCATTCAAATTATTGATAATACTCTATGAGTCACCCTCTATGATTAACTCTTACAACACTTGAGAACTACCAATCAAACCCATTTGAGTAGTGTTATTTATTCTATTTTGTTGTCGGTATCCTTCTCAATGTCTAATGAGAATATTAGCTTTGGCTACCTGTGGGAATCCCTAAAGATTCCCCCACTTCCATTTGGACAAGGTTTTGGTTTGGCTGCCCCATAAAAGTTCAATTTTATCTGTGTAGCTCTAGCAAAGATCATCTCACAATCCTTTTGTTCTAATTGCAACATAACCCTTTATCGAGAGAAAAATTGGCTACAATCCTTAATATTTTTTGAGAATCCACCCCAAATTTCTTATATATCTCTCAAAGTTTTTCCATTATAAATTTATGTCATTTCTTATTATGTGTTCATTCATTTCTTTTGACAATCCACCCAAATTTTTCTATATATCTCTAAAAAAATTTCCATTGCAATTATCTATTATTTCTTATTGTGTGTTCATTCATTTCTTTACTTATTGAGTCATAAATTTATTTGCATAAGTTTATTACTTTTATTTATTTATTTCAAAGTTTTTTCATTTAATTATCTATCATTTCTAATTATGTGTTTCATTTCTTTATTTATTTAGGCATAAATTTATTTGTATTAATTTATTGCTTGCTTTCTTTTATTTATTCAATTGATTCATTTGTCTATTTATTATTAGTTCATTTATTTACCATCAATTTGCTTGTTTCATTCCTTTATTGATTTATTTATTCATTGTTTCGTCTTCTTATCTATTTGTGTTTATTTATTTATCCATTTGTTTCCAAAAAATTTAATTCTTTTCATTTTTTTCTCAAAACTTTTGTCTTTTTATTTTAAAATGGATGTACCTTCACAAAAATAAATAGCTAACCCTTTCAACGTGCTTTTTAAATATGTTGTAAATTATCCTATGAATGTCACGTATGTTCAAAATAATGTAGAGAATAGTAATTATCACGACCATGATGGAGAAGATGAAATCCATGACATTGACAAAAAAAAAAGAGAAAAAAAAAAGTTGTACCCCAATATGACGAGAAGAATATACAAATGGTATGAATGTATATGATGTTGGATTCCTTTACATGATCCCTTGCAATTATACAAGGAAATTTTTTTCTTGGGAGGAAACAAAAACAATAAATAAAGCTATAAAACCAAATATATATGATTATTGTTTCACACCTAATAATTAAAAAAAATTCACCTCACACAAAGCAAACTATAAAATTATGGGTTTAAAGTTAGATGTGAACAAAGGTTGCTTCTCCTCAACTAATTGATTCCTTCCTAGCTCATGAGAAAACCCTAACACAAACTATGAGAGATATTGTTGATTTTGATTCATGTTATCATGTCCAACCCTATGTTTTTTCTTTAAATGCTAACGATAATAATGTTCTGAATTTCAATGGCTCTTAAGATGCTTATGTGAATGAAAATGAAGAAGATTATGATCATGAGTATTATTCATGTAGTCAAAATAGTGCTAGGATTGATCATTTGTCGTATGAGGTTGATAATGGATATATGAGTGTTAGAAATGATAGTAATGTTGATAACATTATGACATCCCCTCTTAGAAGAGTCATCATTGCTTGTGTCTAATGCAAACAAAACTTAATCAAAAAGATGAGAAAATTTCCTAACGACTTCATCATAATCCTCCTCCTATTTATCACTCTCCTAAGTATATTGGTCCCATTTGACCATACACTAGGAAAGCTCTATATTTTGCAGAGCTTGCATGTGTTAAGAACCATTGGAGGCTTTACTAAAATTACTTCTAGATCTTAAACCTGAACCTACAAATATTTCTAATCGAGTACACAAGTAAATTCAATGTAATATTTGCTTCAACAAAGAAACATGAAATACATTAAGGACTCGAGAAAAAGTAAAGGCAGTGCAAGTCTATAAGCATCTAGATTAATAACCTCCAAAACATCAAAGGGTCCCACATATCTAGAAGCTAGTTTGGCAAATTTTCTAAACTTAATCAACCTTATTTTCAATTTAACTTTCAAGAAAACTCTATTTCCAACCAAGAATGTCTTAGAATTCTTTTTGTATTTGCAGAGTTTTTATGCCTATAGGTAGCCTCTATAAAATTATGTCTAAACGCATTGCCTACTCCTCCATTTCCTTCAACATATCTAGACCAATGACCAGTCGATCCTTTGTGTTGTCTTAGTTAATAAGAGTATAATAATTCTTGTTGTAAAGAGCCTCAATCAAGTGAACGTTTCCAACCAAGAATGTCTTGGAATTCTTTTCGTATCTGCACAGTTTTTATGCCTATTGGTAGCCTCTATCAAATAACGTCTTATCAACGTTACCTACTCCTCCATTTCCTTCAAATCTAGACCAATTACCACTCGATCCTTCTGTGTTGTCTTAGCTAATAAGAGTATAACATTTATTGTCATAAAGAGCCTCAATCAAGCGAAATTCTCATCACCTTTCTAATTGCTTCATCACACAGTTATACTTGGGAAATAAATTACCTTAACCCGACACAACTAAAGATTAACTTGCCACCTATTGTCACCTTCCCAACTAGAAAAAATAGAGAACCTAGTGAGAGAGAGAGAAATTGAGGCATTAATATAGGGACTATATCCTAAGTCCTTGTATAAAATATAATCATAAGGATAGCTTATGGGGAGTAAATTCCACATATCATAAGATAACTAACATATCTCACCACCTTGCAAGGTAATACTTGTAATGGGGCTATAAATTGATGATTAATTTTTATTTTGATCATGTATAGCTATTTATCCGTCTTAATACACTATTCTATTTATATATACAAATTGCTAAATATAAGTTGGTGCTAGGGGTGGCATGTGTTTAACATCCTCCAATAACAGAGGTGGAATATCATCTACATAATCCTTCACCCGTAATCAACCTAGCCCCTATAAGACTTACATGCTAACCTACTTACTAGATGTTTTATCCACCACCTTATTTCTTTTTCACTTGATATATGGGAAGATAACATAGTCTTAACATGCTTGAGATCCAAGTAGCTTTCTTAATATTCTCCCTTTAATCATTTAGGAAGCTATTTTGTTTAGCTCTTCATTGCATTGATCAAGATTTGTGAGACTCCAACTTTTAACTTCTCCATCCCTTTTTAATTGTTGTTAAGAGCCCCTTTAGCAATGTTAGTTCTTCGGCTTAGTTGTTTGTATTGGTTCAAAAATCCATTACATATATAAGCTTTGGTTGTTCTTTCTTAATTGTGAATACACACATTCACCTCCAACCAAACTCGGGTTTTCTTTCACCACCCCATCAAAATTTAACATGAAAAATCCAAGCAGTAGGTCTGTCCATTTAACCATGTCTTTGTTATTCTGATCTTGCCCATCATCAAGGTTTTTTTAATTAGAATTTTCAAATAATCCATATTTTTATTTAATTTTTAAAATATGAATTTGTTAATATAGAATAAAATTCCTCTTATCAAATTAAGTTCACCCATTAATTGAGTATAAAGAACATAGTTAGAATGCATTTTCAGTTTGAAAGACGAATCAACCCTGTAATACAGAATCAAGCATTTCACCCTTGGCCTAGTGCTCAGAGTGCTTCTCCAACTATGGACAAGAAACAATGCAAAGGGATAAAGGAATGGCAATGACATGGTAATGATACAACTCGTTTGAGGGTGATAATTCCTTAACTCCAATCTCCAAATACTCCAGAATATCTAGATCTGGTTCAAGTTGTAACTTGCTTGTTAACATGCACATTTAAATTTGAGGTCCAATGAATTTTTGTTTCTATCAATGACTGACAAAATCACTCTATTTTTTTGGCAGGTCTAAGGCCCCTAACCCTAATTATCTTTAGCAAAAATATATAAATATACACTTTTAAGTTTCAGTTTTTTTTATTATTATTTTTTTATTAATATCAATTTTTAAAAATATACCCTTTTTTAGTATAGAAATGTGATGATGATTAGATTTGAAAGTAATGATTATTAAAACTATAACTTTTTTTAAAAAAAAGTGTCCTGTCAAAATTGCTCTTGAAATCTTTTTAAAATAGACTTTTGACAATTGAATACTTTCCATTTCCTTATTTTCTTCATGAAAATCTTGTTGACCAAGTGCAAATTTGTAGGCTAGTTATAATTAAATACTTAAAAAAGGGAAAAGCAAATAAAACTTATAATAAGCACCGTACAACACTTGCACAAGGCTTGTCAACTTTTATCTCTATGCATTTCAATGGCTAGAAATATTATTGCCAAACATAGACCAATTTTTTTCAGCTTAATTTAAATGCTCCGTCCTTGGAAAAACACTTTGGCCAGCAAAGCTATTACTGCTTTTCTTAGGTATGTGACATGTAGCATTAGTTTTTTAGTCAATTTCCATCAAAACTTGTATTTACCATCCATCTCATCTGTATCAACACCACTTTTACCTAAACCCAAAACCATAAATACACCCCAGCTCTTTATCGCATCCAAAGTCGTCGAAATAGCTATAACTTTTGAAGTAAACACGCACGAATATCATCAGTGAAAAGTTGTTAAAGAGAGCTTATAAATTTAACTAAACTAGAAAACCCGGAAATGTGAACACCTACAACATCTAAAATGTGAGACCTAGCTTCCACCATGAGCACTTACATTTCTATTCCCTGTTTATTTTTATCATGGATAAAACACCAATTCACAAATCTAATTCCCATCTCGAGAATTCCATTCAACCAGAATGACACTATAAGTACTTTCAAAAAGCAAATATATTTATAATGTTTAAGATATGTGGATAGTTACAAAAGGGCAACTCCTGCCATCTCTTATTTGTACACAACATGCTAAAAAGGAACCTAAAATTCTACTCATTTGGTCATTCATCATCATATGTACAGAGTCTATTAGTTTGATCCAATATGTTAGTTCATAACCCCATATAAACAAGGATGCGGTTAATGAAAGGCAAGGTTGTTTGGGTGCACGCACCTGACCATATTTGGGCCGTCCCTGAGATGCACTCGCACTGGAAATGCACCTGCACCTAAATCCATGTCCAAGAAAAAACACTCTCTAGCGCACTGGGTGTGTTTCCCTTTGTTTCATATGCACCGGGTGCTGCGTACCCAGACAACCTTAGGGCAATTCCTACAACTTGGATCAATAAATCTATACACAGCTATTGAGATTCAATATTCAGTTTACCTTTACAATCACATCATACACGCTTTCCAATTTTATTATTCATACAAATACATCTCAGACACTGCTGTTCTTAGGTAAAGGCACCACTTGATAGAAGAAGTCTCCAAAATACCCAGGAGGTTCCTCAACAAAAGTTGATATAATATCCCGCAGTGTTACTACACCCTCTAAATCACCATGACCGTTGACAACATAGATTCTTTGAATCCTTGCATTATCCAACTTCATTATGACCTTTTCAATGGTATCACTCTTTTGGCATGTAATCACGTCTTCTAAGAGTGGTGATGCCTCTTGCTTTAACCGGAGGTGAGATCTCACTGCAGTAAAGAAGGCCTTGGCTGTGACAGATCTGTGATGCAACAATGTAATGTCCTGTCATAAATTAGTACAACATGATTATATGTGCACTTAATGTCAAGGCACAAGCAGAAAATGGCATGAATATTTCACATGGCTCGGTAGAATACAACGACCATTTTACCTGAAGTCTTTGTATATCTCAGGGGCCATGAGCAGAAATTGGATGTCCCTTAAACTTATGTTGCCGACAAGTTTGTTTCCTTCTTTCTCAATAATGGGAAGCCCTCCTACACTCTTTTCCCTCATTAATTTGAATGCTTCGAGAACAGGTTGATCTTCAATCAGCTTCATTTCATAGACGGGAATACAAAGAATCTTTAGAAGCAGATTATTGGAATGTTTCTGAATACAAAGTAATAGTACATACATTTGAAAATATCTAGTTCACAAAGAAGAGATGGGCCTCTTTGCAGAGATCAGGGAAGTAAACCACACTTTAATATAATATAAATAATTTCAAATTGAACTGTCCTCCATACTCCTCAACTCAAATGTCAGAAATTAATCTTGAAATATCAAAAAAACATGGATGCAAGTAACGAAATATGAAAGGATGGCAGACAAATAAAATATAATGTTCTGTCGGAAATGACCCATTGAAAAAACAGAAAAGACTGTTGTGCTGCATAATCCATTTTTATATTATAAGAGGGTAAAAGGAGGGTTTTGACAGGAACCCAAAACCTGTTATAAAGCCATAAGGAAAAAGCAAGAAAGCCCAACAAAAACCCAACAGAGAACAGGTCCACTCATAAAGGTGCTGCATAATCCATTAAACCGTAGTAAACATTTGGTATTTTTCTTGAGTTTGTCCTGATTATGGGAACTCTTGAGATCATCAGAATAATGGAAGAACTAATAGTAAATACAGTTATTAGCTTAAGTAAAACACTTAAAAGAAACAAGCTTGGTGTCATTTAAATTAATATATGTTGGGCCAATAGTCTAACTCATAATTCACAAATTGGTTGGACTCAGAACTGAAAAACTTCCATTCTATCAGATATGCATTTCTCTGTTGATTGTATTGAAGTCCGAAAAGAGAGCAGAGCTTCTCATATTGAGTGATCCAGGTTTTATGGCTAAAAGAAAGCAGATGGACATTTGGAACTCTCAATTACTTAGAGATAGCCTGAAATACTTGTTTTTTTGAAGTAAATGTTTTTGGTTCCAACATGTATTTTCATTAAACATGATGGAACCAAAAACATGTACTTCAAATTCACGGCATCGTGAAAATTTACATAATCTCAATACTTATTCTTGCTTCCATCATGTCGAGGCTGTTCTATTACATTGCTAGAAGTATCTATAAACAAAACTTATGAAGGCAGGCAGAAGTCAATGAGATGATTCCTCGAAATGTGAGATCACATTTTCTGTTCAAAAGCCACAGGCTACAGCTTATCTTAATTATTAGGTACTTATTTCCATCGAACCAAGGCAGTTCCATTAGGCACTACCAGTATCTATATACAAGATTTTTCAAGGAAAGTAGAAATCAATGAAATGGTTCCTCGGAATGTGAGATCACATTTGCTGTTCAAGAATAAAAACCAGTATATTTATCTTAGAGATTAAGTGCACATTTTGGATGAGACAAGCATAAACAGAAATCCAATTTCTTCTTTTATTCCACTTAGGTGGTCAGTGTTTCAATAGCAACATTATGTACAACTCTCTTGTGTAGTACCTCATTTTAAATTAAAATGATACATGGGATGCAAATATGTGTCCGAAGTACTGCACAAGAGAGATGAGCTTGTGTCAATACTACGACAAAGCACACCTTTCAAGGTATACCCTCCATGCCCTTTGGCCATCTCTCTCTTGCCTGGGGTACCAGTCTATGCATGCTGCATGGGTAAAGATAAACAGACCTCAGAGGCTGTATTGTGGTCAAACAACACACAAAAATATGCTCCAAGGAACTTTGTTGCGGTGGAAGTGGGTGGTCCCCCAGATGAGCAGCTCTTGTATTCTTCATCAATGAAGAACAACTGATGATGGTTCCATCTTCATGATATCCTCATTTGAGTTCTTATGCTTCTTCTGTTCTTTTTTGTGCTAGAGTTTCACCCTAGCTTGGTAGTTATATGTCTTTCAGTTCTCAATGTGATGATGGCTCAACGTATCAATCCAGACAAGCAATGCCAAACTTGTGTTAAAAGAAATTAGAATGCACCTCCAGGGACCTCTACCCTGCCCTGTGAGAAGTATATGCCTAAATATTACACAAGCATCTATTCAAGAATTGCAAGATGCAAGAATGCCCATGAGGCATCTACAAAGGTAAGAGAAACAAAAATCCAAACTCTTAAAATGAATTTTGAAAATTTAAGAATGTCAGATAAAGAAAGAATTGGAGAACGTTGCAAGGATAAATCACTTAACGCATGGAACGAGGGTTTATGGAGAAACTATACAAGATAGTGTTATAGTTAAAAAAAAATTGAGATCTTTAAGTCAAAAATAGCTTAAAATGTCAGTTAGTGTGCAGTTCAGTGGATGTGTATTTAACTGAGCTCCCATTGCAAGATTTTAAGTACCTATCTAAGTTAAGTACACATCCAGTGAACTGCAGTTAAGATTACTGGATGTGTACTTAACTGTGTACTTATATAAGTGAACAAGATAGAGAAATACAATGTTTTGGTGAAGTTGCAGCATTGCAAATATCCCAGCAAGACATTGGCTGATTAGTCTCAGGACAGAGAAGACAACAATGAAAGCTGGTAGAATAAATGGCCTTCAACATTTACATTCATGTTCAGTCATCCAACAAAGAATCAACAAAAATTCCACCAACAAAAAGAATAAAAATGGAAAGCATGGCTCAATTATTCATGAAATGGAAAATACATCTTCCTAACATTCTCTTGCAGAACAGCTACCACTACTACTGAAAAACACACAGACTAGTCATATGGACATCAATGTTCTTCACATCCAATATACATAAACATTATAAAACCTAAGTATTTGAATATACCACCACCACTTGATAACTCTAAATACAAGAGCTAGACAAACTATCAACAAAAAATTATTTCGCAGAGCATTAAGGCACATGGCGTAGATAAGAACAGAGTAGCATTGCTAATGGAGAGCAGTAACATAGAAAATAGCATATCATGGGTGAGGCAAAAAAGAGCAATGTAGATATCATGTAGTTATGGGATACCATACAAAACATACAACTAAGCCACTGAAGGAGAATCTTTGATAGTTGCTGATTGAATAGTGTCATGGAGCATGTCTTTTGTTCTCTAATCCTGCTGCTACTCTTAATCTCCATATGAGTAGGAATTTGCACTACATGAACTTTATGAGACTTGGACCCAAATATCAATGAACAAGTATCATTGGTGGGCAAAAGACAAATTACTCATAAATTACAGCTATTGCTCATGCACCAACAATTAAAAAACAAGGCACATACTCATGAATTACAATTACTTGTTCACTTCAGATTTTATGGGACAAGAAAGCAAGATTTAAATGCCCAAAGCTAAAAGATAAGATTAAAATTAGATGCAAACAATATACACATTCAAAGGTGAAAAGCAATAACCCTATTATCAAACAAGCCTAAATTATGTCCCACATAAGCCTTGACATACAAAAGGGCTGAAGTAATAATAAAAACCAATGAGATGTCTTCCCTCAAACTTATTGAATTTTGCAAATCCATGTGGGACACCATTGTTTTGGAATTTATGTGTATGTGAAAAAGGTTGGCCACAAAACCAATAGGACGACATACTAATGTATGAAATTTTAAATTTATTTCCAAGGTCTCTATTAGAAACATGAGAGAAGGGTGGTATCTGATTACTCTTTTAAGTGTTGCTTATAAAGTTATCATTAAGGTGCTTACCTGTGCCCTAGAGGTGGTTGCTAACAGAATTGTAAAGGATGAACTGATAGGATTTTTTGACCTGTCACTTTTTATGCATTAGGCTATTTTCTTTGGGCTGTCAAAGCTCAAACCCAGATTAGAGGAATTAGTTTACTGGATAATAGTTAGTTGCTTAATGTTCAATCTGTCATGAGTGGGATCTCTTCCCCAAAATAACATAACATTTGGTATCAAGTAATTTGGTATGTGTTTGGAGGTGTTTCGTGCAACTTCAGCTGAAATGGTCAATAATAAAAAAGATTTGACTTTTGGCATTCTATGTTCCAAGTAGGATTAACCCTAACTGGAAGTGATTCTAGATGGAAATATAGTGTGATACTTTTCTCTTTATAAATGTCTCCACTTATGATATAAAGAAAGCAGGTGCTTGAAAAATTCAAAGCAAAACCTAAAAATGGTATCACAGGAAATTTCCATAAGCAGGTTAAGTTACTGGTCTATCACAATTCTCAGCAGCTAGTCAATTGATTATTCTTCTTGCTTTTTCCCTGGTGATGTGGATTATCACAAGCTAAAAGATTCCTTTGAGTTTGAGTTCACATCAGACATGCACGGAAAGAGAGCAGCCTAGGGTCTGTTTATGTAAGCACAAAAGGCTTTGTTTTGGCAAACAAATGGATTGTTTGGGTCATAATTGGAGATGCAGTTCATGAGGTTCTCGTAAGGCATGGGGTGCCATCAATGAAAGAGCGTATTTGATGTTTAGGGTCCTATTTTGGATGTTATTTGCAATGCTTCAGAATCTTTTGAAAATAAGCCGAAAGTCTTGGCAATTATTTTCTTCTCATCTCAGACGGTAGGTTCAAGGCTTCAAACATTGTTAAGAATTGGTGGTAATAGCATCTGGTGCATTTGAATGGACGTTGGTATTGTTAGTTCCCTTTTGAGATTAAATTGCAAGTTCTTTTCCAAGAAAAGAGTCTGCAAATGGCACAATCTGTGGGACTTTGAGCAACAAGATTTATTCTCTTAGAGAGCAGTTTCTTAAGAGTTTCTATTAGTAATAAATTCAAGCCACCTTATTTGAAGCTAATCGATATATTGTGATGAAGATAATGTTAAGAAAACTGTCCAAAAAGTGGAATCTAGATGGAAAGGCCATGCTTGAACAACCATAATTTTTTCTTTTGTTGCGACTCGCACGTTTTTTACAAGATGTCAAACCCAAGCACATCATGGTAGAGAAATAGAACTCCACAAGAGTGATCAAGAATGATAACACTGGATGAGGAGGAATGGCACCACATGGTCTGCACCCTAAGCTTTTAAAACATAGAGTTTTTGGAAGGAAAGCACCTGTTAAAGGCCTTCCTAGTAAACACATCTAGGACAGGTCTTTCAGACGGACATTTGTTCACCATGGTTGATAGAAGAACCTTAAGCATAAGTTTCAGGACTGCAAGTTTGCAATGCGATTGTGGCTTAGTTTTTAAATTTTTATCAAAGCTTTTTGCACATCTTTTATTGGCCCATCCATTTGGGATCCCTAGTTCTATAATATAGCCTATGAAGGATCTTTGTTCGTCACCCAGCTTTCTATTCTTTTTTGCAGTGAAAGATGAGCTGTCGAATTATTTATGAGGATTCTGGAAGCGAATTTTCTAGCATGGATTTTCATATGTTTGAGCTGACCTATGTACTCAAGTCCAAGCAAGATCTTATTGCTTAGGATATATATTGTGGATTTTAAATGTGAAGCACAATAGGATATGCTTGGCTAGGAAGAGGTAGCCCTATGATGCCCTGTTCTTGATGTAAATTATTTTTACTCATGTTCTTTTCTTAAATAAACAACTGAGACCACCTTGCCCAAATATTGTAATTGATTAGGATGTTAAAAAGTTTCACACTCCAAAATCCATCTCCTTTGGAGGGCTTGCAGAAACAAATATTGCCCCACTGAGGACCAAGAAGAACAATATGTCTAGCATTTTGCATCCCCAAAAAGAAGGATAATAAACATCATAATCAAATAAGTTGAGGCAATGGAAAAAACAAAATTAAAGGATAACACCATTAAAATTTTAGTGCTAGCACCCTCACATTTTAGGTAGAAAAATTGTAAATGCAACAAAAAATGAAAAAAAGCTCATTGTACAAGAGCCTGACTTTTCAAAGAGGATAGAAAAGACATTAAGCAATTCATCCAGCCTTATAAGCATGGTTACCAGCAGCATCTAGGAGGATTGTTCCAAGAACCATAATTATTCGCAAGCAAAAGAAATCCAGAAAGCCAAATAATTTTTTCTTTGACAAGATGGAAGGAAAGTAAAAGATTTCTAGAAATCTAGAACACTGATTCCAAACCTCTAACTCACCCATGCAAGGAGTTCCGTTTCAGAAAACATTTCCAAGTTCCAAACAGAGGGAGCTGAGTAGAAAGACAACAAGTTTGTTCAATTCCAACTTGTGAAAGGAGACTGATCCGCAAAGGACCTGAGAAGAATGAACCTATGACCTGCTTGCATATAAAGAATGCCCTTGAAGTTTCAAAACTAAGACGACAAGGTGGAATCAGATAAATATGTTACAAAAACAAAAGAAAATAAGCACTGTCAAATGGGATGGGCTGAAGTGGTGAACCAAGTGGATGCCCTTTCATAGTGGAGCTCTGGATTCGAATCCCCAGGAGGAATGATAAAGCATGAGGAAATTTATCAAATCACAAATAAAACACTCAGTTCTGTGGTAATTTAGGCCTCTTATTTTTCACACTTGATCTCTTCATCTTGGAGGCGCAGGTTTGATCCAACGGGGGTTAGTGTATGTACACCTCATAGTCTAAACACAATCAGGTATGCTTGGGATTCCTTTTCCAATCAGTAAAATTTATCGAGTTGGGTTTGAAGAAGGGATAAGATCTTGCCTTCGTTCATTCTAATCTTTGCATCATCTCTCAAAACTCCATTCATTCTAATCTTTGCATCATCTCTCAAAAAAAAGATGAGTATTCATCAGGAGTTACAAAAGAACTAGGATGTGATCTTGACAACTTCAATGGTTCAAAGGTCTGCTACAAGTGTTACAATCCTAGACATCACTTGAACCCATGGAACTACAGTCTATAATGCTGGGCTCGATGATAACAGTCCTTTCTAATTTTGTGGCATAGGTCGCTAAGGCCTAAGCTATTTGACTCTTGATCAATGTAATGATTTGATGAACACAGATTGCCTTCTATGTTTGATTTGTTATTTTTATTTTTCATGAATTTTTATAAAAAACACTTCTAATATTTTAATATTTATGATATGTACACATGCACACCTGCACCGTTTCCCATTTTCTGAGATTTTGAAATCTGTTTCAGAAACTGTTTCCATTCCTCATTTCAGGTCATAAAGCTGTTAGAGATTTGACTACTAGAAGTTAGAACACACTAACAAAGTTTAAAAACATAATGATAAAATTTGAAGCCAGCCAATCCTTAAATGCTTCCAATCATGGTTCAAAAACTCGGCAGCCCAAAATTTCGACTTTGCAAGTCAGCATATTTTTTGCGAGTTAAAAAATATATAAATTCATAAAATAAACTCAAATCCCCATCAAAATCCTTAAAATCTGATTGAAATCACATCAAAACAACTGGTAAATGATCAAATGTGTCTAAACAGAGCAACCAAAATTTTGACTTTGCGAGTCGGCAAATTTTTTGCAGGTTAAAAAAATATATAAATTCATAAAATAAACTCAAATCCCCATCAAAATCCTTAAAATCTGATTGAAATCACGTCAAAACAACTGGTAAATGATCAAATGTGTCTAAACAGAGCAAAAAACAGCATAAAATAAAATGCAAAAAGTGAAAAGACATTTTTTGACTGCTTACTGTTATAATTTATCAGCAGGCGAGTTTTTAGTACGGACTCACAAGTCATAAAAACTCACCTGGCAAGTTCCTCGCAAGTTACCCGACGGGCTTTCTGACTTGTGAGTTTCGGCATTTCTCGGTGAGTAGTAGCAAGTTTTAATACTAAGCTTCCAATCAATTATTATGTGAACCAATGCACAAGAGAACTCAATAAAAAATAAATATATCAAGGCATAAGAAGAACAAACTCCCACTCTCTTCTGGATCTCAATCTATGGCTATACTGTTCAAATACACACTTTTAAGTCACAATTCCATAATTGATCATCGATTCTTTGTGCTAGATGCCTCAGTGACAGTATCATAAATCATGGTACCTAACAGCTGAAACATAGGAACTCCATTCAAACTTTCTATGGAATCACTATTAACAATGACTCCATTAACAGCATGGACCACAAATGTTGCATACTAATCAAGACTTGGCTAACCCTAAGTGACTACCTATCATGAACTCACAAGCAACTTCTATTTAGTTCATCAGATAGATTCAATGATAATTGACATCTTGAAATGTATTATGATTGTATACGCGTATGGAAAAAGGAGGAATGCATACAATTAATTTTACTATCATTTATCCAGTACTTGAAGCCAGCATGCAGCTGTGATTGGCACGAAAAGCAAACCTTGACCATTTGATCCGGTTTCATCACAGGAAGTCCAAGTTCTGAAAGTGTGCTGTTTCCCCACGTCTCAAACCAAGGGAGCCCAACACACTTAGAAAGCATATGCACTACAGCAGACTGTGTAACAATGTTTCCAATCTTTCCCTTGCCTATGTCAACCACAGGGAGACTCTTCATCCTATACTTTGAAAGGAGGAGAAGCATTGTTAAAAATGAGTCGGACGTCTCTAAAGGTAGAAATGGAGCCCAACGGAAGGATCCTAATATGTCTTTGACCTGCACGACAGACAATACCTTCTCCTTAACTTCAGTGCAATTGCATTCCCTCAAGCCAAAGAAAATTCAGAAGACAACATGCATATTTTTTCTACCAAATGGCAAAGAATTGAGGTTATAGCCTTTCTTCTTAATATTCAAAAAGGGAAGGAACTATAAAACAGAAGATCAACCTTTGTTTCCCCATAGAATTCTGACGATGTCAACATTTCAAAGAAGCCACCTCCCATTGCAGCGACAGCTTCAGGACCTGAGTTTACTCCGAATGCTTCAAACTGCAGGAAACCAGAGTCTAAGCTCCTCAGGAATCTAATAATATTGTTCAAAACCTAAATATGATAATCAAGAAGAACAAAGAAAATTTTGAAACAGGAATTTATTCTCGTATAAAACTTGCCATGTAACTGAGATTTCATGTTTCTATACATTTATATCTATCCCAACATTGGGATCTTCTCCAACTAGGGAAAGCAATTTTCTTTACCGTTTACACTAAATTAAAGGAACAAATTAATACTTCGAAAAACCTGATACGCTTATTAGCTTTTAAACACATAGCCTTTGATAATTATTTATAACTAATAGTTCTGTTACTTCAAGTAGTAGATACAGACTTGACATTCTTCCAACACAACAGGACCTTTTCCTCGCCATGCAAAGGGATATCTCATAATCAGAAGCAGCAAGATTTTCTCAAGCATTGGATTCCAGTGCTTCACCCTTAGGAGGAACTGGTCCAGAATGATTAATTGTGCTAGATACTATCAAGCCAAGGACATTGAACCCTTACTTTTAAGTAGATAAAAAATTTAATACACTAATAATATGTCTTAATGGTAAGTGCTCTGAAGGCAGATCCTTCAATTAACTTAGAGGTTTACTATCTTGTATACACAATCTCATTTTGCAATAGGCATTTTAAATATAATTTTGCAAGCTGGGCACCTGCACCTTCCTCTGTCAGGGGTTCTTTCTGACAAGGGGGCTTCCTTTCAAGAGATTTTTTCAAATTTCATGGCCTTTGTATACACTGACTTTCCCAGGGCTTCTTTAGTTTTTCTTTGTTTTTCTGATTGTCTAAGACATACCTGTTTGGGTTCACTCTTTGCTCTGTTTTGGTTTTATTGCTTCCTAGTTTTAAGTTTTAGGTGTGCTATTTTGGTTTGTTAAGAGTTTCTTTGGCACTCGGGATTATCTGCTCTAACTTGCTCTACTTCTGATCCCATTGACCAATTTTAGTCATTTTTGGGCATTGTATAATCTCTCTTTCTACTCTATTGCGTGTTCATTGCAGGGTGTCTCAGTTAATTTGCTCTGCCATCCATGGTCTTTTGATGTCCAACTTGGTGAGAAAACTTTATTCAACTCTCCACCATCCTTTCAAGCCATACAAAAAATGTGACTCAAGTAGGCACTACTTTTATTTAAAACGTTTTCAAATCAAAGGGAGATGAAGCTGTCTAAGATTCATCTTTGGTGCAAAATTTTAAGCATCATAATCATGCACTGTGTAAAAGCGCTGTCATATTAGCACAGTCACCTTTTTTAGGCAGGTGCAGCTGAGAAATTTAAAGGTAGATTCCTTCCATAGGACCATAGCCTAAAAAAGGCCACTCTACTGATGTGACAGTGGGTGCTGCTGAGAAAATTTAGGAGCCTTTTCCAGTCTAATGTTCCTGTGGATTTCCTATTTTTTCTCAGCAGCTACAAAGTTGCAGAGTAAAAACAGAAGAACATGTAAATAAACATAAATTTCCCTCCAAAATTTTATCAAAATTCATTTGCAGGAATCCCAAAAAAATAGAGACCATGCTGGTGCTACGTGGACATAAAAAATCCCTAAGTGGGTGGGGAAACTTTCAGTCCCCTCTCCCAAGCAGGAACTCAAAGTATGCAGATGAAAAATGCATGGCTCCATATTTGCAGGAAATATTAGTTTTAATCCTTCAGCAGTATTTTTTAAATTCCATGGGATCGGTCTCACAGTAAAAACAGGGGCAGGAGCCCCTTCCATGGGACAGCATCCTTAACCTCTTTATCTTTAAAAACATAGAATCTTTAGTATATAATTGAATTTAAATGATACTAATATATTATCTGTTTCTAAGAGCCGTTCATGTGGCTGATTACAAACTTTGCATTTGTATATTTGTGGGTTTTTTTTCATTCACAGATAGTTAGACATTAAATCAAAGTCAAATCTCACATGGTTCAAGACAAAATGCTAGGACCTTCATTTAGGTTACTGTTCCTATTTTAATGGCTAATTCCTATTTTCTTGGGAATGCTTTCCATCATGGGAATGCTGGCTCATATCTTGGGCTATAAGAGTCCCATCATCATGAATCAGTGTTCCATGTCTATATGGTGGAGACCACTCAACCAACTTGCGAGATCAGCACATTATGAACATAGTCCCCCTAGTTATAAACTTATATGCAACATCCCATATGAAATCACAATATTTATTCCCACAATTTTACATACCAGAGTAGAAATTTGCGTAGCAAACCAAAAGCCCGCTTAAATGTAAAGACACATAAAAAAAAGCTATTGCTTGGCTATGACAAGTTTCCTCCACAAAGTAAACACATGTAAAACGGAAAAAAGGATGTGGGTATTAGAGAAATGCCCATTGATTCAGCTTCTACCTATGTGTCATTCAGCCATTGAACAAAAGGAACTCTGATACATGCAAAATGTAAAACACACACCATTCAAGTGCACTGCGTTCTTCTGTCCTTTACATTGATAATGTACATTTAGGTACTTTTTTGGACACAGTCATATAGTCAAGAAATGTGGGCCTGTCTAGATGCAAGACGCAGTCCAATTCTAAATTAAATTGCACAGACTCTCTTAATCAAGTTAGGGCTTTTAGTCAATGAGTCGCATTTTTTCCAATAGCAGTCACAAGTTCAAACCCTCACAAATTAACAGAAAAGGCTCACAAAAGATCTCGTAAGCCATGATACTAAGAATGGGAACTCGTTTTTCCAAATAGCAGTCACAAGTTCAAACCTTTACGAATTAACAGAAAAGGCTCACAAAAGATCTCTTAAGCCATGACACTGAGAATGGGAACTCATCTTTCCAACTAGCAGTCAAAACTTCAAACCCTTATGAATTAACAGAAAAAGCTCAGAAAAGATCTCTTAAGCCATGATACCAAAAATGGGAACTCGTTTTTCCAAATAGCAATCACAAGTTCAAACCCTTACAAGTTAACAGACAAAAGCTCAAAAAATATCTCTTAGGCCATGATACTGAGAATGGGAACTCATTTTTTTGAAATAGCAGTCACAAGTTCAAACCCTTACAAATTTGAAGAAAAGGCTCGCTAAAGATCTCTTAAGCCATGATACTGCGCATGTGAAAAGGAAACGGGATCTCTTCTGTTCACATACCGCTTTTGCCCTTAATTATTGAACAGCTGAAAACAATTACGAGAAGAAGGCACACCTGGTGGAGTAGCCACATAGCAATGCCCGCAAATTCAACAATCCCAATATACTTGTCAATCCAGCTTGCATCTTCTGGTGCTTTGATATCCCTTACTGGTGCACTCAATATCTTGAGCTTGGAAAGCAATTGAACTGCTTCAGCAAGACTGGCATCTGAATTGATCTCTATCACTGAAAAGAATCAACACAGAAAATTTAAAAAAAACAAAACAGGTACCACCACCCTCTGCACAAGCATATCTCCAGAAAGCATGGATAGAACTGGTCGACAGGCCTATGGTTGAGAGATAAGCCGATTTGCAAGGCTTGATTTAAATCCTGAACTTTCTCTCAAGGTCAAAACCTACAGGACTAAAAAATTGAAACAGTATATGGGCAAAGTGAAAAATTCTCTTGTTCCCACAAAGCGAATCATACCCTGCATAAACTTGCTGGATCGGCCAAGGCCTAGTCTCAAGGTAAAAAGCTAAGGGACTAAAAAATTGAAACACTATATGAGTGAAGTGAAAATATTCTCTTGAGCGCACAAGGAGTATCATACCATGTGTAGACTTGCTCGATTGACCGAGACCTAGAAAGCCTACTTTACCTTTACCTATCTTTTTGGACATGTCACAACCCAGAAACCAACTATATAATAATAAAGGTATATTTTTAGTCATAGCCATGAAAGACGGTATTGACCTTATGGCCAAACTGAGGAGTAAAACAAACCTTGCCGACCCACCAACACCTAGACTGACACTCCATACCATGAAAATAACTCCGTTTCCCATGTAATCACTGCTTCGTGTATTAAAGAGTTTTTAATCCAAACAAAAAACATTCTTCCAACTATAATGAATGTGACCCACAGATCAACTCCCCACACAATGTTTTGTAATAGTGGACATATCCTAGCTGACAAGAGGAATGACCCAACACAGAAAAACACAAAATCTCCACACATAATGTTTTGTGATACTGTATCTCAACATATAACGTTTTGTAATACCGAACATATCCTAGCCGACAAGAGGAATGAATCAATATAGGAAAACACAAAAAAGACCATTAATGTGAACCTAAGAAAATGGGTGTGTCATATGAAAATGGTATTAGCATCTGGTGCATGGCCCATATTAAAGAAGCAGCCAGTTACCTTGTTTGGTAGGAGGCGCAGGAAAGGCGGAAACAGGAATGTTCTCCAAGCAACAATTGAGCCTCTGGGTAGCAGTCAAGGAAGGCTCCTTGTATTGATCCCAAAGGGCTTCGAGCCTTCTGCCGAGCTCTCTATCTGCATCGGCATCTAATTGATGCCTTGGGCTAAAAATAATGTTCTCCATTCTCACATCAGAATCCAACAACAGCACCAACAGCTACAATTGTTTTAGTTATTACACTCTGGAACTCAAGTTAGTTTAGTTCGCAGATTGAAACTTGGATATAAAGATAGCATACAGGGTTAAATTTTTCCAACAAAAAGCAACGCACTTGACATCAGACCACAAAATACTCCTACAAAAACGAGCGTCGACCAGAGGCTTTTAACAGCGACGTTTTTTAAATTGTTTAGCACCAGGATTTTAGACACGTGGAAGCAAATTCCGAAACGCACTAAAGATAAGATTCCCTAAAGATATTTTATCATCTGTGACTTGGAGTTGTAAGTTATAGTCATCCGGACGCCTTTGGCATCAAGGTTATGGTACTAAGGCAGTGGTCCCACGCTGGGGCCACCTAAGTGATTTTAAAACATGTGGTCAAAGAAATATTAGGTACTTTCCAACAGGGGAAAAAATTTTGTGCCCCTCAATGTGTTTCTCACTGCCTTTGTGGATTGGGAAAGGATTTCTGAAGTAGTTGTTGTTGAGATATTTTTAGAGCTTTTTTTTTTAGCAGTGACAATTGTAAAAACAATTCATGGGACCCTATTTCTCATATTTGTAGGTACAGTGGCTTCCAGCGTGAAACCCTGTTGTAATTAATGTAAAATGAAATGAAATGGTTTTATTATCTGTGAGATAAAACAATGTATCGGACTATTGATTATATCTATCATTCTAATTACGTAAAAATTTGTGGGATCATAATCCTCTTGTTGATCTCAATTAACATCTTCCCCCAACCCTTTTATCAAATAGTTCCATCATAGAGCCAACTCTTAATGTTTCCTCATATTTTGTTTAGATGTCCATCTACTTTGGATGTTCAAGGATGAAATGCTTTTCCATTTGGATCGTTCATGTAGTGTGTAAAACACAAACCCTTTCGTATGCATTTGAGTTGGCCTAATGGTGAAGAACATGCGTTCCCAAAAGGGAGGTCACATGTTCAAATCATGTAAGGAGTAAGGTACACATGTCACATATTTGAAGCACAATAAGGTGCCTCCTACGTGTTGGAAGCTACCTTGCAAACCATAACCAAGGTGTTACCTAGGATCGTGGACCTTAAAAATATATTATTATTATTCCCATTGTTTTTTAGGTGTCATCCATTTGTATGTCTCACATTTGAACCTATGAAAGTTAGCCCTTAGTTAAGCAATGAGGATATTTTTCCTTCCATTTAATTTTAGCCTTTATATAGGTTTTTTCAAAATGCTCATAATTCCAATTGAACTATGTCATATAGTGTTGTCATTTCCTGCTTGTTTTCTTCCTCCACATCATTATTACAAACTTTTCATTCACATATTTTTTTATGACTTTATTAAGGTTTGGCTATTCGTTTACATTGATATCTCATCTATTCATCCATTTATGGTTTTATTTCAAGCACATGTTCTTCCATCTATGCAACTCTTCGTCTCTTGCGACCCTAGGCCACCTATCAGTCTTCATATTTTCTATTTTTTTCAAGTAACATAATAGCATGGTCATAATCATTGCCTCTAAAGAGAAAGTTCTTATTTTAGTAAGGATTATTTCATAGGGAATTCAAGCCTTAATTCTAAAATTATCTGTGATTATATATTTTTAGATGCTTTTTATTTGCTTCCATTTCAAACGTGTTGTTCTACTAGCCCATACCTCGCAACCATACAACACCACTGGTGCAACAAGTGACCCAAATAGAACCCTGGTGGTCTTCCAATCCCATAACTTAGTATTTTTGCCCCTGTTTTGAAGCACATAAAGAGCTCTCCAACCTCCTGGTATTCTTTTCATCCTCCATGTATCCCTTAGAGCTTGTTGTGAAAATCAAAGTCGAGATACTTGTATTCTGACACCACTTCAAGAGACTCTCTTGCAGTTTGGAAGTCGAGATATTGTTTCTTCCTTTTCACTGATAAAATCATATTTTTGATTATGTTGATGTTCCCCTGCATCCCTACTTCTTTACAAAATAGTTTTAGAGGTCGTATGTGGTGTCTTAGATCTTGGATTGTCTTTGTCATTAGAATTAGGTCATTGGCATAACGCATAAGCTTCACCACATATTTAGTTACATGGACCCCTTCCCCTCCAAATTTATTTATCCAATCTTCTAACTTGTTAATGTATAGCCTAAATAAATTCATGGATAGAGGGCATCATTATTTGGTGCCTATATCACTCCCAAAACACTCAAATAACCTTGCATGCGTTTTAATTTTAGCTTTTACTTATTCATATAACTACTACCCTATAATAAACTAAGACCCCTAGTTTCTACATTTTGCTCTATAATTTGTTCCTTGACACTATGTTAAATGTCTTTTTTAAGTCTACAAAGCAACAACATGCATCCCTTTTTTAATTCTAAACCACTTTAAATAGGTGTCTAAGCGTGACACAATTATCGATAGTTGAGTGTTTAGGTCTAAACTTTGCTTGCCCTTTGTTCTCTTTATTTTTTCCTTTGCCCAACTACTAATCCTATGTTATATCATACTCCCAAATAACTTTGCAAAAAGAGGATTTACCATGATAGTTTGATAATCTGAGGGATTATTTACATCTCTACGATTTTGAACAAATGTATGGCTATGCTAGTTGACCACTTTGTTAAGAAGCCATTTTCAATGACATCATTAAAAAATTATTTGATTTGAGGCGCTAGGATATCTACTCCCCATTTTAGATGTTCTGCTTTTATATTGTCTATGTCTCAAGCTTTACCATTTACGATCTTTTTAATCCCTTGTATGATATCTTCAGTCATGAAAATTTATTCATTAACAATGATTGTGGGAGGTGTATCTTGTTTATTCTCACCCTCATATAACTTTAATGAATACTCTAGTTATTGACTCTTGTTATGTTGTTCTTTGTTTTCATTTTCTCCTTACAGATCTCCCTCCAAAAACTCTTTGCTTCATGTTTCCCTAAGTAAATCAACTACTTCTTCCTAGTTCCTATATACTCATGTTTTTTGTCCTCATTACTTGCTCATATGTTTCTATGTTTGCCTTTCTTTTACATGTTGGTTCCTTTAGTGGTATTCGCGCTACCTTACTTTTTTCACCATACCATGGGTTTGTCGAGAAGCTATTTTTTTTCTTCTTTTTAGGTTTAGCTTTCTTTCATGTGTTTAGGGCTTTTTGAATGGTGTCCATTAGTGATGCAAAAACATCCAAGGTGAATGAGCAATCTTGTATCACTGAAAACATAGTAAGAATTTGTGTTAGAAGTTCTTGGGATAAATTATGAGCATAACAGAGTCGCAAAGGCCAAGTTTTGGGTTCACAGAGTTTGCAGCAACCATAAAGGTCCCAATGATCACTTTCTCAGACCATCTTTTTATTTATAGCTTCAACTTACAATTTCACAATGGCCTCACAAAATTTGATAAGTGTTCACTATATTAGTGAAGGCTACAAATGATTTTATCCCCATTCACATCTAAGTATAAAAGGAGAATAGTTCATGAACTTAACATGATCCTTAATTGGAATTAATTATCCATTGGGACTATGGCAACATAAGAGTCTAACAGAGTTCACGACAGACTTGGTGTGATCCTAAATTGGAATTGATATTCCAACATATCTACAACATCAACAAAGCCCCATGGAGTTCATGGTGGCCATATTATCCAATTGATATCATGAGTCTGTGAGGATGACCAGTGTCATGATCAAGACATTTTCTCAAAAAGGTTGCAAGTCAAAGGTAGGGGCCATAATAGAAGGTGGATATGTGACCAACCACTAAGTGGATTTAATAAATCCATGGGTCAAAAATGTGTAGAGAGGTGATGAAAGTAATGGCTAGTCTATTGCACAGAGGCAACAATATCATGACATGTGTCACATCTTATCAGTTTATAGCGGTCGTAATTCATAGTGATTACAACTTTTTGTGCAAGTGACACGGGGAATTTCAAGTAGCCATATATTTTTCAAGAAAATACCAAATTGGGCATTATTTATATTTGTGGAAAGCTCTCAATGAAAGCTTTATATGGGTGATGGTCATGGGGTAGGCAACCACATGTGTAGTGTGGTGACTATCTCTAAAATAGAGGGTTATAGGAAGTTAGAGACCCAGAGGCCAAAAGTTTAAAAAGTTATCCTCTACGTCAAATAGTGGTTCTGGGGGAGTTAAACTAGGGAAAAAGAGATAGATTAAAATGATAGAATGCAAAGCTAGAGGCACATAAGTCTCGGGTAAAACATTGTGATCTCAACTCATGATTATGATTGTAATTTTGTCTTAAACATTAATAAAAGGAAGATTTTGTCTTTATCTTGTATCTCATGTCCTTGAGATATTGAGAGAGATAATAATTATTGGGGACTGAAGCAACCATAAATTTGGCCTTCTGATTGCCATATGCACCAATTGGTATCAAAAAATGTTTACTTTGTTGGGTTGTGTGTAAAGACTCTAGTTGAGTCATTGGCAAGTTGTCAAATAGAAACTTGTATTTAGGTGAAATGATGGCACACAGAGGTAATCCCATTGAAAGAGGAGCAATATTAAGGGCACCAAGATTTAGAGACTTAGCATAGATGTTGAGAGGAATTCAAACAAGAGTGGATGTAATGGAGACAATGCAAGGAAGAGGAACTCATGTTGAAGACGTAAGTCATGATGAAGAAGAAGCTTAAGAGCTTGAAGTAGAATATATTTTAGATGAACCTGAGAACAAAATTCTCAAAGTTGTTGCAAAGCTTGGAGTAAGACAAAGTTGGATACCACTTGATACAATGGAAGCTTAAGCCTTGAGGAACTTATAGATTGCATCACAGAGATGGATAAATACTTTGACTACAAGTCAATGGAGGAACATAAGAAGGTCAAGTTTGCTTGCACAAATTTTAGGTCAAACATCTTTATGATGTGATTATGTGAAAATTGAAAGACAAAGGAAAGGTAAAGATAAAATCAAATATTAGGATAGTAGGGTGACCAATTTGAAGGCCAAGTTCTTAGCTTCATATTACCAAACAAGTTTGTTTGAGAGATTGCAGAACCTAAGACAAAAAGAGATAAGCATTAAAGAGTATATTGAGGAGTTTTATAGATTGACTATAAGAGATGGACATATGGAAGATGATCCAAATAAGGTGTCAAGATATGTGAATGGATAGTGTTCTTCCATTCAAGGTCAAATTGGTTTGTTCAAACTAATAACAATCTAGAGGAAGCATATTGATGTGCATTGGAGATGAAGGAAAAGTTGTATAGAAGGAAACAAATGAACTCTAGAGGTAGACAGAGGTTCTCAAGTGGTAGAGGATAAAGTAGTGGTGGAAGAGGACAATAGATTCATAAAGAAACAACAAACACCTCTGAAAAATAAAATCAAAATGCAATGGGAAGAAGTTATTCTTTTAGAGGAAGAGGATCTTTTGAAATAGGAAGAGGCAAAGGCTTCATGTGTAAGTTCTTTGAAAGCAATAATTATGCTATACATAAAGCTTTTGAGTGTCCATAAGCATTTCAAAACAACAAGAGGGAAAAAGAAACAAACCATATTTCTCAAGGAGATGAAGAGATTTTTGGGTCTCCAACACACATGGAAGATTTGGAACAAGGAGAAACTCTTACGATGAAAAGAGTACTACTAAAACCATCCAAGGAGATAAAAGAGCTAGTGGAAAGAAAGAGTCTATTCCATAGTATTTACAAAGCAAGAGGTAAGTGTTGCAAATCAATTTTTTATAATGGTATCACATATAATTTGGTGTCTAAAGAAATGGTGGAAAAACTTGGGTTGAAAAGGTTAGTGCCTCCAATGCCATACAAGGTTTTGTTGTTACTTAAGGGTCATTGAGTGTTAGTGTGTTAGGAGTAGAATAGGGTTATAAAATTGCCAAGTATAATTGTTTGAAAAGTGTGGGATCTACATTATTTTGTACTTTGTATATCTTTTTGGATGTATTCAACACCTAAATGTACATCAAGAGTCTCTAGAATGTGAAGAGCCACTCTTTTGTTTGTAGTGAAAGGCTAGAATATGAAGTGACAAAGCCTTTGTAAGCTCTATATATAGTGCTCAATTGTATTTTAAAAGGGTTCTGCAATATAGAGATCAATATATAGGTTCAATAATGGTTCTTTTTTATGTCTACACATGTTCCTTGCGCAATTGTGTATTATTTTCCTGTAATATGTTAATCATTTCAAATACTGAACGTTTTGGATAAATTAAGTTTATGAATCATGTTCCCTTCTTTACAATTTTGCACCTGGTTTAACCTTAATTTGTTGTTGTAGTTACCTTAGTCTTTTTTGTAGGGTATTTCGCTCAAAAAATTATAATCAACATGTTCTAATGGGTTTTCTAGGAACATTTGCTAATAATAGTGTGGTGAGCATGGAACATTGAAACATGTTGAGATGGTTACCCAAACAAAGAGATTTGAAGTGATGGATGGATGAAAGAATTCACAATTTCACAAAAAAAAAGAGGCAAAAAGGATAGGAAGCTTTGTGAGAGAAGTCATAAGTGGACATATACATGGTGAGATATATGAAATATTTTGGGTGTGAATTACCTATGTTGTTAGGTGCATGGTTGTTAAGAATTGAGTACTATTGCTTCAAGCTGAGAGAAATAATGCACTTTGTTTATATTGAGAAAAACGTAGAAGATCTGCAAAATCTAAACATTGATTAAATGCATGCAACAACTCATTAGATAGAGACTCCCATTGATGGATATATTACTAAGTTTGTCATAAAAGGGTATATTGCATTTGAAGATATGTAGGATTTATTTGTAAGAGGTGTCCAAGGAAAATTTATGCAACGACTACCTATCATGTTAAAAATGTTGGTAATTGAAAAGGCCATGGTGCCTATTCTGGCTAATGTGGAGTAATTGCTTTAAGCATTATAATATGCGTGTGAAAATGAAGTGAATAATGAAGTACTAAGAATAGAACTTGAACCTGAACCCAAAATATGGAGGACACAGAGAAGCATAACAAAAAGTAAATGACTAGAGTGAGACTTGTGATAACAAAGAAGGTGAAATAAATAGAATAATCCTAACGTAGTTGTGAGTAGGAGTATAGTAGAGAGTTTGGAAAATAAATGAGGAATGAGAGTTCAAGGATGAGCTAGGGAATATGAATAGGATGAAGATGAGGAAATGGGAGGGCCTAAAAGAAGAGAAGGTGCAAATGAAAGTGCAAAGATGGAAAGAGATGGGAAAAGGGATGTGAAAGAAAAGGAAGAGAATGGAAAGAAAGAAGAGGAGCAAGTAGATCAGTTAAAAGGTATTTTTAGATTGCAATTGCAAGGGGGATATTGTTTGGAGAAGAGAAAGAATAATATTTTGAAGAAGTTGTGTTAAATCACATGATTAAAATAGGTTCAAGTTCAAATGACGCAGAAGTCACATACATGGATCATTCATTTCAAGGGTACACATACCCTGTGCCTAATTTATCAACAAAAATAAGAAGAAAAAGTGCAAAAGTTGGAAAAGATAGAATGTGGTTTGATTGGTTTACAAATAAATTTGAGAAACATAGTGAAGACACTAAGAAAGTGATGGATATAAAGAAATTTATTGTGACTACATTTCAGGTCGTAGTAAATATCAAGACATTGGCTAAGTCTAGTCCACAATAGCTAATGGTTTCAAGTGTGAACATAGGAATCATGACTCTCAATGCAAGAGTTTTTGTCACTTTATCACCATATGATGGGTCTACTAACCCCGAGTAGTATTTGTTAACCTATGAAATGAAATTGTAGATTAAAAATGTAACTATAGATGATGCCAAGAAGTGCAAGCTCATGGGAGCCTTAACAGATAAAGATCTAGAGTTCATATACAAAAGGGATGTTGTCAAACTGAGATTTTAGGATGTTAAAGACTAGTTGATAGGAGAATTCAAAATGAAAAAATGTACAAGTCAAATAATACAAGATTTGAAAGAAATTCGTCATAAATCTAGAAAGCTAGTTTGGGATTATGATCATAGGTTATCTAATGTAATGAACATAGTGGATTTTATGCTTCAAGATATAGATAAGGATGCATGGTTTATAGAGGGTCTATGAGCTCGAATTAGGTTTTTATTGATCAACCCAGTTCACTTTCAAGTATGATGCTAAAGCAGCTACACTCTAGGTCAAGCAAATAGAAGACTATGGAAAAAGTCCATAGTCTACTATGGAATCTAGCACAATGTTAGATGTTGTTTTACCCAAGATGGATGAATTACATGAAATTAATAAGCCCAAATTAGGATTATGGTGTATGGAGTATATAAAAGAGGGGTACCAAAGGAATGACTACCCAAAAGTCAAAATAGAGTTATGTGAGATCTATCGAGTAATAGGACATTCGACTATAAAATGTTATCTCTTACAGTAGTATAACCAATAATCATACAGTTTATACTACATTTTTTGTAAGTTTCACAATCATGATGATAATAATTATAGATCTCTCTAATAATTGAAGGAAGACATCACCAATAATGTCTTCATAGTAGCTACAGAACAAATTCCTATTGTGAAACCCAGGTTTCCAAACCCAGATGTAAAAATGACCACTATGACTTAATATCAACCTTAGGGTTTAGTAGGATAGACACTACAGTCTTTGTAATATGAGACATGATGGACTTAACCATTTCCTCGATATCAATAGTCATGGAACATTGCATCTCCTCAATAATAGGTGTCAATATGGACCCCATATTTTCCACAAGGGTCATATGGGGGATATGATAATCAACAACAACATTGGTGGGATTTACTTCAACTACAGGGAGGATATGATGGTTAAAAACATCAAAGTTAGGGATTTTAATAGAAACAATGGGGATATATAGGAGGCTACTAAGGCATATACCAAGAAGGTAATCACAAACAAGATTAATGAAAGGCATCAACTAATTATATGTTACTTGTGTGGGGAATATAACCACTACACAAAAATTTCAAAATAATAATTAGAGGTAGATGTACTGCATATATTATAGAGTTCTGATACAACACTACATTGAAGATTATCTAGTATTAGAAGAATAAAGAAAAGAAAATCTTGTGTGAAATGTAAACATGGTGAATTCACACCCAAGGGATCCTATGTCTATAAATAGTCACTAAGTGTCAGCATGTAGTACAAGGATTACCACCCTTGGATATGCCACAGGATCAACAAATCAGGAAGGTTCAATAAGGTAACTATAAAATAAAAGGGTTTGATGTATCAATTAACTTAAATTCTACATAACATACATCAATAAACTACATTGGAGGGTGATGTCATAGTCATTAATGCACAAATATACGGTCAAATTGTGCACATTATGATGCACGATGGAGTAGTTATTGCTTTGACAGATTTACTCAAGTTGGTAAACACTATGTGAAATGAATATATCTCACAAAACATTACAAATCTCTTACATAATTTTGTTAAACTGTACATGCAATAATGTACTGACAAAGTAGTTTGGTATTTGAATACTAAGAAACCATGGGATGTTGACTCCTGCATGGATATTGAATTATTAAGATATGATGTTCTAAATTTTTTAAGCATGATTAATATGATTCCTTAGTCCACATGGGAAGTTATTAGATAATCAACTCTAAATTACAGTTCGATAACACTAAGTCTCAAAGTCTATGGAAGGTTATAACCTATTGGTTGGCTAGAGGATGTTGATATCAAAGTTGTTGAACTAAGCTTGTGAGGATATTTTAAATTAATTGACATGAATACTAATGAAACACACTACCCTATGTTAATTGGTAAGAAGTTAGTTTATGATGGTTAGATTACCATTAATACAATACACAATCAGATGGAAGCACACCAAGGGGATAAAATTATTATTATTATACCTTTGAATAAGGCTAAGAGCAAGCCATACATCATGCCCGAAGAGTTGGATTCACCCTGTGACTACAAAGATAATAACTGGTTCAAATTAGTAACAAAACTAATCATAATGCACTATGAGTTGTAGAATATCACTTTTTCCATCCAGAAACATAGCCTCAATGACAAATACAATAAATAAAACAACATTCATCTAAAGTTGTGATAACAAAGCCACGAGTTCCATCATTCCAAATAGGAGGGTGTAAGTCACCTTATGTGTGATCACCAACAAGGTCTAAATTAGATTTGATATACCAAGCAAGTGATAGACATGGATTATACCAAACCCACTCAGGAGGTTGTTCTATCATGGAAAGTTGCATGTTTTTAGATACTAAAATTAAATATTTATAGCATCTCAATCTTGTACATTTGAAAAATATCAATCAGGGCTCTACCCTTCAGTTCTAGACCTCCCTACAGCTGAAAGCCTCACATTATCCATCTCAATGTGCCTAAATGTTTATCTCTTAGTTCGATCCATATCATTACAATAACCTATGTCTCTTATATTGCACATAAAGCTTAAAAAATGATAAACATCCTTCACTATTAGTTTCATATTAGTGTATATTTTCTATCCCTTTGAACACTGCCAGCCATAGAGGGACACTACCACTGACGATAGTGTCCAAATCCTTATCTAGTGTCTTATATCCAAAAGTCATCCAAACTAAAAAATGATCAAAACCCATGGGTCAGCGTATTTATCTTATTGAACTGTATCTTGAGATATTTCAAAAAGTGTGGTATAAATACAAGTCTAAGCCTTCTCATTCCTCATATAGAATATACCAAGCAAACACCTGTTAAAACTAAAATGATCTACTACGCAAGCATAGGATCAGTCATATTATAGGTTTGAAACATTCAAAGAATAACCCATGAGTGATATTTGTCAAATTACAAGCTAAATCACTGCATGCATCTTCATATAGTATACCCTTATGCACATACTTTCCCACACATAGGTGAGAAATACATAAGTTCTAAGGCCCTCCTTAAATTATTAGCTATGTAGGCAATGCCCATTGATAGAGGGGTATTTAGGGCAACTTGACACCATGAGCCCACTAACCCACTTTTCACAAAACTCATTTTGATTGCTAAGAGGGGTGAAGAGATGTGTTTTGATCAATTAATGAAGAGAGACAACATGTATCCTAGATCTAAATAAATCAGCAAAAATGTGACATAAAACCCAAAATAGTGAAGTTGGTCACATCTATATTTAGTCATTATTCTATATTAGACACTTATGTCATAGCTAGATACTAGCATTGACAATAGTGTCTACAACCACATAAGTACAATTTTCATAATTTGAAGACTAATCTAGAATGTTGATCTTGCATATTTTATGCCTATTTCCAATTTAGATCTACCCCTACATAGTAAATAAGTACCATTGTTCCTTATTTATTGCAATATATTTTAATAGTTAGACTTTACTATTTTTATCAATATCAAATGTATAAAATTAGAATATTATTTATCCAAGTTTTCTATTAATTGGCCTTTTATCAATTAGTTTGTCACCTTTGTTAGAATTAATTATGTTTTCTTAACGTTAGATCCCATATATAAATTTAGGGTTTAAAATTTGGTGAACCCAACCTCCGTGTCTCCTTATGCAAACCCTAGTTTTCCCTAGGGTATTATTTAGCCTCCTAGGGTTTTTCTTTGTTATTTTTTTCCAAATTTATTATATTGTTTGTATGCAACCTAGGCGTAGCCCTAGATTAGGTGCTTTTTCCACTAAACAATTGGAGATTCCTCTTTTTCCACCTAAGATGGCTCAAACCAATGAAGTATCAAATCCTATGCTTAATGAAATTGTAAATAGTGAAATTGAACAAAATATTGAAGAAGCTATCAAAGAAGATGATTAAGATCATGAAAATAATGAATCTAATGCAAAAAATGAACTTAAATAAATATATCAAGAATAAATATAAGTTATTACTCTGTTTCAAGAGCGTATCCATCAAAACCTTGAAGATCTTGATAAGATCCTTAGAACCATATTAGAAATTAAAAAATCAAAAAGCATAAATGAACAACTAGGTGCATCTATCGATCATGTTACTAGGCTATGGGACATCCTCATATTATTGCAACCCTCCTCTTGAGCACATCATCACTTACTACATCCAATGGGGACACACGTTATGTATTTACACCATTGTTCCTCGAACGAAATCCTACTATTACTACATCTTATTGAGGTTGAAGCCAAGGTCTCTAGATAGAACAAATGCAATAGTTGAGTGATCACATGAACTCAGTAAGTGCACACCATAATGTAGTTGAAATCAAAATGAATTCAATATTACATAAACAAACATAGAGCAAAACTAATATTTTATTAATGAAGCTCACAAATGTGAGAAGTAAAAATAAGAGAGTGTTGAGTAAATCCTCCACAAAAGGTGGTAAATAAACCCCAATAATAAAATAATAACTCCTCCAAAAAGGTGCTCAACAAAACCAAGAATATAAGAGCAACTCCTATACCTAGAATAGTCAGTCAAGGGAGTTACTTCCTAGTCATCTAATCAACCTGTACACCTAAGCAAACTTCTCCATGTAAGTAATAAAAATCCAAGTGAGGGGGAAAAAACTACAATGAATAAATATATATAAAAATAAAACCCCTATTCTAACACACCCCCCTAAACATAGTTTAGGTGGGCAATGTAAAAAAATGGGTCCCAATAACTAGGTTTGATGAGGTAACTTATACAAATCAATATATCATAAAGTAAAGAAAAGGAAAAAACTCATAACAAAAAATCCTCCCCTAAAAGAGATACATAAAGAAGACGCTAGAATCCCTCCCCCCGAACCCCCCGCCCCCCTCCCCCCCAATGATTTGTAGTGTCCTAAACCTCAAGAAGAACACACAAGTGAAGATACTTGATCTCCATGAAAGGTTTGGTGAAGATGTTTGTAATGAGATCCTTAGAACCATATTAGAAACTAAAAAACCAAAAAGCATAAATGAACAACCAAGTGCATCTATCGATCATGTTATTGGAGCTATGGGACATCCCCATATTCTTGTAACCCTCTTCTTGAGCACATAATCACCTACTACATCTAATAGAGGCACACGTTATTTATTTACATCATTGTTTCTCAAACCAAATCCTACTATTACTACATCTTATTGAGGTTGGAGCCAAGGTCTCTAGATATAACGAATGCACTAGTTGAGTGATCACATGAACTCAGTAAGTGCACATCAAAATGTAGTTGAAATCAAAATGAATTCAATAATACAATAATATTACATAAACAAGCATAGAGCAAAACCAATCTTCTATTAACGAAGCTCACAAATTTGAGAATTAAAAATAAGAGAGTGTTGAGTAACTCCTCCACAAAAGGTGTTCAACAAACCCCAAGCATAAAATAGTAACTCCTCCAAAAAAGGTGGTCAACAAAACCAAGAATAGAAGAGGAACTCCTATACCTAGAATAGTCGGTCAAGGGAGTTACTTCCTAGTCATCTGATCAACTTGTTCACCTAAGCAAACTTCTCCATGAAGAAAACTCCAAGTGAGGGGGAAAAAATCACAATGAATAAATATAAGAAAAAAGAAAACCCCTATTCTAACACACCCCCCTAAACACAGTTTAGGTGGGTAATGTAAAAAAATGGGTCTCAATAACTAGGTTTGATGAGGTAACTTGTACAAAGCAATCTCTTATAAAGTAAAGAAAAGGAAAAAACTAATAAGAAAAAATCCTCCCCTAAAAGAGATACGTAAAGAAGAGGCTAGAATCCCCCCCCTTAGAATATGATTTTTTAGTGTCCTAAACCTCAAGAAGAGTGCACAAGTGAAGAAATTGATCTCCATGAAAGGTTTGGTGAAGATGTTTACAATTTGCTCTATCATCTGGCAATAGATCAAATCAATGATGTCCCCATGAATAAGCTCTACAATGAAGTACGTATGAATCTCTATGTATTTGGTCCACTGATATTGTACTAGATTCCTAAAAATCTGAATAGTACTATGGTTGTCATAATAGATGATGGTAGGTCATCTAAATTGGATACCAAAATTTTTGAGAATCCCCTAAACTTAGATGGCCTTGGTGGTAGTATTAATATCCCCCTTGTACTCTACCTCAGTAGATGATAGATTAATAACATTTTGCTTCTTTCTCGACCAACTAATTAGGCTTGAGCCAATGGATAAACTATAACCTGAAGTGGACTTGTGATTCTAAATATCGCCAACCCAGTCTGAGTTAGTACAGCCAATAAAGTCAATGTCAATGTCAACTCTGTAGTGAATCTAGAATATATGTGTGCCCTAAATGTAATGCAATATCATCTTTACTTCTTTCTAGTTCAACTCATGGGGTTCATGCACAAATTTGGATACTAATCCCACTACATATGATATGTCAAGTCTAGTATGTGTTGAGTAGATAAGGCTATCGACAAGGTATCGATACAAGGTATCATCGACCAAAGGTGAAATAAAATCTACCTCAAGCTTGAATCTAGATAGAAAGGGAGTTAGAATTGGCATATAATCAACCATGTGAAATTGATCAAGTAGATTGAGAGCATACTTAGGTTATGTAATAGTAATCCCTGAGTCAAATCAAAAAATATGAATCCCAAGGAAGTAGTGTAACAAGCCCAAGTCTATCATGGAAAATTTATCTTGAAGAACCCTTTTCACCATTGCAATAGATGAAGAAAAGTTACCGGTTATCAAAATATCATCAACATAAAGAACCAAAATTGAGAGTGAGTCATCTTGCCACAAGAGATAGACGTTTGGATCTAAATGACATCTAGTGAATCCTGATAAAAGAAGAAAGGAATCCATTTAAGTGTACCAAGCTCGAGGGGACTATTTGAGGTGATAGATGAATTTTTGGATTCCTAAATAAGGAAAAAATATCAATAAATCCTTGAGGCTATTCCATCTAAATATCCTCCTCAAAATCATCATAAAGAAAGACACTCTTCACATTCATTTGATGAACATCTCGATGATTGGTTATAATAATAGACAGTGTGTTGGGGATCAACCAAAAATATGATTACACTTATGAAAGCAATAAACCGCAGAATTAAATTAGATAGATAAGTAACTAGAATCAGATAATATCAAAGAACAAGAGATACAAGAAACCATCCTGAAAACTTGTATTAAGCTCTTTACAAAAGGAATACAATTGAAGAAACTTCTTTCTTCCACACCTCTCTCAGATGCACAAGATCTCTCTCTAGATCTCTATCCCTTAAGAGCTCTCTCTCTCAAGTACAATCAACTCCAACAACCTGGATTGATACAACTCTGTACTGTTCTTCAACATTCACATACAATAAACTACTACAATAATCACTAAGCTAAGAAGATCTAATTCTACATATAGAATTAGGAAACTTGAGCATGCACTTACAACCAACAGTTAAGCCTCTTGAACAAGGGCTCTAAAAACAATCTTACTAATAATAAAAATGCGAACTTAAGACTAAGGCTTAAACTCATCATGCAAACACTCGCTTCTATCTTCAAAAATAGCATTCTGGATGCACAGGTAACCGACGCCGGTTTCTGCCTGCTTGCCTGTGACCGACGTCGGCCGATCCTCTGCCGACGCCGGCGTCTCTTCAATTGCACCTGACCAATGTCGATCGCTCCTGGTCGACACCAGTGACTGTGTAAACCTGCAACTTTGGTAATGCGCTCATATGTGAAGCTTTTAGGCTCCACACCTTAACAATCTCCCACTTGGAGATAAACAACTGCACCAATACCTGTACAACAACATCTTCTAGCTCCTCCATCTTCCACCAAAAGTTGAATGAAGATTCAACTTCTCCTTAGTAACTGGCTTGTTTAACATATCAACAGGATTCCTATCTGTATGGATCTTCTCCAGCTTCAAATCACCATCTTTCAATACCTGTCGTATGAAATGGTACCTTAGTTGTATGTGCTTGGTTCTTGAATGAAAGGCTGAGTTCCTAGCCAAATGGATTGCACTTTGACTGTCACTATACAATATGCAACTCCCATGCTCCCTTCCAAGCTCTTCCATGAACCGTGTCATCCATATCATCTCTTTGCTAGCTTCTGTGGCTGTAATATACTCTGCTTCTGTAGTTGACAAGGCAACAACCTTTTGCAACTTAGATATCCAGCTAACCGCCGTTCCACCTATAGTGAAAACATAACCTGTAGTGCTCCTCCTGCCATCCAAATCACCTTCTATATCTGAATCTACATAACCATGTAGAGAAGTATCTGAACCTCCATAGCACAAGTGCCTACTGTTGGTTCCTCTTAGATATCTAAGGATCCACTGAACTGCTTTCCAATGTTCCTTACCTGGATTGGCCATATACTTACTTACAACTCCCACTGCTTGGGCAATATCCGGTCTAGTACACACCATTGCATACATCAGACTCCCTACTACGTAAGAATATGGAACCTTACTCATGTACTCTACCTCATCATGTGAATTAGGACATTGTTCTTTACTCAACTTAAAATGTCCAGCCAAAGGTGTGCTTACCGGTTTAACATCCTGCATATTGAACTGTTTCAACACCTTGTCCACATAATCCTCTTGAGACAATATCAACCTGTGATTTTTTCTGTCTCTCTTAATGCTCATACCAAGGATTTTCTTTGCTTCTCCCAAATCTTTCATAGCAAACGTTTGAGCTAATTTCACCTTAAGCTCAGAGATATCCTGCATGTGTGATCCTGCAACCAGCATATCATCTACATACAACAATAGAATAATATATCTACCATTATCCAATCTCTTAAAATACACACAATGGTCAGATTGACACCTACTGTAGCCATGCTCAGTCATAAACCTATCAAATTTCAAATACCACTGTCTAGGAGCTTGCTTGAGGCCATACAAACTTTTCTTCAATCTGCACACTAACTTCTCCTTACCTTTGACCTCAAATCCTTCCAGTTGTTCCATATAAATTTCCTCATCCAAATATCCATGAAGAAATGCTGTCTTAACATCTAGCTGCTCAAGATGCAAATCCTCAACAGCAACCAAAGACAGTACAATCCGTATAGAAGTCATTTTAACAACAGGAAAAAAAATCTCACCAAAATCAATACCTGGCTTTTGTGCAAATCCTTTCACTACCAATCTAGCCTTATATCTCATCTGTCCATTCTCACCTTCTTTTAACCTGTAGGTCCATCTGTTCTTCAGTGTCCTCTTACCAGCTGGCAATTCGACCAAATCCCATGTTTGGTTCTCTCTTAAGGACTCCATCTCCTCAACCATGCCATGCTCCCACTGACTCTTGGACTCCACCTGTATTGCTTCTTCAAAACTCTTTGGTTCTCCACCATCAGTTAGCAATAAATAGAATAATGAAGGAGAATATCTAATTGGAGGCTTACTTACCCTTTCAGACCTCCTGATGGGTGTCTGAGACTCGTTCACAACACGCTGTTCACCCAAATTCTCTGACAGTGGCTGACCTCGGTCACCTCCAGACCTGTTACTGGCCGACGCCAGTTCTGCCTGACCGACGCCGGTGCCTGTCCTGTCGACATCGGTCTCTGTACGACCGACATCAGTTTCTATTCTGCTGATGTCAGTTCCTATCCTGCCGACGTCGGTCTCTGTGTTTTCCTGCAAGTGATTATTTCTTTTTCTTACGAGCTCATTTTGGACCATCACCTTGTCCAATTCACTATTGCTCTGCCCAGATTGATTCAGCTTCTTCAGCTGATCACTATACATCACTTTTTCATTGAAAACAACATCACGGCTCCTAATTATCTTGTTAGTTCTTAGATTCCAAAATCTGAAACCAAAATCATCTGAGCCATAGCCAATAAATGTGCACCTCATAGACTTAGCATCGAGCTTCTTTCTATTTTCCTTATATACGTGCACAAAGGCTTCACAACCAAAAAATTTGAGAAAAAAGAGATCTACCTTTTTACCTGTCCAAGCCTCTTCTGGAATTCCACCATCCAGAGCTGTAGAGGGTCCTCTGTTAATCAGGTACACTGCAGTGTCAACAGCTTCTGCCCAAAACTTTAAAGGCAAACCAACATGCAATCTCATACATCTTGCACGCTCCATGATTGTTCTATTCATCCTTTCAACAATACCATTCTGTTGAGGTGTCCTTGGAACCGTCCTTTGCCTACGAATTCCATGCATGTAACAATACCAGTTGAACTTATAACTGCAGAACTCTCCACCATTGTTAGATCTCAGGCACTTTAATCTTTTCCCTGTTTCATTCTCAACCATGGCTTTCCAAATCTTAAAGTCTCAAATACATCAGATTTCTTCTTAATACAGTAGATCCATACCTTTCTTATAGCATCATCTATGAATGAAACATAGTACTGTGATCCTCCAATAGAAGCTACCTGAGATGGTCCCCACACGTCTGTGTGAACAAGCTGCAACTTATGCTTCTTCTTTGTAGACCCAGTCTTGAGAAAACTAACCCTTTTCTATTTTCCAAATACACAGTGCTCACAAAATTCTAGATCCATGCTTTTCAAATCTGAAAGCTTACCTTTAGACTTAAGAATTGACATCCCCTTCTCACTCATGTGGCCAAGCCTTGAGTGCCACAATTTTGCATCCACATCTGAAGTAGATAATACAGAAGGAGAATTGCTAGTAACACAATTACACAAATAGAGACTACCTACTCTCTTACCTCTGGCCATAACAAGTGCACCCTTGGTCACCTTCCAAGATTCTGCCGTGAGAGTTACTGTACAACCCTCATCCCCTAACTTTCCTGCAGAAATCAAATTTCTCTTCAAGCTCGGAACATGCATAACTTCTCTCAACACCCATGTCTTGCCATTCTACATTTTCAGCTACACTTTACCTTTGCCAATAATTTTACAGGGTTCATCATCCCCAAGATATACTATTCCAAAATCTCCATGGATATAGTCACATAAATATTTCCTATTAGGGGTAGCATGAAAAGATGCACCAGAATCTAACACCCAAGATTCTATATTATTATGCAAAGAGAATATTAAAGCATCTTGTGCAATACCTGCAACCTTTGCTTCCTCTTTTCCTTCGTGCTGATTGTCCTCCTTAGGCTTTGACCAACAATCTCTGCTTATGTGCCCCATCTTTCCACAATTCCAGCACTGTGGCCTTCTGCCATTTCTAGATTTGGATCTGCCTTTCCCCTTAGACTTGGATCTTGATCTCCCTTTCTTGCTCTTCTCTTTTTGCCTTCCCCTGCTCTCAAAACTTAAAGTGTTCCCAGATGTCTCTTCTGTGCTTTTCCTGTGAATTTTCTCATTCAAGATAACACTAACAACATCCTCTACTTTTAAAATATTTGATGCAGATGCAGTATTGCTAACTGTCATAACTAAGCTATGCCAGCTTTTAGGCAAAGAACATAATATTAAAAGAGCTTTTATTTCATCATCAAATACAATTTTGACTGAACTTAATTGATTTACAATACCATGAAAATCATTCAGGTGATTAGATATGGATCCGCCTTCCTGCATATGCAAATTGAATAGCTGCTTCATAAGATATACCTTATTAGAAGCTGAAGGTTTTTCGTAAAAATTTGTTAGAGTAGTCATCAACTCTACCGTTGTTTTTGCCTGTGATAAATTAGATATCACAGTAGATGCTAGACTCAGTCTTATAGACCCCAGAGCCTTTCTGTTAAGAACTTCCCATTCTTCATCCTCCATGTCTGTGGGCTTCTTTGCAATCCCACCTAATGGTAAGTATAGATCCTTCTGATACAGATAGTCTTTTATCTGCATTTTCCAATGTTGATAGTTTTTGCCATTGAACTTCTCTATTCTCAATTTACTTTCATCTGTCATTACTTCTCCCATTCAAATAGAAATCCCTGCAGAAACTCATGTGAGCAACCTGTAATCAATACACACTGCACAGATCTGAACCGCCTGTTAGTGAACTTGAGCTTTGATACCAATTATTGGATATCAAACTCTAAACTTACAACCAAGGCTCTGATACCACTTGTTGGAGATCAACCAACAATATGATTACACTTATGAAAGCAATAAACCACGAAATTAAATCAGATAGATAAGTAACTAGAATCAAATAATAGCAAAGAATAAGAGATACAAGAAACCACCCTGAAAACTTGTATTAAACTCTTTACAAAAGGAATACAATTGAATAAACTTCTTTCTTCCACACCTCTCTCAGATGCACAAGATCTCTCTCTAGATCTCTATCCCTTAAGAACTCTCTCTCTCAAGTACAATCAACTCCAACAACTTGGATTGATACAACTATGTACTGTTCTTCAACATTCACATACAATGAACTACTACAATAATCACTAAGCTAAGAATATCTAATTCTACATATAGAATTAGGAAACTTGAGCATGCACTTACAACCAACAGTTAAGCCTCTTGAACAAGGGCTCTAAAAATAATCTTACTAATAATAGAAACGCGGACTTAAGACTAAGGCTTAAACTCATCATGCAAACACTCGCTTCTGTCCTCATAAATACCATTCTAGACGCATAGGTAACCGACGCCAGTTCCTACCTATTTGCCTTTGACAGACGTCGGCCGATCCTCTGCCGACGCTGACGTCTCTTCAACTGCACCTGATCGACGTCGGTCGCTCTTGAATGACGTCGGTGACTGTGTAAACCTGCAACTTTGGTAATGTGCTCATATGTGAAGCTTTTAGGCTCCACACCTTAACAATCTCCCACTTGGAGATAAACAACTGCACCAGTACTTGTACAACAACATCTTTTAGCTCCTCCATCTTCAACTCAATCATGAAGACCAACAGAAGTTGAATGAAGATTCAACTTCTCCTTAGTAACTGGGTTGGTTAACATATCAGCAGGATTCCTATCTGTATTGATCTTCTCCAGCTTCAAATCACCATCTTCCAATACCTATCGTATGAAATGGTACCTTAGCTGTATGTGCTTAGTTTTTGAATGAAAGGCTGAGTTCTTAGCCAAATGGATTGCACTCTGACTGTCACTATACAATCTACAACTCCCATGCTCCCTTCCAAGCTCTTCCATGAACCATGTCATCCATATCATCTCTTTGCTAGCTTCTGTGGCTGCAATATACTCTACTTCTGTAGTTGACAAGGCAACAACCTTCTGCAACTTAGATATCCAGCTAACCGCCGTTCTACCTACAGTGAAAATATAACCTGTAGTGCTTCTCCTGCCATGCAAATCACCTGCCATATTTGAATCTACATAACCATGTAGAGAAGTATCTGAACCTCTATAGCAAAAGTGCCTACTGCTGGTTCCTCTCAGATATCTAAGGATCCACTGAACTGCTTTTCAATGTTCCTTACCTGGATTGGCCATATACTTACTTACAACTCTCACTGCTTGGGCAATATCCGGTCTAGTACACACCATTGCATACATCAGACTCCCTACTGTGGAAGAATATGGAACCTTACTCATGTACTCTACCTCATCATGCAAAATAAGACATTGTTCTTTACTCAACTTAAAATGTCCAGCCAAAGGTGTGCTTACCGATTTAGCATCGTACATATTGAACCATTTCAACACCTTGTCCCCATAATCCTCTTGAGACAATATCAACCTATGATTTTTCCTGTCACTCTTAATGCTCATACCAAGGATTTTCTTTGCTGCTCCCAAATCCTTCATAGCAAACGTTTGAGCTAATTTCACCTTAAGCTCAGAGATATCCTGCATGTGTGATCCTGCAACCAGCATATCATCTACATACAACAATAGAATAATATATCTACCATTATCTAATCTCTTAAAATACACACAATGGTTAGATTGACACCTACTGTAGCCATGCTCAGTCATAAACCTGTCAAATTTCAAATACCACTGTCTAGGAGCTTGCTTGAGGCCATACAAGCTTTTCTTCAATCTGCACACTAACTTCTCCTTACCTTTGACCTCAAATCCTTCCAGTTGTTCCATATAAATTTCCTCATCCAAATCTCCATGAAGAAACGTTGTCTTAACATCTAGCTGCTCAAGATGCAAATCCTCAACAGCAACCAAAGACAATACAATCCGTATAGAAGTCATTTTAACAACAAGAGAAAAAATCTCACCAAAATCAATACCTGGCTTTTGTACAAATCCTTTCACTGCCAATCTGGCCTTATATCTCATCTGTCTATTCTCACCTTCTTTCATCTTGTAGGTCCATCTGTTCTTCAGTGTCCTCTTACCAGCTGGCAATTCGACCAAATCCCATGTTTGGTTCTCTCTTAAAGACTCCATCTCCTCAACCATGCCACGCTCCCACTGACTCTTGGACTCCACCTGTATTACTTCTTCAAAACTCTCTGGTTCTCCACCATCAGTTAGCAATAAATAGAATAATGAAGGAGAATATCTAATTAGAGGCTTACTTACCCTTTCAGACCTCCTGATGGGTGTCTGAGACTCGTTCACAACACGTTGTTCACCCAAATTCTCTGACAGTGGCTGACCTCAGTCACCTCTAGACCTGTTACTGGCTGACGCCAGTTCTACCTAACCGACGCCAGTGCCTATCCTGCTGACATTGATCTCTGTACGACTGACATCGGTTTTTGTTCTGCCGACGCCGGTTCCTATCCTGCCGACGTCGGTCTCTGTGTTTTCCTGCAAGTGATTATTTCTTTTTCCTGTGAGCTCATTTTGGACCATCACCTTGTCCAATTCACTATTGCTCTGCCCAGATTGATTCAGCTTCTTCAGCTGATCACTATACATCACTTTTTTTTGAAAACAACGTCACGGCTCCTAATTATCTTGTTAGTTCCTAGATTCCAAAATCTGAAACCAAAATCATTTGAGCCATAGCCAATAAATGTGCACCTCATAGACTTAGCATCGAGCTTCTTTTTATTTTCCTTATCTACATGCATAAAGGCTTCACAACCAAAAACTTTGAGAAAAGAGAGATCTACCTTTTTATCTGTCTAAGCGTCTTCTGGAATTCCACCATCCAGAGTTGTAGAGGGTCCTCTGTTAATCAGGTACACTGCAGTGTCAACAGCTTCTGCCCAAAATTTTAAAGGCAAACCAGCATGTAATCTCATACATCTTGCACGCTCCATGATTGTTCTGTTCATCCTTTCAACAATACCATTCTGTTGAGGCATCCTTGGAACCGTCCTTTGCCTATGGATTCCATGCATGTAACAATACCAGTTGAACTTATAATTGCAAAACTCTCCACCATTGTCAGATCTCAGGCACTTTAATCTTTTCCTTGTTTCATTCTCAACCATGGCTTTCCAAATCTTAAAAGTCTCAAATACAACAGATTTCTTCTTAATACAGTAGATCCATACCTTTCTTGTAGCATCATCTATGAACGAAACATAAAACTGTGATCCTTTAATAGAAGCTACCTGAGCCGGTCCCCACACGTCTGTGTGAACAAGCTGCAACTTATGCTTCTTCTTTGTAGACCCAGTCTTGAGAAAATTAACTCTTTTCTATTTTCCAAATACACAGTGCTCACAAAATTCTAGATCCATGCTTTTCAAATCTGAAAGCTTACCTTTAGACTTAAGAATTGACATCCCCTTCTCACTCATGTGGCCAAGCCTTGAGTGCCACAATTTTGCATCCACATCTGAAGTAGATAATACAGAAGGAGAATTGTTAGTAACACAATTACACAAATAGAGAGTACCTACTCTCTTACCTCTAGCCATAACAAGTGCACCCTTGGTCACCTTCCAAGATTCTGCTGTCAGAGTTACTGTACAACCCTCATCCCCTAACTTTCTTACATAAATCAAATTTCTCTTCAAGCTAGGAACATGCATAACTTCTCTCAACACCCATGTGTTTCCATTCTGCATTTTCAGCTACACTTTACCTTTGCCAATAATTTTATAGGGTTCATCATCCCCAAGATATACTATTCCAAAATCTCCATGGATATAGTCACATAAATATTCCCTATTAGGGGTAGCATGAAAAGATGCACCAAAATCTAACACCCAAGATTCTATATTATTATGCAAAGAGAATATTAAAACATCTTGTGCAATACCTGCAACCTTTGCTTCCTCTTTTCCTTCGTGCTGATTGTCCTCCTTAGGCTTTGACCAGCAATCTTTGCTTATGTGCCCCATCTTTCCACAATTCTACCACTGTGGCCTTCTGCCATTTCTGGATTTTGATCTGCCTTTCCCCTTAGACTTGGATCTTGATCTCTCTTTCTTGCTCTTCTCTTTTTGCCTTCCCCTGCTCTCAAAACTTAAAGCATTCCCAGATGTCTCTTTTGTGCTTTTCCTACGAATTTACTTATTTAAGATAACACTAACAACATCCTCTACTTTTAAAATATTTGATGCAGATGCAGTATTGCTAACTGCCATTACTAAGCTATGCCAGCTTTCAGACAAAGAACATAATATTAAAAGAGCTTTTATTTCATCATCAAATACAATTTTGACTGAACTTAATTGATTTACAATACCATGGAAATCATTTAGGTGATTAGATACATATCCACCTTCCTGCATATGCAAATTGAATAGCTGCTTTGTAAGATATATCTTATTAGAAGCTGAGGGTTTTTTGTACAAATTTGATAGAGTAGTCATCAACTCTATCGTTGTTTTTGCCTGTGATAAATTAGATATCACAGTAGATGCTAGACTCAGTCTTATAGACTCTAGAGTCTTTCTGTCAAGAACTTCCCATTCTTCATCCTCCATGTCTGTGGGCTTCTTTGCAATCCCACCTAACGGTAAGTATAGATCCTTCTGATACAAATAGTCCTCTATCTGCATTCTCCAATGTTGATAGTTTTTGCCATTGAACTTCTCCATTCTCAGTTTACTTTCATCTGCCATTGCTTCTCCCACTCAAACAAAAATCTCTGCAGAAACTCCTGTGAGCAACCTGTAATCAATACACACTACACAGATCTGAACCGCCTGTTAGTGAACCTGAGCTTTGATACCAATTATTGGATATCAAACTCTAAACCTACAACCAAGGCTCTGATACCACTTGTTGGGGATCAACCAACAATATGATTACACTTATGAAAGCAATAAACTGCAGAATTAAATCAGATAGATAAGTAACTAGAATCAGATAATAGCAAAGAATAAGAGATACAAGAAACCACCCTGAAAACTTGTATTAAAATCTTTACGAAATGAATACAATTGAAGAAACTTTTTTCTTCCACACCTCTCTTAGATGCACAAGATCTCTCTCTAGATCTCTATCCCTTAAGAGCTCTCTCTCTCAAGTACAATCAACTCCAAAAACCTGGATTGATACAACTCTGTATTGTTCTTCAACATTCACATACAATGAACTACTACAATAATCACTAAGCTAAGAAGATCTAATTCTACATATAGAATTAGGAAACTTGAGCATGCACTTACAACCAACAGTTAAGCCTCTTGAACAAGGGCTCTAAAAACAATTTTACTAATAATAGAAACGCGAACTTAAGACTAAGGCTTAAACTCATCATGCAAACACTCGCTTCTGTCCTCAAAAATAGCATTCTGGACGCACAGGTAACCGATGCCAGTTCTTGCCTGCTTGCCTGTGATCAACGTCAGTCAATTCTCTACTGACGCTGACGTCTCTTCAAATGCACTTGACTGACGTCGGTTGCTCCTGACTGACGTCGGTGACTATGTAAACCTGCAACTTTGGTAATGCGCTCATATGTAAAGATTTTAGGTTCCACACCTTAACAATCTCCCACTTGGAGATAAACAGCTGCACCAGTACCTGTACAACAACATCTTCTAGCTCTTCCATCTTCAACTCAATCATGAAGACCAATAGAAGTTGAATGAAGATTCAACTTCTCCTTAGTAACTGGCTTGTTTAACATATCAGCAAGATTTCTATTGGTATGGATCTTCTCCAGCTTCAAATCACCATCTTCCAATATCTGTCGTATGAAATGGTACCTTAGCTGTATGTGCTTGGTTCCTGAATGAAAGGCTGAGTTCTTAGTCAAATAGATTGCACTCTGACTGTCACTATACAATCTGCAACTGCCATGCTCCCTTCCAAGCTCTTCCATGAACCGTGTCATCCATATCATCTCTTTGCTAGCTTCAGTGGCTGCAATATACTCTGCTTCTGTAGTTGACAAGGCAACAACCTTCTGCAACTTAGTTATCCAGCTAACTGCCGTTCCACCTACAGTGAAAACATAACCTGTAGTGCTCCTCCTGCCATCCAAATCACCTGCCATATCTGAATCTACATAACCATGTAGAGAAGTATCTGAACCTCCATAGCACAAGTGCCTACTGCTAGTTCCTCTCAAATATCTAAGGATCCATTGAAATGCTTTCCAATGTTATTTACCTGCATTGGCTATATACTTACTTACAACTCCCACTGCTTGGGCAATATCCGGTCTAGTACACACCATTGCATACATCAGACTCCCTATTGTGGAAGAATATGGAACCTTACTCATGTACTCTACCTCATCATGTGAATTAGGACATTGTTCTTTACTCAACTTAGAATGTCTAGCCAAAGGTGTGCTTACCGGTTTAGCATCCTACATATTGAACCGTTTCAACACTTTGTCCACATAATCCTCTTGAGACAATATCAACCTATGATTTTTCCTGTCTCTCTTAATGCTCATACCAAGGATTTTTTTTGCTGCTCCCAAATCCTTCATAGCAAACGTTTGAGCTAATTTCACCTTAAGCTCATAGATATCCTGCATGTGTGATCCTGCAACCAGCATATCATCTACATACAACAATAGAATAATATATCTACCGTTATCCAATTTCTTAAAATACACATAATGGTCAGATTGACACCTACTGTAGCCATGCTCAGTCATAAACCTGTCAAATTTCAAATACCACTGTCTAGGAGCTTGCTTGAGGCCATACAAGCTTTTCTTCAATCTGCACACTAACTTCTCCTTACCTTTGACCTCAAATCCTTCCGGTTGTTCCATATAAATTTCCTCATCCAAATCTCCATGAAGAAACGCTGTCTGAACATCTAGCTGCTCAAGATGCAAATCCTCAAAAGCAATCAAAGACAATACAATCCGTATAAAAGTCATTTTAACAACAGGAGAAAAAATCTCACCAAAATCAATACCTGGCTTTTGTACAAATCCTTTCACTACCAATCTGGCCTTATATCTCATCTATCCATTCTCACCTTCTTTCAACCTGTAGGTCCATCTGTTCTTCAGTGTCCTCTTACCAGCTGGCAATTCGACCAAATCCCATGTTTGGTTCTCTCTTAAGGACTCCATCTCCTCAACCATGCCACGCTCCCACTGACTCTTGGACTCCACCTATATTGCTTCTTCAAAACTCTCTCGTTCTCCACCATCAGTTAGCAATAAATAGAATAATGAAGGAGAATATCTAATTGGAGGCTTACTTACCCTTTCAGACCTCCTGATGGGTGTCTGAGACTCATTCACAACACGTTGTTCACCCAAATTTTCTGACAGTGGCCGACCTCAGTCACCTTCAGACCTGTTACTGGCTGACGCCAGTTCTGCCTGACCGACGCCGGTGCCTGTCCTGCCGACATCGGTCTCTGTACGACCGACATCAATTTCTGTTCTGCCTATGCCAATTCCTATCCTGTCGACGTCGGTCTCTGTGTTTTCTTGCAAGTGATTTTTCTTTTTCCCACGAGCTCATTTTGGACCATCACCTCGTCTAATTCACTATTGCTCTGCCCATATTGATTCAGCTTCTTCAGCTGATCACTATACATACTTTTTCATTGAAAACAACGTCACGGCTCCTAATTATCTTGTTAGTTCCTAGATTTCAAAATCTGAAACCAAAATCATCTGAGTCATAGCCAATAAATGTGCACCTCATAGACTTAGCATCGAGCTTCTTTCTATTTTCCTTATATACATGCACAAAGGCTTCACAACCAAAAACTTTGAGAAAAGAGAGATCTACCTTTTTACCTGTCCAAGCCTCTTTTGGAATTCCACCATCCAGAGCTGTAGAGGGTCCTCTGTTAATCAGGTACACTACAGTGTCAACAGCTTCTGCCCAAAACTTTAAAGTCAAACCAGCATGCAATCTCATACATCTTGCACACTTCATGATTGTTCTGTTCATCCTTTTAGCAATACCATTCTGCTGAGGTGTCCTTGGAACCGTCTTTTGCCTATGGATTCCATGCATGTAACAATACCAATTGAACTTATAACTGCATAACTCTCCACCATTGTTAGATCTCAGGCACTTTAATCTTTTCCCTGTTTCATTCTCAACCATAGCTTTCCAAATCTTAAAAGTCTCAAATACATCAGATTTTTTCTTAATACAGTAGATCCATACCTTTCTTGTAGCATCATCTATGAACGAAACATAGTACTATGATCCTCTAATAAAAGCTACCTAAGCCAGTCCCCACACATCTGTGTGAATAAGCTGCAACTTATGCTTCTTCTTTGTAGACCTAGTCTTGAGAAAACTAACCCTTTTCTGTTTTCCAAATACACAGTGCTCACAAAATTCTAGATCCATGCTTTTCAAATCTGAAAGCTTACCTTTAGACTTAAGAATTGACATCCCCTTCTCACTCATGTGGCCAAGCCTTGAGTGCCACAATTTTGCATCCACATCTGAAGTAGATAATACAGAAGGAAAATTGTTAGTAACACAATTACACAAATAGAGAGTACCTACTCTCTTACCTCTGGCCATAACAAGTGCACCCTTGGTCACCTTCCAAGATTCTGCTGTCAGAGTTACTGTACAACCCTCATCCCCTAACTTTCTTGCAGAAATCAAATTTCTCTTCAAGCTAGGAACATGCATAACTTCTCTCAACACCCATGTGTTTCCATTTTGCATTTTTAGCTGCACTTTACCTTTGCTAATAATTTATAGGGTTCATCATCCCCAAAATATACTATTCCAAAATCTCTATGGATATAGTCACAGAAATATTCCCTATTAGGGGTAGCATGAAAAGATGCACCAGAATCTAACACCCAAGATTCTATATTATTATGCAAAGAGAATATTAAAGCATCTTGTGCAATACCTGCAACCTTTGCTTCCTCTTTTCCTTCGTGTTGATTGTCCTCCTTAGGCTTTGACCAGCAATCTCTGCTTATGTGCCCCATCTTTCCACAATTCCAGCACTGTGGCCTTCTGCCATTTCTAGATTTGGATCTGCCTTTCCCCTTAGACTTGGATCTTGATCTCCCTTTCTTGCTCTTCTCTTTTTGCCTTCCCATGCTCTCAAAACTTAAAGCGTTCCTAGATGTCTCTTCTGTGCTTTTCCTGCGAATTTCTTCATTCAAGATAACACTAACAACATCCTCTACTTTTAAAATATTTGATGCAGATGCAGTATTGTTAACTGCCATTACTAAGCTATGCCAACTTTCAGGTAAAGAACATAATATTAAAAGAGCTTTTATTTCATCATCAAATATAATTTTTACTGAACTTAATTGATTTACAATACCATGGAAATCATTCAGGTGATTAGATACAGATCCACCTTCCTGCATATGCAAATTGAATAGCTGCTTCATAAAATATACCTTATTAGAAGCTGAGGGTTTTTCGTACAAATTTGCTAGAGTAGTCATCAACTCTACCATTGTTTTTGCCTATGATAAATTAGATATCACAGTAGATGCTAGACTCAGTCTTATAGACCCTAGAGCCTTTCTGTCAAAACTTCCCATTCTTCATTCTCCATGTCTGTGGGCTTCTTTGCAATCCCACCTAACGGTAAGTATAGATCCTTCTGATACAGATAGTCCTCTATCTGCATTCTCCAATGTTGATAGTTTTTGCCATTGAACTTCTCCATTCTCAGTTTACTTTCATCTGTTATTGCTTCTCCCACTCAAACATAAATCCCTGCAAAAACTCATGTGAGCAACCTGTAATCAATAAACACTACACAGATCTGAATAGCCTGTTAGTGAACCTGAGCTTTGATACTGATTATTGGATATCAAACTCTAAACCTAAAACCAAGGCTCTGATACCACTTGTTGGGGATCAACCAACAATATGATTACACTTATGAAATCAATAAACCGCGAAATTAAATTAGATAGATAAGTAACTAGAATCAGATAATAGCAAAGAACAAGAGATACAAGAAACCACCCTGAAAACTTGTATTAAATTCTTTACAAAAGGAATACAATTGAAGAAACTTCTTTCTTCCACACCTCTCTCAGATGCACAAGATCTCTCTCTAGATCTCTATCCCTTAAGAGCTCTCTCTCTCTCAAGTACAATCAACTCCAACAACCTAGATTGATACAAATCTATACTGTTCTTCAACATTCACATACAATGAACTACTACAATAATCACTAAGCTAAGAAGATCTAATTCTAAATATAGAATTAGGAAACTTGAGCATGCACTTACAACCAACAGTTAAGCCTCTTGAACAAGGGCTCTAAAAACAATCTTACTAATAATAGAAATTCGAACTTAAGACTAAGGCTTAAACTCATCATGCAAACATTCACTTTTGTCCTCAGAAATAGCATTCTAGATGCACAGGTAACCGACGTTGGTTCCTGCCTGCTTGCCTGTGACCGACGTCGGCCGATCCTCTGTCGATGCCGGCGTCTCTTCAACTGCACCTGACCGACGTCGATCGCTCATGACCGATGCCGGTGACTGTGTAAACCTGCAACTTTGGTAATGCACTCATATATGAAGCTTTTAGGCTCCACACCTTAACATAGTGTGAATCTAACAGAGTTTATTTGGTGATTAGTGCAAAGATTTATGTGTAGTTGATGCTAGGAACTTGTGAGAAACCCTTGGCGACCATCCACACCTTGAACTTTTCAACAAACCCATCTGATGCATACTTAGTCCAATATATCCATCTACATCAAACTATATTTCTTACCTTAGAAATAAGTGTCAAATTATGAGTGTGATTCCTAATTAAGGAGTTATAATCCTCATGCATGGTAGAATCCCACTCAAGAATACCTGATTCCTCCCTAAAAGTTCATAGATATGAGGTAGAAGAATATAAATAATATGGCCCACTCTGAAACTCTAAACATGTCCACTTGTCATTTGAAGGATCCCCAACCCATGTACCTATGCTATATAGTGTCTGCCTAGCCTAAAGAAGACCAAAAGTGGATGAGTCAGGTATGGAAACATCATTCTCTAAAGTGTGGATAGATATGGATGAATATGAGTCCCCATCACTAATATCACTATCAGAACTAGAAGAAGTGTCCTCAACCTCTGGAATGTGCTCAGGCTGATCTAAATTGTCTAAATCAAATCCAAGTGAGTCCAATTAAGTGAGAGAAGTGTCAGAAGTTGAGTATGTGGGACTCTCCTTAAAGTGAATAATTCTCTCAATAAAAAGCTCATGTGTGGTTGGATGAAGAAGGTGGTACCCCTTGACACCATCTAAATAACCTATGAATATATAAGGCTTACTCTGAGGTTCCATAGCCTTACATTTATTCTTTAGTATGTGTGCCATAGTTGGACACCCAAAAAACCTAAAGTGCTCAACTATGGGTTTCATGTTGTGTTAAGCTTCAAAGGGAGTTATACCTTTTAAATATTTATGAGGAACCTTATTCTAAATGTAGTAAGCATAATTAATGGCTTTGACCCAATACTAAGTTGCCAATGACTTAGAGTTAATCATGCAGTTCACCATCTCTTTCAAAGACATATTCTTGTGTTCTACAACTCCATTATTTTGAGGACTCTAAGGAACTATCTACTTTATATCAATCCCCTCAGTTGTGCAAAATTACTCAAATGTATTGTTGATATACTCACCCCCATTATCAATTTAAAGAACCTTGATGCATTTCTCAGATTATTTTTCTCTAAGAACCTTGAAGTCTCAAATATTGTAGAAAACTTTATATTTTTTCCTAAGGAAGTGAACCCATGTGTATCTCAAGAAATCATCAATGAAAGTAAGGACATACTTATCCCTTGTGAAATATAGTCTATGAAAAGGCCGAGATACATCACTGTGTACTAACTCTAATCACTGTGAAGCCATCCAAGTTTTGCCTTTGTCAAATTTATCTTTGGGATGTTTTCCAAGGCTAAAACCCTCACAAATACCCTTAGATAAATGGACTCAAGGTAAGCCTTTGACCATATCATTCTTGTTGATTTGTTCTAGGTAATAGTAGTTGAGGTGGCCAAATTGATCATGCCAAAGTTTGTTATTTCCATCTAAATGAGCCAAAAATGTATTCAAAGAAGAATCAAGTGCAAAAAGTGAGAAAGTGTATAACTTAGCTTTATGATCTACCCTATTCACCACTTATGTAGAATCATTATGCAACCCTTTGATTGTGACTAAATCTGGTGAAAATTATACCCCTCATGCCCTTACTAATGTGCATGATTTGGTACATAGCTAGGAGATTAGTTGAAAGTGATGGAACACTTAAAACATTATTTAATGTTCCTCCATCCATTTCAGTAGACCCTCTTCATACAAGTGTCATCACCCAAAATGATAGAAAACATGCTATAAGGCTTTAAGGAAGAAAAGTCAACTTGTGAAAAGCCCATGTGGTGGGAAGCACCCAAGTCAATAACCCATGAAGAAGTTGGAGCTACAATTGCTACAAAAGCCTTGCCCTTTTCTTTCTCTTTACCTTTGCCTTTTTCCTTAGAAGAATCTCGAGTTGAGGAATTTTGCTTGATAGACTAAAGAACACCTATGTTATTTTTCTCTAGAAGATGAATTAGGTGATCAATTTGTTTTTTCATGCAGTTATGTTCATCATGCCCATTTTTAGTACAATAAGCACACTTAACCTTCTCTTTCTTAATTTTGTCATTGGAAGAGGAGGTTTTAGTGGTTATTTTGGTAGAGGTTGATTCTTTCTTCTTCTCTTGATCCTTGTTATTTCTCTTATTCTCTTTATTATAAGCCTTCCATTTCCCATTCCCAATAATCAAGGCTTGATGTTTTGAGGACTTCAATGTTCCCATCTGTATTAACTTGTCTCGCTCCCAAGTCAAGTCAGCAATAAATGCATCTAAAGAGGGCATTTTTCATGTAGTGTCTAAAGCAATTTTAGTGGCATGAAAAGTAGATACAAATACTAAGTAATCAGGACCTAGCTTAGAGAGTATAGAAAGAATAAGTTGGTCATCTTTCTTCTTTATTCTACATTCTTTCAACTATAATCTCAAATACTTGAACTTGGTGAAGAAATCCTAAAGGATGTCAAAGTTGTTAAGATTTAGACTGATAATCTCATTTTAAAGTTTGTGACCTCTCATCACATCTAGCTTCCCAAAAAGCTTTTCCAAGGTGGTCCACACTTCATTGGGTGATTTAGCAGGTTCTAATTGAAAAAAAAATCAAGTGACATATATAGATAAAATAACCCATAGGCTTTATCACAATGGTTATACCACTTAACTTTTTATATTCTTGTATTAGGTTAAGTCTCATTGCCCATTATAATATGATGTAGACCCATGTTACTTAATATAATTTGCATTTTAGTTTTCCATTAATGGTAGCTAAATGATGTTAGAGGGTTAATTAAACTTGTATTCATTATGCAAAAATAAAGTGCAGTGGTTGTAGTTGAAGTTGTTGTTACAAAAATGAAAGTGCAAGCAAAAAGAAAAAGTGACTCAAAACATAGTACATCCCCCTGAACTATGAAATGGTGAACCCCCCTTGAATGTTGAAAATCATGCACACTCAAAAGATGTCAACCATAGTTGAAAATGTGTCTTGAGAAATGAGTGCAAGTGTCAAAAAACATAAAATATGCAAAGCAAGGGGATGTCAAGCTCAACCAATAATGTATCCAAGAAAAATAAGTACAAAGTGATTAGGAGAGAGAAATTATTATTTAAATGCAAGGGGGTTTGGACACCTACCAAACAAACCTCACCCTCCAATATTTGACTTGCGAGGATATGAAGAATTTTTACTCACAGTTTATATATATATATATATATATATATGACTTCCTACAAATGCTAGTGACTTCCCCATAGTATTGTATTATTTTAAAATATAATAAAATGATTACAGACCCACAATAAAATGGAATTTAAATAAAAAGTCCTAATAATATTATTTTTAGTGTAAAATAATAACTAATATAACCACCCCCATTTTTAATACATCACAAAAAAGGTTTAATATCAATGCATCAATAATTTACGGATGATTTATTATGTTTAAACATGTAAAGTCATTTTTAATTTTATTTTTGCCTCCCTTTTAAATAAAAGCATCTGCCTCCAAAACCACATATTGCATGCATAAAGCCATGAACTTGATGAATGGTGGTTTGGAGTTAAAAATACCTAGTTTTTGAATGGTAATTACTACAAAGGAGGATTATTTAAGGCTATCAAAGGTGAGAAAGGCTGAGAGAGTTTAGATCAATGAGCCAATGGGGAGGTCAAGAATAGAGGGAAACACCTCAATGGAAAGCATTGGCCTTAAACAAGCTAAATAATAGAACTAGAGGGTCAAAAAGGACTACAAGAGGTCGATCCAGTTCTTATTGTGCTTTAATGGTGATGTTGAGGATGCAAAAAACTCTAATGGATTTAAGAAGATCATGATTAATCAAGCTATGGAGGGATCCAATCAACCCAGATGCTTTGTATGCATCTTTGTGTGCTTGTATCTTTTAGTTTTGAGACATGAATAACCATTAATGAAACTAAGATTCTACCTCAATGTGAAAATACTACATACAGGTCATGAGAGGTCATGATTTGATGGTCAATCTAGGAGAAAACCATAGATACCAAAAGAGAGGTTGTTGAACCCTCACATAAGTATTTATTCACTTCTTCCACTTGTAAAACTAAACCCTGTTACACAACAAAACCACAAAGCCACCACCAAGAGCGAAAAACTTCTAAAAATAGGGTATAACATAATAAATTTTAGTAAAAAATGACCCCCAAGGTTTTTGAAATATAAAAAAACACCTAATTTTTTTCAAACCCTCTAAAAGATTCCTCAAAATATATGTAATTAATCTCAAGATTTAAAAATAAATCTTACAACATAAAATCAGACACATGATTATTGATGTGGCTCTGATACCATATCAGGTTTGAAGCCAAGGTCTCTAGATAGAACCAATGCACTAGTTGAGTGATCACACGAACTGAGTAAGTGCACACGACAATGTAGCTGAAAGTAAATTGAAATCAATAATATGATAACATTACACAAACAAGCATATATCAAAACCAATCTTTCATTAATGAAGCTCATAAATATGAGAAGTACAATTAAGAGAGTGTTGAGTAACTCCTCCATAAAAGGTAGTGAACAAACCTCCAAAATAGAATAATAACTCCTCTATAAAAGGTGGTCAATGGAGCCAAGAATATAGGAGTAACTCCCATACCCATAATAATCATTCAAGAAAGTTACTTCCTAGTCATCTGGTTAACTTGTACACCTAAGCAAACTTCTTGAAAGTAGAAAAAATCCAAGTGAAGGAAAAAAACCCCTAATAAATAAATATGGGAAAAAATAAAACCCCTACTCTAACACATCATCTATGGGAACTATTATCACTTCAAACCAATTACCAATTTCAATTCCTATATCATCTCAAACCATGGGTACACCTCCTTTGGTGGCTTCTCAAACTTTCAACCTTAGTGATCAAAATGTGCAAGATCTTGTACAAATTATAAAACTTTTACAAGCTAAGGTTACTTATGTCGAGAAAAATTCTATCAAGTCACCTCTTGCTATTGATTCATAAGAGGTGTTACATAATCCTCTTACACTTTAAATACATGTGCATCTTTTGCCAACTGGATTTGTTACACCCAAGTTCACATTTTATGATCACAAGGGTAATCTTGAACAACATCTTCAATATTTATATGTGTTATGTCTTGATTATGCATCCAATGATAAAATTTTAACCAAATTATTTGCAAGAATCCTAAAATACTATGTTTTACAATGGTTTTATGATTTACCACTCCAATTAGTGAAAGCATTCAAACCTCTAGTTGATCAGTTCCTAACATATTTTTCTATCAACATCACTAAAAATATGTCATATTCTGAAATTAAAAAGATCAAACAAAGAACCAATGAACCTATTAATGACTATGTTTTGGGATACAAAATAATGTTGGCCAAAATGACAAATCCAATGGCAAACAAATAACTGCAAAACATTTTCAAGCAAAGCTTGTTTGCCCCATTACATGAGTTCATTATTTTTAAAAAGTTTAGATTTTTTGATGACTTGTGCTATATTGTTTGAGACTATGAAATGAAACTTATTTCCTTGAACAAGCTTGAATATGTAGTAAACACATTGATGACATCTAATATCAAGTTTCATATCAAACCAAGTTACAAGGTGAAACCTATATAGCCTAAAAAGGAAATAACCATGACAGTTAATGTAGTGTCACAACAACACAATCGACTTATCTTATCCAATGTAGCTAAGATAAAAATTATATGATTACCTGAGTCTCCAACTTTTCTACTTTAGAATCTTGTGGAGTGTCATCTCATAACTCTTCCTCCTCCCATAGAGGTTGATATGTGTCAACCTCTACCCAAAGGATATAATGCTAATGCATACTATAACTATGACCAATGCCCTAAACATTATAAAAATAGATGTTATATCTTGAAGCATAAAATTCAATACCTTATCGATGACCAAAATATTACCTTCAATGATCCTCTAAAGGATTTAAATTCACAACTTGGTGATAACTAGAATTAGAAGATATTTAATAATCCAATGGAAGATCATTCTAAGAAATATCTAGAAGTGAAAATGGCATACAATGTAAATCTCCATCCATCACATTATGGGAACCCATTAGATGGTATTATTTATACTTATACACACACATTACCTCCTATGGTTCAAAGACCTTTTATTACATTTGATGATAATGAAATAATAGATGATTACTCAAGTCTTCATTCATCATTTATTTAAGCGTACCTTGACCATCAACCTATACATAGTGTCATGATTGACAATGGTGCTAATGAGAATGCATGTACCGTAACACTACTTACATGTTTGATATATGCACATGATGATTTATATCCATCGACAAAAAATGTTAGAGCATTTGATGGGACATCACAATATATTATTGGTGATATTGATCTACCTTTACAGGTTGGTTCAACATATGTAATTATCAATTTCTCAATTACACCACATATAAAAGTCTTTGATATTTTATTGAGACAACCTTAGATACATATAATCCACATAATATCTTTGACAATGCATGGGTGCATTAAATACATTCATACCAACAAGGTAGTCATAGTTACTAGAATTCCATATGAACATCCACTTAAACAAGATAAGTTTATTCCAAGATAGATAATTATAAAACCTACTAAGGTTAATCCTCCATGAAAGGGTAAGCAATAGGCAATCCCCTCATTCCTAGTCAACCTGTACTTAAGAGGCCTTTATACCATAGATACATAGTGGATTCTATGGAATTTTCATCTATGCCTACACAACATACTCAGTTACCTATAACAATAAAACACATTCCAATTACAACGACTCTAAAGAAAACACAACTCTAAAATATGGGTTCCATAAACCCCTACTCCTTATATTGTTTCTTCATGACCATAGAGTCCTAATTACATATACACATGATATTGTAGATTATGTGGATTCAAATATGACACCTATGCATGCTCCTTGGTAGTATCACCAATTTTGCATACCATATTTCAAACTTGGAGAAACCTATGAGCATCCTTTGGATGGGATCATAGGATAACCTTTTTCTTTTTAAATATTCCAAAAATACAAAAACATTCAAATAATCAAAAAATACAAAAATATTCAACATTCTCTGATTTCACTAGCCCCTTGGCATCTATGTTGTTTATTTTATGTTAATAGATAAAATTGGTAGAAAAAAGTTGCACATAGTGATATATGTAGATATAGAAATGTGAATTGATAGTAAAAGACAAAAAAAAAAAAACATTGCATATAGGTGGGAAAACCTCACAAAGGTGAAAAAACCCACAGTAATATTATTCCTTTGAGAAACCAATAACTCAATACATCAATTTTCCCTCTCATCACTTCTCACTTCTCTTCACAAAACCTTGAATTTGTTTAAATAAGATTTAAATGAAAGCTTTGTGTATTGGAATGCTTAGGGGTGGCATGTCCTTAATTTTACCACGTAAAATCTCTTTATATGTGAGGTGAACCGTTGTAACTAGCAAATTCAACCTCCCACTCGATATACAATTGTAAATTTTATAATTATTTATTAACATGAGTATTAAATCATATATTGTAAATAAAAAATATATATTATTATTTTACCAATGTCATTTAATGTGTTAATGGCACATATTTACCACTTAACAATTAATTATTATAATACTCACCCTTAATTTTAAGTGGGGATACATGCCATGACCACCTTTATACTAAAGGAATTATACTCTGTAAACTATCTAAAAAAATTTTAGGGTCTATGCAGCATTTTGAAGTATTTAAAAACCTTCATCATGTCAATATCATCTTTTGAAACAAAATGAATTATAATCCATAAAATACTTAGAGTAAGTTTAGGCTAACATGATCATAAGAATACATCTCACAATTTCTCATGAATAGTCAACGAAACATTTTAGAGCCTTTTATAGCACAACTTCCATTACAATATATGATTTTAAGTATTGGGTACACTGTAAACTCACGTATGGTGAAGTTTAACAAAATCACATAAAGTGACTTGTTACATTGCTTTTACAATTTGAGAAAAAGTATATAGAAGAAGAAAAAACACATGGTCATTATGAAATGACATTGTCATGCATACTCCCCCTCGATGACAACTCTAAGATGCCATTGTACAAAATTTGAAAAACTTGGTAGTACCAAGTTGTTTTAAGAATATATCTACCACTTGTTTATCTTTAGGACAAAACTAGAGATCAATATCACCATTGATGACTTTTTCTTACATAAAATGCACATGAACTTCAATATGATTAGTTCTTTGATGTTGCACTAGATTTTTTGCCAGAGCTATACAATTTTGATTATAATAAAGAAGGGTGGTATTTTGAGAAACATCCAAATGGATTTATTCTAACAACATTTATAGCCGCATGGTTTATTTAGCATCTTCTATAACACTTCTATACTTTACTTCTATAGAAGAGATAGAAACACTAGGTTACTTTTTGTTGCTCTAAGTGATGACAACTACACTAAACTTGAACACATATTCAAAAGAAAATTTTTGATCTATAGCATCACCAACATGGTCAACATCAAAATAAATATATAAATTAACATTATCAATAGAATAATAAGATAAACTAAAATTTATATTTCCTTTGATACACAAAAGTATATGTTTTGCTAATTTCCAATGATCCAAGTATGGATCCTACATGAATTTGGAAGCAACAACCACAATAAATGAAATATCTAACCTAGTAATAGTTAGATAAATAAATCTACTAAGTAGTTGTCTATAGAAAGTGGGGTTATATTTATCACAAACATATTTTGGATCAAGCTTAACACCAATTTCAATAGGGGTAGATGTAGGCTTACACTCAAACATATTTAATGTATCAAGAAGGTTATGAGCATACTATTATATCTCAAATTTCCACCCTTGAGAAGGTATTTCAATCCCTCTCACTTGAGCTATGCAAGGGGATTAGTCCTAGGTTATGGGTGACCTTTAAGTGAACTAAACCTCTAAATTATAGGGTTAGCTCCCCTTGATGTATCATTAAGGCACACAATACTACACTACTAGCTTGTAAGAGAAAAAAGAGAAGGATAACGTGAAATAAACCTAACTAAGGAGGTGATACACAAAATCAATTGATCACTACCAACTAGCTGCATGTGCACATGTAAAGCATGAGACTAATCTAAACATACACTATTTCTAATATGAATCTCCTACATCAATGTTTCAATGTGAAGGTTATGATAGATGCTTAGGTTAAGAGGACTAGAAAAAAGGTCCAAAATGACACAAATGAATAGATAAACTCACTCAACCCTTGCACTTAACTTGAACACTTCATATGACTTGCAAAATAAACTTTCAAACTGCATATAGGTGTTAGAATATGATAATATGTCAAGGAAGACTAAACAAATCACTTAACGAGATCAAATATCCATAAATACACACTAAGTACAATCATAAAAGGAGGTAGAACCAGTAGTATTCATTGAACAAAGTCATAAAAATGAGCAGGGCTTCATCATACTCTAGTGGAGGATCTAACAAATGCCAAAATCAGGGATATATATAGGGAAAGTGAGAAAGGAGAGAGAAAGAGAGACATTGGAGAGACTTATGCTAAGTGTCACTATTATATAATTAGTTACAAGAAAGAAAGGAGTTAGAAACAACTTTAGAACCTTATTCATATGTGTCAAATTGCTTGATGGTAATCTTTTCATAGAGTTGGCATAGGAAAGGTTCTTCAGCTCTTTAGATAACTTAAAACCTTCTTAGAAACTGCTTTCCTTCTTATTTATAAGTGACAAGTGGCCTTCCTTATCATGAAACCACCTTGAAAAGACATTTTACATATTCCTTGATGCCTTGTATATGTTTGATATCTCTCCATATGACATTCTAGTGGTCATCATGTTTCATTAGGTGTCTTGAAGCTAATCAACCTCATTACACCATCTCCTCAAAAGTCTTCATGATACATAAGGATATCATGCCAAGGTCTGCAAGTAGCCATTTGATTATAATTGTTAATGATATAAATAGGCTCTACAAATCATCAATAAGTACACTTAGAAATGTTCCAAGGACTCTCAATCTCTCCATGATTCCCCATAGGTTAATAATTAGGCTTCTTGAACAACAATAGTGGTATAGTCACTTCTTGGGCCCAAATTAGTGACATGAAAGCTCATGTATCATAATGAGATGTTTAGATAAAGATAATATAGAGTAATACAACCTTTGTATAGGATTTAAAAGCCTTTGTATCTGATTTAAAGACCTATCATCACCTTGCATACTCTCAAATAGGCCTACAACTATGCCTTCTAGGTCAATTCTGTTAGGTTGTGGAGCTAAAAGCTTCAACCCTTTGAAAACTATGGAACAATGGTTGCTGAGATCCAGGAGAACCGGCGTCGGCAGCAGGACTGACGTCGGCAGAGACCAGTGCAGAAGGCCACCGGCGACGGCAGGAAGTCGGCCGACGTCGGCAGAACCAGACAAGCAGGGACCGACGTCGGTCGCCTGTGTGTTCCAGAACTGCTCGTTTCACAGACAGTTAGTTAAGTGAATGAAGAGTTTGCATGTTGAGACCAGTTAGAGTCTTGGGCTGCGAGGACAATTGTCTAAATTAAGAGTCTAAGTTATTGTTTGAGTTAGGGATCTATTTATAGACCCATTGGCATGTATTGTATAAGCATGAGATAGAAAGGAAGAGTTCCTTCTATTTGTAAGATCTGTGAGTTGCAGGTTGTTGCAAGCTCATTGGGGATCTACATGTAAGTTTGGTCTTTGAATTGCAGGTTGCAGGTTCATGAGAGATCAGCTTGAAGTGCTATAGAGTGCTTGGTGTACCGGCAGGGTTATTACTGACTGGTTGGTGAGGTGAACACCAATTCTGTGTGTGAGTTGGTTGTTGGGACCGTTTTTTGTGTAGGAGAGTGTGTGTGAGAAGAATTACTGAACACTTGAGGTGTGGTGAACTTCTGTAAAGTGAAAGAGTGTGGCGGCTCTTTGTTGTATTCTTTTCTGTATAGTGTTAATACAAGATAGTGTATTGTCTCTCATATTCTGTGCTATTGGTGAATTCTAGTTACTTGTGTTTCTAGTTATTTCCGCATATTCAATTGCTTATATTTGGTAATCATACTGTGCTCTTTCTGAGGAGCAAGATCCTAACAGGTGGAATTAGAACAGGTGTGTTTGTTCTTGGATTTATCTTCCACCTCTCTCCCAACAAATTCCATACTATTTTGCCCTCATTCATGCCACCAAGTGTCTTGATAAGGTGTCCATGTGATCTTAAGAGGTCATCAAATCCATTTAAAGACAAATAATGTTAATTACAAGGCATTTGAGGTCCAAAATCCTTCATTAGGTCATTGTGAGGGGTTTAGGAAGGTTTAAGGTATGTTTTAGTCTTATTGATTATTCATAAAGGAAAAATCCTCTTTATCTCTCCTAATACCATAGGATGTAAGTGAATTTACCCATAAATCATCCCCAAATTCCAATTGGACCCATGAAAAATCTCATTCATGTACCAAGCAAAAGACTATGCTCTCTCAAGCTTCTCCACAAGGCAAATACAAGATTTGAAGTGATCCTCTATCTTAAGGATTGTTTATATAGGTGGAGACCCTGACCAATGAAATAATGCCCCAAATTTGGAGTAGAAGACATTATTAACCTCTTCTAAACCCCATTTTCTACCATATAATTGCCCCAAGGAGTTATGAGATTCTTAAGTGACCTCTTAGGCATGGAGGACTGTGTGAGAGACTGAGAGAATGGTTGAGGCCTAAACCCCCTTCAAATTTATGACTATAATCATCCTTATGAGATTTGATAAACCTATACTAATGATTTCAGGTGAATTTTTTAGTATCCTTAGGTATAATTGTGTTCAAGGTTTGGCCTCTCTACTTGTAATAGACCTATTGAGGGCTTTAGGCTTGTAGGTGTCCTTTTGCCCTTAAACCTAGGTTTATTCACTCTTGAGGCCATACAAAAGCCTTTAAAGCATTTGGGCTCTGTATAGATCCTTATTTGACTCTTTCAAGTTCTTTACCAATCCTTATTCAATAAATTTAATGTGATTTTCTCATTTTACTATAACAGGCTTATAGATGTGCATTATGTTTCACAAGAACCTCCCCACTTCGATATAAGGTTGTATATTTTACAATAATATTTATCCTAGAATAATGATGATATTATAAATTTTAATGAAATGTATTTTAAAATTATCCCTCAATAAACTACCTTATTTTCATAAGCAAGACACTCTCAAACTTCTTCAATTATTGGAGCAGGTTTGCAGGCTTATCAGGGATGACTGAGATTGGATGCCTTTGAATGATTCAACTCTTATGAATTTTGTCCCTTATTTTAAATTTTATCACTATGGTCCTCATGATCACCTTGAATATCATCATCTTCTAATCTATCTCATATTTTTCAAATTTCCTCAAGCCTTATGTATAGGCCTATAAGTCTTCATTTGGGATTGTTGACTATCCACCGTGTTACACTAGAGACTTTGCTATTTGAGTTTTTCAAAAAAATGATATTTGTTTAAATAACATATTCACTAGGAAAATGGATATTATTCACCTTGGATTATTTTTTATCATCTCTGCAAGTCTTAGGACAATTAAGAAACCATAATCTTAGACTTACAAGCATAGTGCATCATATGAAAGTAGGCTCATTTAAGGATTGAGGGGCTTGCAGGAGTTTGAGGATTATTGAGACTAAACTCAAAAAGTTTGGGGAAAGATATGGTGTTTATAAAGTCATAAATGACTTTCTTTTAATGACTCTCAGGCAAGATTAGGTATAAATGTTGACCTACAAGTCTGTAGACTTATAGGTCTACATTCCTATTCATTTGAATCATCCAAGCCTATTTAGGATTAATTATATACCATATTATCATCACCTCCTTTTATTAGACCTATTTTTATCTTTGAAAAATTCTCAAAGACATCTCAAGATGTCATACACCCCTACTTTGCTTGTAAGCACTTGAAAACCCTTCAATGACCCTCCTTACAACTCTCAACACCATTCAAACATGAATTTAATGGTATTACAAGCCTGGTAAATGGTTACTTACATGAATATTAGGTATCATAAGGGTAATTATGGATATGTATAATTTACCTAGATAAACATAATGAATCAACCAATCTTAGGACTGTTGGAGAAGATGAAAATTGAGCTAGTGGGGATTGTAGGCAATTTTTTACCCCTCAGGCTCTTAACGATTGTTCATAGAGATGGGGGAATAAATACAAAATAAAATTACAAGAATATTAAGGTTATTATTACCCCCTCATATTTTTAAAAACATAGGTCCCAACTCTCTCTACTTTTTATGGATAAAACATGTGAAACTTCTCCCTATGAGTCTGCCAAGGGCTTGATGAAGGTTTTGATGCATTTGTTGCCTTTTTAAAACCTATGTAAGTTTTTTATTCATGAAATTTATTTGAATGAGTTGAATAGACACCTATACATGAATTTACACATGAATAAAGACCCTTCATGTCCGTACAAGTGACCAAAACTATCTTCTTTAGAGTGATTCATTCTCTTTTGTATGTTGAACTGCAAGAATTCATGACTCTGATCAATTCCTAACATTATGAACATTATAAAACCTATTTATAGGCTTTTAAAAGTGTGCTTGTATGTACCTTTCATATTTTTTATCTTTCACATTGACTTAACAAGCCTAGACATACATTAGACTTGACCATATGCACCTTCCTTTTGCATGACATTTACCTTAAACTTTACAAACCAACCTTAAATTCTCCAAAACATGTATATAATGTTCATACAAGGTGGTCAAAGGGTGGGATGAATTGAGAGACACTATGTTTCATCTTGACACATCGTGACACAGGCCTAGGATTCTCTAAGTTGGCTTTGAGGGCTCTAAGACACTTGAGAGGAGTCAAAACCTTAATCAATGCTAATGAGACTTCAAAAGACTATTTGAGGACATCAAAAGACCAAAATAGATATAAAGAAAGTTAGGAGGCATGAAAAGTCAAGTTTTTGAACTATAAGGGTTGACCTTTTTGGCATGGGGGTAAAAATTAGTCAACAATTTGGTGATTCACAGGGGTAGCATACCTGCAATGCTAATAGACCAATAGCCTTGTCCTTCCATTGGGAAATGGAGTCACTTGCACTCAACTATTGAATAATATGGGACCTTTACCTTGGCTTCAAGACCCTTTAACAAGAAAATGTAATGTATTTACCCTTCTAAACACACAAAAACAAAGAACAATACACACAATAAGGCTAAAATAAGACAACACACCACACTTGTGCTAACAAGCACTTAGAGGAAACAAAAAAAACAACTATTATGTACAAATAACCTATATATCTTCATCTTCCATGGTCAAATGTAAAAATTCTAATATTAGTTTCTTCATGAGATGAGACATGTCGTAGACCAAGCTAGCCTTTGACTATTGTATTTGATGGACCATGCTTCTTACTTGCTAACATGATTGGCATTATCTCAAGTGGATCATCAACAATCATGCCTCCAATGTAGACATACTCATATTGTGGTTTAAGGCATACCTTGCATTTCTGACCACTTTTGGAAGTGATGAAGAGATCCAGTATGATCATACCTTGATTTATAAAGGTTACATCAGCCTTAACTTCTATTGCCTTCTCAAATTCTATCTTTCATCATACTTTATTGCACTATGGATTTGAACTTATCAGTGATGGCTAATCAAAATTGTTGATTACAAAGAGCTTTTAACTCTTTATCAACAACTTCTTCTTGAGGTGATAGCCTACCAAGCTCTTCAAATTCATTGAACATTTCTAAGTAGGACTTCCACATGTCTTCAAGGTCTTCTTAAACTTGCTCATGAGACTCAACAAGGTCATAAAACATAGTGTTCTCTTCAAGAGCTTTCTCATACATATCTTGATCATGCTTATTATCCAATACAACATTATTATCTCTCTTCTCATTGGCTATAGGTTCACCATCCAAACTAGAGCAAAAAATTTCTAGTTCATCCCAAAAGTCAACTTCTTCTTCATCTATTAAAAGCATGTCAAGTTTAACTTTAATCTTGCTATTATCTTAAGGGATAACAGGTTGATCAAATGATTAAATATATTCATGACAAGGCTAAAAGTTGTCTTCTTCTTCTTCATCAAGGCCCAATCCATACGAGCTAGATTGGTCTTCCTCTTCCTCCATGAATAATGGAAGTTCTTGTGCCCATTCAAGACTCAACTCATCATGTCTAAGTTGTGCCAAACCTGATTCATCTTCTCCTTAAAGGCTATCAACTCACCAATTTCATGTTAACATTCATCTTGATGCTCTAGAGGGTTCATATGCTTGCCTAGCAAGTCCATTTATTTCATGAAACTATGGTATAGTTTCTTCCATGTTTGACCAATATCTTCTTCTTCACTCTTTTCAATGAAATCACTTTGATAAGGGATCATTACCATGCTAGCTTTCACTCCACCATCAAGACAATCTCTTTCATCATTATTGAAGGCTGAATTGCTTCATTCTTGATAAAGAGGAGTACCAAGGAAGATTTCCTCATCATACACACTAGGAACACTATCCTTATAGCCTTATTGAGTCTCACTTATAGCTGATTGATCCTAATTTTCAAGAGTTTCCACCTCATCACCTAGATTTGACAAGCTCTCCTTCGCATCTGAGCATCCATCTTCTACGCTTAATGCAGTTGATTATCCTGCACAAAAGGAGAGGGTGGCAGTGAAGGAAACTTCATTAGCTTGATTGAAACCTTATATAGTGTCCTTCTAACTTGGAACCTTAGAAGTACTAGGCTGATCATGATTCTCTTGAAGGGATGGAGAAGAAAACTAAATTGAAGATGTATTATTCTCTTTCCATTTTTTAATTATTCTATCAAACTTGGAGGTGTCTTGAACTTCATAGATGGTTAAAACCTCATGGTGGAGTGTAAGTGAAGAGTTTGAAGAGCTTGAGAGATCTTTTGAATTGGCTTCCATACACTTCTCCTTTTATTGACTTTGGATAAGCATGGGAGAAGGCTCTTTCTCAAGAGTAGGCATGACATAATCAAGAATCTTAGTCTAAGAGGGCCTCCATGAAGGGATGGTTTGAGGATCTTGAGGGAGAGTAGGGGTTACTTGAATAAGGCTAAGTTCTTATTTAGGAATGAAGGTTTGCATCTTGCGTGTAGAAGAGAAATAAGAAGGTTTTTTATTGTATTGGATATGCTCTCCTTCCCACCTCATTAGCCTATCTTCCACTAAGTGTATCAACCCCTTAACCTCTAGCCTTTCATTGGTTGGATGATCATCCTTTTCAACACATGACCACACTCACAAAAAGCATTACAAGAGTTATTTTACTCTTAAAATGGATAGATAGGAGAAGCTACACCATCCTCTAATTCTTTATCAGTCCTTGTCATCATCCTTATAAGGTCTAGTATGGTTTATTTAAACCTAGATAAGAATGAAGAAGGAAAAACATAGCTTTGACAAGGTTGATTAGAGAGATAGGTGGGCTATTGGTAAACTTGGTAGGCAATTATTTGATGGATATTTGAGGAAAATCCATGGATAACATTATCTTGATAAGATTGATATGAAATTACACAAGAAGCATTTTGATCATATGTGTAATGATACATACCAATTTTTTAATTTCTAAGCACCTGGGTTGCTTAAACCAACTGAGATTCATTTGGAGTTGCCATTAATGTTTGTTGAAATGCCTCCAAAGGCTGATATTTTGAAGTAAAACACCAACAATCCTTCAACCATTTTAGACCTTATCCCACCGGGCATGCCAAATATGTTATAGCTCAAATTTACACCTGTGAGAGGGTGTTTCAAGCCCTCTCATTTGAGCTATATAATGGGATTATTCCTAGGTTTTGGGTGACCTCTAAGTGGACTAAACCTCTAGATTATAGGGCTAGATCCCCTTAATGTATCAATTAGACTCATGACACTACAATACTAGCTTGTAAGAAAAAATAGAGAAGGATAACATGAAAGAAACCTAACTAAGGAGGTGATACACTAAATAAATTTATCAATACCAACCAACTGCATGTGCAAATGCAGACCATGAGACTAATATGAACATACACTATTTATAATTTGAATATCCTATAATAATGTTTTAATGTGAAGGTTGTGATAGATGCTTAGGATAGGAGGACTAGACAAGAGGTCCAAAATGACACTAATGAATAGACAAACTCACTCAACCCTTGTACTTCACTTAAAATATTCACATGACTCACAAAAGAAGCTTTCAAACTACATAAAGGTGTTAGAATAGGAAAATATGTCATGGAAGACTAAGCAAATCACTTAACAATATCAACTATCCATGCATACACACTAAGTATAGTCATAATAAGAGGTAAAACTAGTAGTATTCATTGATCAAAGGCATATAATGAGTAGGGATTCATCACACTTAGGTTTAGGATCTAAAAAATGTCAAAATCACACATACTTATAGGGAAAGTGAGAAAGGAGAGAGAGAAAGAGACACTACATAGACTTATGCCAAGTTTTATTGTTCTAGAATCAACTCCAAGAAAGAACGGAGCTATAAACAACTTTAGAACCTTATTCATATGTGCCAATTTTCTTGATGATAATATCTTCATAGAGTTAACATAGGAAAGGTTCTTTAGCTCTTTAAATGACTCAACACCTTCTCAGAAACTACCTTCCTTCTTACTCAAAAGTGACAAGTGGCCTTATTTATCATAAATACACCTTGAAATACCCTCTACCCTCTTCCTTCACACCTTGTATACATTTTATAGTTCTCCATACTGACATTACAGTGGTCATCATGTTTCATTAGGTGTCTTAAAGCTAATCAACTTAATAACACCATCTCCCTCAAAAGTCTTCATTATACACAAGGATATCATGCCAAGGTTTATATGTAACCATTTAATTATAATTTTTCATGATCCAATTAGTCTTTGAAAATAATTAACAAGTAATATTAAAAAATTTCTAAGGAATATCGATCTCTCCATGATTTTTCATAGGTCTGTAATAAGGCTTCTTGAACAACAATAGTGGTACAATCACTTATTGGGCCCAAATTAGTGACATAAAAACTCATGTATCATCTTGATATGTTTATAAAAAGATAATATATAGTAATATAACCTATATCTAGGATTATAAAGCTTTTATATCTGATTTGAAGACTTACCATCTCCTTGCATACTCTCAAATAGGCATGCAACTATGCCTTTTAGGCCAATTCTATACTATTTTTCCCTCACTCATGCCACCAAGTGTCTTGATTAGGTGTCCATGGGATATTTAGAGGTCAAAAAATAAATTTCAAGACCAAGAGTGCTCATTATAAGGAATTTGAGGGCCAAACTCCTTCATCGGGTCACTGTGAGGGGTTTAGGAGGGTTTAAGGCATGTTTTAGTCTTAATGATTGTTCATAGAGGACAGATCCTCTTTTTCTCCAATAAAACCACATTATGAAAGTAGAGGTACCTCTCCATAATCTAAAAATTCCAATTGGACCCATGAAAAACCTCATTCATATACCAAGCAAAAGAATGTGCTCTCTTGAGCTCCTCCACAAGGCAAATACATGGTTTAAAGTGATCCAATGTCTTAAGGATTGTTTATACACTTGGAGACCTTGCACTTCCCCCAAGGAAATCTGAGCTTCTTAAGTGACCTCTCGGGCATGGAGGACTGTGTGAGAGACTGAGAGAATGGTTTAGACCTAAAACCCCTTCAAATTGAACTTTTTTGACTATAATCATCCTTATGAACTTTATGACACCTATAATAATTATTTAATGTGAATTTTTTAGTATCTTTAGGTCTTATTGTGTTCAATATTTGGCCTTTCTTTCTATAATAGAGCCATTGAGGTTTTTAGGCTTGTAGGTGTCCTTTTGCCCATAGACATGGGTTTCTTCACTTTTGAGGTCATATAGAGGAATTTAAATCATTTGGGATATTTATACATATTTATTTTATTCTTTCACATGATTTAAAAATCCTTATTAAATAAAATTAATGTAGTTTTCCTCATTTTACCATAGCAGGCTTGTCGTTGTGCATTAGGTTTCTTAAGAACATCCCTACCTTGATCTAGGGTTGTGTATTTTCCAATAATAGATATCATATCATCATTACGATGTTGTAAAATTTAATTAAAGTTATTTTAAACTTATCCCTCAATCGACTACCTTATTTTCATAACCAATACACTCTCAACTTCTTCAACTATAGGAGCAGGCCTATAAGGATGAATAAGATTGTATGCCTTTAAATGATTCAATTATTATGACCTCTTTACATTATTTACAATGTTATAACTATGGTACTCATGATAGATTTGAATATCATCATCTTCCAATCTATCTCAAATTTTGTAAATTTCCTCAAGCCTTATGCACAATCTTGTAAGTCTTCATTTAGGCTTGTTGGTTGTTCACTGTGTTACACTAGAGACTTTGATATTTGAGTTTTTAAAACCAATGATATTTTTTTAAAGAAAATATTTACTATGAAAAAGTATATTATTCACCTTGGCGTGTCTTTTTTCATCTCTACAAGTCTTAGGACAATGAAAAAACCATAATCCTAGACTTGCAAGTATAGTGCATCATATGAAAGTAGGATAATTTTAGGATTGAAGGTATTTAATGTGTTTAAGGATTATTAAAACTAACCTAAAAACATTGGGGTAAATATAGGGTGTCTAAAAAGTCATCAATGAATTTTTTGGAATGACTTTCATGCAAAAGTAGGTACAAATGTTGACTTACAAGTCTATATTCCTATTCATTTGAATCATCCAAGTCTATTCATGAGTCTTTAAATACCATATTATCATCACATAATTTTATTATACCTATTTTTTGTACCAAAAACTTCTATAAGACATCTCAATATGTCATCCACCCCTACTCTACTTGTAAGCACTTGAAAACCCTTTAGTGACCCTGCCTGCAACTCTCAACACCATTCAAACATGAATTTATTTGGTATTAAATGTCTAATACATGGTTACATACATGAAATTAGGTATTATATGGGTTATTATGGATTTGGAGAACATACTAAGATCACCACAATGTATCAACCATTCTCAAGACTCCTAAAGAAGATGAAAAAATGAGCTAGTTAGGATTGTATGCAGTTTTGACTCCTTAAGCTCTTAATTATTATTCATAGATATGGGGATTTAATATTAAAAAAAATTACATGAATATAAATATTATTATGACCCCCTCCTATGGTGAAAAACTCAAGTCCCAACTCTCTCTCCTCTATATGGACCAAGCATGTGAAACTGTGCCCTGTGAGTTTGCCAAGGGCTCGATGAAGGTTTTGATGCATTTGTTGCCTTATTTAGACCTGTGTAAAATTTTTTTTCATGAAATTTATCTTAAGGAGGTGAATATACACTTATTCATGCATTTACAGATGAATATGGACCCTTCATATCTTACAAGTGACCAAAACTATCTTCTTTAGAGTGATTCATTTTCTTTTGTACGTTAAACTGCAAGAATTCATGAATCTGACCAATTATTATCATTATGAACATTATAAACCCTCTTTATAGTCTTTTAAAAGTATTCTTGTATGGGCCTTTCATCTTTTTTAGCTTTCACATTGACTTGACAAGCCTAGGCATATGATAGACTTGACCATATGCACCTTCCCTTAGCATGACATTTACCTTAAACCTAAAAAGCAATCTTAACTTATCTAAAAAATGTATATAATGTTCATTCAAGGTGTTAAAAGGGTGGAATTACTTGATAGACACTATGTTTCATCTTGACACATCATGACATAGACCTAGGATTCTCAAGTTTGCTCTGAGGGTTAAATCTTAATCAATGCTAATGAGACTTCAAAAGACTATTTGAGTACATCACAAGACCAGGATGGATATGAAAAAAGTTAGGAGGCATGGAAAGTAAATTTTTTGAACTATAAGGGTTGAATTTTTTGGCCTAGGGGCAAAAATTGGTTAACACATACTAAGATTGAGTTACAATAATTGAATTTTGATCCTTAACTATAGTCATTCTTAAAAAAAGATGAAGAATGCTTAGATTAGTCATTTCAAAAGATTGATTTAGTTTATGTCTATATTTAATAATAAAATTAATTTTATTTCCAATAATAATAAGATCATCATAATATAATACAATTAAGATAAAATGACTATTTTCAACTTTTACAAAGAGATCATTATTAGAATAATAAATAGAGAAACCTAATTCTTCATAATAACTAGTGATTTTAGAATACCAAGCTCAAGGATATTATTTTAAATCATAAATATATTTCTTTAACTTACAAACACAATGTACTTTATTAGGTTCAATGAAATCTTTAGGCTGAGTTATGTATATTTCTTCTTCTAGATCACCATTTAGGAAGGTATTTTTACATCCATTTAGTGTATAATCTAATAATTTTGAGCTACAAGGTCAATAATCAATCTAAAAATACTCATTTTTTTACAAGATCAAAGGTTTCAACATAATCAATCTTAGTTTTTTGAGTAAAACCACAAACAACTAATCTAACTTTGAATTTGTTAATTTTAGCAATTTAATTATATTTGATTTTGTAAAGCCACCTATAACCAACAATATCCTTTTATATGGAGGTGAGATAAGATCCTACATCTGATTTTTTACTTAGGGATTTATATTTAGCTTACATAACAACTTTCCATCTATCATCTTGAATAACTTCCTCAAAAGATTGAGGTACATATTCATACAAGGTCATCAAAGCATGACAGGTATATTGACTCCTTGTTAGCTTATTAAGATTATCAAGATTATATGACTAAATTAGGGTTTATCCCATTTAGGTCTTTTAGTTCAAACACAAAAGGGAGAATTTTCCTCAAACTCTAAGTTTTTCAAAAATAGATCAACTTCTTCTAGGGCATCGGTTTCTTCACAAGGAGTAACATGAGAGTTAGGTTCATCAAAAGAAACACTTTTAGCAAGTTTAAAAAAAGTCCCATAGAAAGTTTTCTCAAGGATTTGTACATTCCTATTCTCAATTATTTGTCATTTAGATGGATCATAAACTCTCAATCCTTTAGTTTTTTCTCCATAACCTAAAAATATGCAAGAATAAGAGGTCGGATCAAGTTTCTTTTTTTTTGCTTTAGGAATAAAGATAGAAGCAGGACTACCAAATATCCTAAGGTGAGAAACACTTAATTTATTATTAGAACACATTTCAAAAGGTGTATAAAGATGTAAAAATTTAGTAAGGACTCTATTTAAAATGTGCATACCAATATTCATGGCTTCGGCCTACAAGAATTTAAGAACATTTACAAAATGTAACATTGTTCTAGCCATTTCAAGGATGGTTCAATTTTTTCTTTTAACAATCCTATTTTACTATGGGGAATAAGGATTTATTAATTCTCTTTGTATACCAAAATTAATGAAAAATAAATCAAATTATTTATTAATTTATTCACCAACATTTTCAAATCATAATCTTTTAATAGAAAAGTTAGAAGAATTTTCAATTAAAATTTTAAATTCTTTGAATTTAGATAACACTTCAAATTTATTTTTAATATAATAAGACTATATAATCTTGTGTAATCATTAATGAAAGTAAAAATATATAAATATATATTAATAGAATTAATTTCTAGAGGTCTTCCAACATCACTATGAATAAACTCTAAGGGATGAGAGGAGTTAGCATCATGATTTTCTTGAAAGGGTTTAGTGTGTTGATTACCATATAACTAACCCTCATACGTTTCATAATGAAAATAAATAGCATGAAGACCATCCAAAAGATCGTGATGATACATATTATATGAACTTATAAAATTAACATGACATAATATGTCATGTCATAATTGAGATTCATTTCTACTTTGTGATGAAAGACAATATGCAAAAGAAACATAAAACATGTATAAACTATTATATTGAATTATTTCAGCAATCAGAGAATCAAATTGATTTTTAATAGACCATTTATCCTTAAACAAAGTTACTATGAAATTATCATTTGTAATCTGAGAATATGATAACATATTTTTCTTAAGTTTAGAAACATAAAAAACATCATTTACAATTACATTTATAAATTTAATTTTTCCTTGTTTAATAGCTTCTAGAAATGAATTATCAATTAAATAAATCTTTGGAGACATATATTTAGTGTCAGATAAAATATTTTATAAACATATCATGTGATGTGATGCACCACTATCTAAAATCCATACATTTTCATTAAAAGTAAATAAGATAACATATAGTGCAATAATGTTAGAATTATATTTTTGATTGTTATTTTGATTTTAGTTTTGATTTTTTTGTTGATTCTGATTAAAACCTTTCTTCCCTTTGTTATATTTAGAGGTTTTATTATTATATATGTTTTTATTTTTGTAATCGTCTTCTATTTTATACCAAATTTATCACACAGATTGTAATTTCCATTAAATTTGACTTTGTGATTGTTATTACCAGATTTCTTATTCCCATTTTTGCCATTGGCAGGTTTAGGTTTAGTTTTTTTATTTTTAGTTTTTTAAGAATAATATTAAGTATGAGAAGTATCTGAGTAACATTCTTTTTAGAATCAAAATTTGACATCACTTGTTCTTCTTGAATAAGAAGAGTTGAATGGGTAGTGAGGTTAAGGTTACTTTTTCCTATTTGATATTTAAAATTAAGAATAGAAATAAAATTGTGAAAATTTTCATGAATATTTAATTGAATAATTAAATATAAAAGTTTATATTTAATTAAAATAAAATTTCATCCATCTAACTGAGATTTAATATTTTTAATTTTTTCAAGAAAATTAACTACTTTTTCGTCACATTTCATGGGAGTAGTAAGAAGTGCAAGTATAAGTTTAATGATTTTTTAGAGACAAGTGACCTCATGCATAGATTCAAAGAGTTTGCAAGCATTGTTGGGTGGCTCTTTATTGTTTATATAGATTAGGAGTTCATCCTTTACACTCCTCAAACTAATCAACATGGCTTCTTGCAATTTATGTTGAAATAAATTGGTAAGTTCGGTCATGACATGTCTTCCTCACAGGGTTTTTTCAGTCCTAAAAATAATGTTCAAAATATTTTGAGCCATAAATTCAAATTTACTATAATTTTTTCAAATATTATAATTTTACCCATTTAATATTTACAACTTATCTAACACAAAATTTGGAGAAACCATAATTTCCCTTCAAAGTTTGACACGTTACTATTTTGTGTTTTATAATAAAAAATGACACTAAACAATTTTAAAAAAATATAGTTTTAATGTGATTTTAGACTTTATTTTGTAATAAAACAATTATTTTAGTGTATAAAAAATAATAATTTAATTATATGCAAAATAATTGAGAAAATTTTAGACAATTTCACCTTATAATAGGAGTCACAAGTGTCGTAAAACAAACAATGTAAAAACCATTTTTAATGTATTTGTCACAAAAAAATATAAATAATATTTAAACCGTACCATTCCAATGTGTGCAAAATGCAAAAAGGTAGAGATCAACTAGTCAAATGACCACTTTCGTATAAAAGAGCAACTAAATAAAGTTGTAAGAAGAGTTGCTAGAGCTAAAAGTGTTAAACATAGATGTTTAATAGGTATAAATAAAATAAAATAATTTTTTTAATTAATTGTTTGTTTAAAAATTAGTTTGACCATGAAACACCATTGACCAAAAAATTAGGTTAGGTGGGGTTTTGAACTCTTGACCTTGATTTTAAAAGAGTCTTATAAAATTACATTAACCAACTCCACTACAACACTAATTAAAACCATATTTGCACAATATTTCATTTAAAGCATGTTTTATTGATTTTTATTTATTTATTTTAAATAAAAATAAATAATAATTAAGTGCATGTAAATAACATTTACTTGATTTTCACTTTTTGGGTAATTTTTTTTAATTTAAAGGTGGGGCCACATGATTATTTTTTTGATTTATTTAAAAAACTTATTTAATAATACTTAAAAAAATTATTGCACTTACTGTGGAACATAACTACACAGGTATGGCACAGGGAGGAGAGTAGGGGTACTGCTAGAGTGTTTAGGAGGTTACCAAAGAGCCTAAAAATTACCAAACAATCCTCCACGAGTCTAGGGAAGAGATTTGAGAAATCAAAAACACAATTTACTATTAAAAACTATTTTTTATGTATTTCCAGCCGATGTAGGCCATATAAACATGCTCAGGTGGATGAAAAAAATACCAGAGGATGAGTTTGATGCTTTAAAGGCTTTTTAAGGGGTCTTAACATGTAAAATAACTGAAGATCCACCTCTTAAGCATAATTTCAAGTTTTAAAAACTAAAAATTAAAAATTTCCACTTGCTCAAGCCATACTAGGACATGCAACCATGCTTAGGTGAAGTTTTTACTTGTTGATAATGTTTGAAGGATGCTTGATTTGAAGTTTTGGATGTAAGTATGATCCAAAAAAGCTGAGATAGGCTTAATAGAGATGCCAAATAAATTAAATGAGTTTACTACTCCTCCTATACTATCAATAGGTTGTATAAGACTGAAAATGTATGAAAAGTTACTTGCACAAAGTTTTGGATGTTCCATAGGCCAAATAATTCAACTTCCAAGTCATACTAATTGATCATCAATTCAAACTTGCTCTGAGAATATGATATAAAAAATATACACACACGATTATCTATGTGGATATATAAATCTGAATTGATAACCAAAGACACAAAGAACACTACATATAGGTGGGCAAACCCCATAGAGGTAAATAACCTATGATAATATTATTCATTTGAGAAACTAATAACCAATACATCAGTTTTCCCTCTCCTCACTTCTTTTCACTTGTCTTCACACAATCTAGAATTTGTTTGAATAAGCTTTGAATGGAAGCTTTGTGTATTGGAATGCTCAGAGGTGGTGTGTCCTTAATTTTACACATAAAATCTCTTTATATGTGAGGTGAACTGTTGTAACCAATGGGTTCAACCTCCTATCCATTCCACAATGGTAAATTTTATAATTCTTTATTTTATTATTTATTAACATGAGTATTAACTCATGCATTATAAATATTAAAATATATTATTATCTTATTGACGTAGTTTAATGTGTTAATGACATGTGTATACCACTTAACCATTAATTATTCCAACAATCATATTATTTCATTCCAATATACACATATGTTTCACACATCTTTGAGTGTGATATAAACATATCCATACACATGATCTATGTATTTTTAGATGTTGTACCTTTCCTCTACTCATGTCATATAGTACATTCGGGGCGTCTACTTCTTTGATCATGATTGATACATGCTACATATTTTTTATGATCATTTATATATTATCATTTTTGAGCTTATATTACTTACACATGTGTATATCCATGCCCATATCATTCACATTGTACTTGATATGCTATTCAACATAACACTTTTTACTAACACATATATGTAAGGACTAGTATGATGTGCTTATGCCAATTACTTATGTTTCCTCTATTTACCACTTCATTGAGTGTATTCCATTGCTTGCTATTATCTTTCTTGTGAAACATTTGAATATCTTCCTTGCCTCTTGGACCCTATGCCATTGTATGTTGATTAGACATTTGTATATGTCATTCTCTATTGATTGGACATTTAAATATGTCATTCATTTCTATTGTACGAAATTTGAACATGACCCTTGTATGAGGTCTCCTTGGACAATTCATTTTCATACATTGAGTGATATTATGTGTGTTTGATTATTTTTTGAGCTTGTACTATTACTCTGTAGACATTGCCATGATATATATCATTTATATTATAACTTTATGTGATCATATACTATGATCCAACTCTCTCTCTCTCTCTCTCTCTCTCTCTCTCTCTCTCTCTCTCTCTCTCTCTCTCTCTCTCTCTCTCTCTCTCTCTCTCTTTGACATGTTATACCTACATGTTAAATTATTCATACACATATTATATAACTAAATTATCATTTTGAAGTAAGGTACTTACCAGATTCTATTTCCCTTACCTCAAAAGTGGGGCATGTCATAAAATCATGACATCTACATTTTTCACAGTTTCTAGATTACAATAGAGGCATGTCATATGAAAATGTCTCCACACTTATAAAATTACTTAGTATCTCCATATTTTATTGGGAGAATTCCATAAGAACATGAACTCCACACTTGCACAATCTCTAATTAAGTTTCATGATATAGATGTACACTTGGGTCAGAATCCTATACATTGCACCGATTTTACATAAATTTGAAATATATATTTTAGATTTATGACACATATAATCTAGATAAAATATATAAAATATGTATATGCAATGCTATTTTACAAAAAATTAAAAATTTATTAATTATACTACTCTGTAAGATGCAATGATTACACCAGGATGTACTATTATCGAGTCTTTTTTGTTGAAACAATGCATTCATCTTATAGGTTGAAGTGATTAAATCATTAAACCTCACTAGATTTATAGATTAAAGTGATTAAATCATCCAATCTCACCAAATTTATATGATGATTTGATTAAATCCTTCACCTTCATTAGATTATATATATTCACATTTGAGTTGTGTGATTTAGATATAATGATCTCAATGGCCATGCCGCAATTCATCCTAACACCAGATTGGGGGTATGATACCTTTTAATATCCCTCTTCAAATATCCAAGGTTTAGGTCTAAACCTTCTCTAGCTCCAAGGTTTCATAAGGAAGCTTATTTACCAAGTCAAAACATCAAGAGGCAACATGGTTGTATTGACACACAGGTGTATACCTTCCTTGCTATCTTTCTTTTCAAGCATTTTAATTATTTCAAATTTTAGATTATATGCACTAATTTATATTATAACATGTTCTTAGTTGTAGGTCATACACCAACAAAGCACTCAAAGTGAGATTTAGTAAAGGCAAGGTGTGTTATACACACTCAAGTACACATTTATTTCTTTTAACCTAGTAATTTCATCCTTATGTATTACTAGATTAGAGGGGGCACAAATGTAGATACTAAAACTAAATATTTATAGCATCTCAGTCTTGTACATTTGAAAAATATAGATCAGGGCTCTACCTTTTAGTTATAGACCACCATATAACCAAGAAGCTCAGATTTACCATCTCATTATGCCCAAATAATTATCTCTTAGTTTGATCCATATCATTATGATGATCTAGGTCTCCTATACCACAAAAAAACTTAAAGTCTAATAAACATGCTTCATTTCCATTTTTAGATCATTACCTATTTTATATCCCTCTAGACACTACCATCCACATAGGGACACTACCACTGACGATAGTCCAATGGCCAAAAGTCATCTAATTTTCTAAATTATCGAAACCCATGGGTCAACCTATATGTATTATTGAACCTTACAATGATATATTTTTAAAAGGTGTGGTATAAATATAGACTAATCCTTCTCATTCCTCATTTAAAAAATACCAAGAAAATACTTACTAAAGATAAATCAATCAACTACATATGCACTCTATTCTTCTATATTCATCCATTTTTTCATATCAAGCATAGGAGAAGTCATATTACAGGTCTAAAACATTCAAAGAGAAGCCCATGAGCTATATTTATTAAATTACAAGCTAGATTATTGTATGTATCTTCATATAATATATTACACCCTTGTTCACACACTTTCCCACACATAAGGGAGAGTTACATAAGTCTAAGGCCCTCCTTGGAGTACTAACTATTTAGGAAACACCCATTGATAAATAGGTCTTTAGGGTAGATCGACACCATGATCCCACTAACCCATTTTTTAGGAAACTCATTCCAAGGGTGAAGAGGGGAAAAGAGCTAGGGTTTGATCAATTAGTGAATAATAACAACTTATATCCTATATTTAAATACATTAGTAGAAAGGCAATAGAAAAACCAAAATAATGAAGTTGGTCACATCCAGATCTAGTCATTATTCCATATTAGACACTTGAATCACAACTAAACATTAGTATCAATGGTCATCTCCAGATTTGACAATAGTATACATGACCACATAAGTACAATTTCCAAAATCCAATGACTGCTCTAAAAATATTGCATATTTTGTACATGTTTTAGTTCCAGATCTGCCTATGCACAATAAACTAGCTAAGTACCATTGTTCCTTATTTATTGTAATATCTTTCAATAGCTATAATTTAATATTTTTAAAAATCTCAATTTTAAAAATTTATAATATTATTAGCTAAGTTTTCTATTAATTGGCTTGCTATAAATTGGTTTATCACTCTTGTGATAGAACTAATTCTATATTCTTAACCTTAGATCCCCATATCTAAATTTAGGGTTAAATAATCTTTAGTGAGTGGGGATTTAGATACTCATATGCTAAACTAGGTAAAAGGATACCATGAGGTGAGGCCAATGTGATTGGTTCACTATAGAGTGATAATTACTGCTATATTTTGTAACCAAATATTTGGGTCATTTATTTCTAGATTATCACATGTTATAGACATATATCAATGAGTTAGTGTGATAAATTATGCTTTGAAGGGAATTGATAAGATATGGTGGGTAGTATAGAGGTCAAATTAAGTACATTAGGAAGATGCTTATGAATTACTAGGAGTTTGATTTCAAATAACACCTATGATCATGGATAAATGGCCATTTTTCTTGGAAATACAATGTCCTAAAATGCATATTCATAAATGTGTAGATGTGTGGTACTCACATGGTGTAGAGACTACATAATGGGTGCATGTTTTCAAACATATTTTCATGCATATTCCAACAATGTGGTACATGCATAAAAAATGCAAATGGGAGACTAAGAATTGGCTGCAAGTTCAACAAGACTTTATTCAAACATTTTCCTTCGAAGATGAGAACCCCTTTGTACACCAAGACATTCAAAAGATGATATCTTCTTATGCCATGTCTAAGTGGAGGATCTTAGTGGTACAAAAGATCATGATTTTAGGAGGAAGTATTTAAATACTTAAACACAACTCTACAAAACTATTAGAAAATTAAACCAAAAAAAAAAACAATTTTTGATAAAAGCTTGAAATAGAATCATCGATAATAGGGAATTGGTTGAGTCCAATGACAATGATGATGACTTAGATTTGAAGGGATTTTTTGAGCCTGAGTAAGAAATAAAGGAGATTAAATCCAATATCATAGACCAAATCAAGATCAACAACTACAAAATGCTAATATCTAGGAGTAAGAAGGACAAAGAACATTACAAGATTCGATTTCAATTGAATCAAAAAATATATATCAAGAGCCATTAAAAATATTGGTAGGGAATATTGGGACAAAGTCTACACCAAAACTTGTGACTTTAGTTGATTATTGGGCACATAATGAGATTTGAGAAGGATTGTAACTATGACAATATTTATCTCTAAAAAAGTTTATAGAAGTAAAATGTGTTGACCCTTCCCTGAGGGGATGTACATAAAGCTAAATTAGTGTGCATGAATTGTTAAAACTTAACCATACAGATTAAACTCCAACATGAAACTGATGGTAAATGTTGAGCTAGACCAGATTTAAGAAGCAAGTATTATCTATCTGATGGAAAAAGTAGACTAGGCCAACCTAATGGTGGTACAACCTAATTTTTTTGGATAACTAAAAGTATGTGGGGACTAAAGTGTGTTAAATAATGCTTATATTAATGATCCATTCCCAATCCCATTCACAAATGAAGTCCTGAAGTCAATTTTAGGACATGAAGTGTATTCTCTTACAAATGGGTTCCATGGATACATCAAATACCAATCTTAGTAGATGATTAAGATAAAACCACATTTGTAATGGAATGGGGTTATTTTACATACAAGGTAAAGCCTTTTGTCTTGAAAAATGTTCCTAATGTCTTCTCTAGGGCTATGGTCACTACATTTAAAGACTTCATCCATTATTTCTTGGAAGTCTATCTAGATGATTGGGCTATTTTTTCTTTATTTAAAGAGCACCTATCCAAGTTATAGTCAATGTTGGAATGCTACTAAGCTCTACATATTGTTTTGAATTTGAATAAGTGCTTGTTCTTTACACCATTTGGTGTCCTTTTGAGTCATATAATATGAAACAATGGGATTTTAGTTGATCAATCCAAAATTGTAATTATTATGGGTATGACACCTCTTACCATCTCTATAGAGGTGAGATCATTCTTGGATCATACATGATAATACAAGAAATTCATAAAAGGCCAGACAACTATATCTACTCCCATGGAAAAACTACTACACAAAGACACCAGGTTTGAATGGACTAATGAGTGCTAAACAACATTTGTTGATCTACACAAGAGGTTTGTAACAACTCCCATAATGGTCTTTCTCAACTAGATCAAACCATTTCATTTTAATGTAGACACCTCAAGAACTATAGTAGGAGTTATTCTAGCCTAAAAAAGAGATAGAGGATTGAACCAACCCATTCATTTTCCAAGCCAAAAAATATCAGCCATAAAAAAAAATTACACAACTATAAAATGAGAAGCTTTGGTAATGGTATCCGCACCCCAAAAGTTCAAACATTACCTTCTAGCAAAGCCATTTGAATTTTTTATGGATCATCAAGGTTTGTAATATCTAGTAAATAAGCCCATCTTAGGAGAAATGATATCTATGTGGTTGATGTTGTTTCAAGACTTTCAATTTAGAATCAATGTGGAGCTTGGGAGAAAATGTGGGGCTATATCATTTGAGATGAATATGCAATGGAGAAGAACCTAAATAACTCTAATATGAATTATTGGATGCTCATTTATTTTGAGTCTCTGTGATCCCATAAAATGTGAAAGATAGCCAATTTCCTAAAACAAGGATTTTTTCCTGTGCACTATGTGGAAAGGGATAAAAAGTAGTTGATCATAAGATCCATTCTATTCAACATCATGAATGGATTTATATAGAATATGGACAAAGATGACATACTACGCATAATAGCTTTGGAGCATGAACAACCACAACTTCTTCAAGATGCACATTAGGGAATCACAGGTAGACATTTCATAAGAGAATCCACTATAAGGAAGATACTATAAAGTGGCATGTGGTGGCCTAATTTAGTTATGAATGTGCATCGAGTAGAAAAACATTGCAATATCTATGAAAATATGGGAAGGCCTAATCATAGATATGAAATGTTGTTAAACCCTACGTTAGGAAAGTAACCATTTGAATAGTGGGGACTTAAATTTTTAGGACCAATCAATCCACCTAGTAAATTTAGTCATGCAAAGTACATAATTAATATGATTAATTACTTCACTAAATGCATAGAAGTTATTGTGACACAAAATTACAATGCTAAGGATGTAGCTAAATTTATGTACATGAATATTATAACTTAATTTGAATGTTCTATAAAGTTGGTTAGCTATAGAAGAACACATTTCCTCAATAGTATCATCAAGACTCTGACAAAGGAATTTATGATATCGGTCCATAAAAGCACAACATATCACCCATAAGCCAATGGGCAGTTGAAGGCATCAAACACAGTTCTTGGCAAGATGCTTACATAAATATGCAATGCATAAAGAGATGATTAGGAGTATCAAATTCCTATGATCCTATGGGAATATAGGAAAAACTACAAACATGTGATAGGTTTCACTCCAATTCAATTGGTTTAAAGATTAGAAATAGTCTTGCCAATAGAACACATCATCCCTAGTCTATGAATTACAATGATTATGAGACTAGGAGATTGAGACTCTCTTCAGGAAAGACTGATGGATTTATCTTAAATGCAATAAAACATGCAAATAAAATAATGGATACAATAAGTCAACAAGCAAAGTCAAAAAGTGTGGTAAGATCACAATCTGTGATCTAAATAATTTTACCTAGAACAAGCAATATTACTATATGATAATAGATTTTAGGCATTTCTAGGTAAGTTACACCTTTGATGGAAAGGTCCTAACATCATCCATGACATATCATGATAAGGAACAATTATGTTAAGGTACCTTTAGGGAAATATTATTCTAGGACATGTAAATGGACACAAACTTAAGCCTTACTGTCAATAATCTCTATTAGATCTCATAGAAAAATTAGAGAGGGTGCTAAATAACACCATGTAGATTAGGGTTTTTTTAATGCATTTTTTTTTATTTTAAATTTTTAGTTCTAGAGTGTAGTTGTATAATGCAATATCTATATCATAGGACATCAAAACCAAGTTGGAAAAGTCAAAGTCATAGAGTACGATAGGTAAATCCCAACATGAAAGGAACAACGTCATGCAAAGTCAACATGAGGGTCATAAATTAAGCTTGGGAATGAGGTGTTGATAAATAAACTATAGATAAAGGGAAACCAACAATAATTCAAAAAGTCATTAATAATGACACATTTAAAATATTACATCTTTCCCAAAGTGGATCGAGTGTTTGAATCAAGTGATGTTCGATAAAAGGAAGTAGATGAGGGAAAGATGGTGCATAACATAAACAAATCCTATCAACCAAACCAATGATTCTAAACATTTAATCACTAGCTTAAAATCATTAACAACTATTTGCAATTAATGCAACACTCAGAATGGTGCTCAAATAACTCAACACATTCAAAGTAACATGTTAGATGGATTCAAGTAGGAAAATATATATAGACAAGGGCATGTAGAACATAATGTCATTACACACCTTTTCAAATAAGAGAACTCTATGATTTGTGCCTAATTCATTCATTTACATGTAGAATTTTTTCCAATACTAGTTCAACCAAAGCTATCATTTAAATGACGCCAAAATAACAATCATGAATCATTCATAACTTTTGATTCCCCTCATAGATACACTGAAGGAAGAGATGTTGATCTTACACCTAAAAAAAAAATACCATGATCTAGAACTATTAAACTTTATTGACACATCAAAATCTAATCTGTTCATTCTATACCAAGTATCAATAGCACAACCAGGTGCCCTAGAATTGTAAAACTACCTATGAGGAGTAGATGCAAAGAGATTTATCAAATTATTGCCCTTTGGCCAAATTAATGAGGTGATGATGACACTTCTCAACTAGTATAATGGGGAATTATTCATTCATCACAAGATGTGAATATTTTAATCAACATAGCCACCATGTCACAATCAACATGACTGCCTACAATGGGTAAATAATTAGCCCCTTACAAGATAAAGAACCTAGCCATATATTTATATATAAGGGAAAAATATAGTATGGAATCTAGGGGATCCCTATAGTCTCCATAGATAATGTTTCAGTGTGTATTATCTTTGAATGCATCATAAAATAGTTTTAGTAGACCACCAAAAGTACAAAATAGGCCATAAAAAGGGTAATCAACATCATTTAATACATGATCTAGCTCAAAAAAGATTTCAAATCACTAATTTTTTTGGTTTCTAATCTCATCACGAATATTGAGAAGGTCATTAGTGGGATATCATAGGCCTTTTAATACCAATTCTTGGTCTTACTTATCTATTTAACATAGTGGAAGTCCCTAAATGGCCACGTCAATATAGACATCAACTTTTAGCCTATGATCACCTTCACAAACATTGATTAGACCAAAATAGGGTAATATTATGAGTAATTAGGTATATTTAATGCATGGTGGGTGGAAATATAACATTTTATAACATCACACCCTTGGGTGCCCATAGATGTCATGTAGTAATTTGGGGCAACATGTTGCAGTGAGTAAGCTCCATGATGGTATCCAAATCAAATTCCATGAGATCCCAAAGGCACCCATTAATTATCATTTTAAATTATTATGTTGGATATGCAAGTAAAAGTTTTGAGGAATAAATATTTGGTTGTTCACTTAGTATCATAGTTGCGAATGATACCCCTAGGAGCATAATAATCATTGCCTCAAGAATCAACAATGCAATCACAAGTAGAGGCACATAGTAAAAGCAACTATATCATAGGAAAGAAAGGCACCAACATGTAGATAATTGCCATTTCCACTGAAGAAGAAGACACATAATAATGAATCATGGACTTGTAACAAGAATGTTCCATAGATCATTATGGAATATGATCTTGCTTAGTTGGGTTTCAGAGGGGAGGATGTGTACAAGTGTTACATCTCGATTTACCACTAAGTAATCTTACTTGATTCTCCATGGATATTTATCATTAGTGATTTGATTTGATGATTATTTGATTAAGCTATAAATCATATGTTGTTATGGGATAAATGTATATTACTTAGATTTCATGATTGCATTGCTATGAGTTAGCTGAATTGTGTATTCTTTATAGATTGATCATGTTGACATGTTATTTCAATAGTATTTTATGATAATATGTCACAATGTTATGGACTAAATACCTTATTATCATGGGTTTAACATAGGAGAGATTCATCCCTAAGAGTCTGATGGAGGGAGAGCATCATTAAAGAGGGTGACATAGATGGAGATGTTGGGGGACAATAAAGAAATGACTAGAACCCTACACGTACCACATTAAATAGTACATATTAGATACATAGTTTAAATTATTAGTGTTAGTACATTTTTGATGATTGGTTGCATTTAGATAATTGTTTATGGATATTAGTTGTGTATTAGTGCAATTTAATGCTTATATGAAATTAATCTTATGTGATTGTGTTTATGTTGTGTTAATATGCTCATGACTATTAATGTTTTCAAAAATGTAAATTTGTGTAAATAAGGTAAATTTGAATTTAATGATTAATGAGTTAATCATTAATATTAAGTCATGATGATATTCAAAGTGCAAATATATTGATTTTTATAATTAAATATAAAATGAATAAAAAACAATAATTAATTTTGGGGAAAAATAGGGGATCTTTTGCTTTCATGTTGGGGTAAATAAAGGAAAAAACTAAATAAATCAGATTGGAAAAAGATGAGTTTGAAGGGAAGTATATATTTAGGAAAAAGGAAAAAACAAAAGAAAAACATAAAAATAAAAAAAAATTCATTGAATTAAAAAAAAAGGAAGACAACATTAAAATAAAGTGCCATCCTCTTACAAATAAGAAAGGGAGTAAGAATTGATAGCATAGCGAATTTGAGAAGTGAAGAGGCACATATTGGAGAATGGAAGATAGTGCTAAAAGAGAAAGAATAACAAAATGTTTTTGATAAATAGGCAATGTAATTAAATTTTTTGGTTAAATCAAAATATGATTATGTGTGTGAAATATAATATCAAATTGTGTAATAACAATTACTATTGCCAATTATTAGTCTAAGTAAAATCATAACACTTGATTTTACAAACAAAAGGATTTATTAATTAGGTGTATGATGGATTGCATACCTATGATCACAAGAATAAAAAATAGTAGTTTATATGAATACAATAATAGAAAAATACAAGCATATAATACCAACGATCTCCATATAAAGTGTAGTGACTTATTTACGGTAGATATCAAACCGTATACAATGCTTAGTAGACTGTATGCATTTATAAGAGGAATTTTATGATTAAGTTGACCTTCAGATATATACTACTATGATTTATGGATAATTGGAGCATGATATATTGCCCAATTGGTAAGACATAATGGATCTATGGGTAGAGATCAATTGTTTAACCCCACATATTATTATTATCTATTTACATGGAATTTAAATGGATTTTTTATGATATGAAAGTCTACTATGTGGCATCTAGTTTTTACCAATAGCTTAATTATAATAGTTGAGTAAACATAACAACCTGTGAGTAAACTTAAATAGTATAGGATATGTAATATATATGGTGATTACAAGTGCTTCCTAACATAACACATATATGGTGATTATATATATTTGAGCACATTCAATATCTGAGAACACAACATCACAATTATATTCCCAACCAATACAAAAGAATAATATAGGGTGATCTATATATTATATATATGATTCATATACATCTATTATATTCCCAACAAACTAAAAATAAAATATTATATATATGGCACATCTATTATTAGTAGAACATAAGGTGCATAAGGCTCAAACTCAATTTATATATTAAAGAATATTTGTATACCTGTATCTATGATCTAAAACTCAAAAGATTTGGTTGAAAGATAATTTAAGAAATAAGAACAACACAATAATAATAGTGCTATCTCTGAGAAGAGATGTTTTATTCATTAAATTTTATAGACCCAAACATATGCCTATCTCTGAGAAGAGATCTCTCATTTCCATTTCAGGTTATATATTTATTTATACATGTTTTTAAGGTAGGAGGAGGATGTGGAAGGTCACTAATCTCAAGGGAGATTAAGTGGTTTGAATTCTATGATTTACAACAATACAAAATTTGAGGAATTAATATTTTTAGAAACTTACTATTTTTAAACTGCACTACTAAAATTGAAATTTAGAGCACTTCCATTGGGTTTTATAGGGTCAAAATCCATCCAACAAAGATATATGCCATCTCACCATGTTCTCCTCATTCTTATCTTTCCAACGGTTCAAATGGGAAGTCAAATGGAGCTATGGTGCAAAAGTTACGGCTCCTAGAAGTTTTGCCACCAATTGGGGTAGAACTATCACCTAAATTATCACCTAGAATGTTGCTTAGATCATTCCTCCCTCCTTGAGAAGCAATGGTCCCCATGGCATCAATATTTGTCATCAAGTGTGGTAGTTATGTTTTGATTTGTTTCCTGATGCATACTTGGAATAGACTATGCTTTGTGGAGCTCTACTTTATGGAGCTGTGTAGGGCCTGATTGTTCACCATTTATGTCTAACAATTAATCTATGGATGGAATACCATGAAATTATTTATCTTGTTATCTATTGACTTATGTTGTCATGTTGTTTATGTATTTAATGCTATAACATCAACCCTTTTAGATTCTTGTGGCTTAACCACCATGAGAACAATTTTTTGGCACTAATCATGGAGATAGATGTTGAAGGTGGTACCTTTAGTACCCTATAGTACTGTGTTTCAAGAGTGAGAGTGATCCTTCAAGTTCTTGATTCATAGATGCCATGTCAGTCATACATGAATATCTAACCAAAGAGTACATCAAAAATATCTAGATTGACCACATCACATAAGACCTCATTCAGGAAAGGTTTTATTGCATATGAGAGAAGACATTGGTGGGTGACACAGAGGTTTCTCCTTAGACTCAACCATCCAATACTATATGGCTTTAGGTGAGGCTTCATAAACAAATTTAGGATTTTAACAATATTAGCAGAGATTAAATTCTTTTGACTCCCTCTACCAATAATAAAATGCAAAGGCTTACCTTTCACCCATAACTTAGAAAGAAACAACCTTTCCTTGTCATCTAGCCTCTCCTCATGGGTTTTTGATGAAGCAATAATGGAATCAAGATCAACATCTATAATCTCTTCTTCATCCTCTTCAACTACAGGCTATGTATGAGGTAGAGCAGTAGATGTTGAGGATTATGAGTCAAAAAGAAGGGACTTGATGGCTCGACATTCTTCTTTAGAGTGAGTTCCAGATTTGTGATAATCACACCACTTCCCAGTCTTTCCTTCCTTTTGCTTCTAATTTTGGCCTCATGTTTGACCTTCTTTATCACTTTTCCATTTTGAAAGTTGACTCTTCATATTCATTCTTCCATGCTTTTGTTTAATCTTCACTATGAACTTGTACGCCTCACTGAGGGTTTCCAAATTGAAGAGTTCTATTTCTCCCCATATGTAATATTGTAGTCTGCCACGATATTTGAGAACCTTATGTTTCTCACTTTCTTGGATGCCCAATCTTGTAGATAGAGAATAAAAAATATTAGTGTAATCTTGAATAGATTGTTCCTTACCTTAGCAAAGTTGTTGCCACTCTATATACAGATCATCATTTACTTTAATGGGGTAGTATTCTTCCTTTATAGATTCTATAAAATCATCTTAGGTAGGTTCTACCTCAAGGCTAATATCATCCGAATTGAATATCTTTCTATACATTTCCCACCAATTTTTGATAGGCAATGATGCTTTCAAAAGAGCAAATGTGATCTTCTCTTTATCGGTGAATTTATTTATAAAAAAATAAGATGACAATTGATCCAACCAAACTTCTACTGCATCAGTATTGATTTTGCCTTCAAATGTAGGGATATGAAAATTCACCTAAAATTTTAAGGGTGTTGAGGCATTGAAAGGATGTGGGTTTATAGATGAAGAGCCAGAATTTCCCATCAAAATTTGTTGAAAAATTTGGACAAATTGTTGTAGCATTTGTGCTTGTTGTTGATAGAGGTATTCGTTCAAGATTTCCATGAAATGATCAGATGTCTCGATGTTATCCACCATTTGAAGTCATTTGAAGTGAATAGGTGGATAGTCTACTGGTTCTATTTTCCACCCAAAATTCCTTTAATCTTACCTCATCCTTAAGATCATACACTCTAAGGACAAATCACTCTAATACTAATGATCCAAAACTTAAAATATTTGGTTGAAAAATAATTCAAGAATCAAGAACAACACAATAACAATAGTGTTATCTCAAGAGAAGAGATGTTTTATTCATTAAATTTTGTAGACCCAAGCATATGCCTATCTCTAAGAAGAGATCTCTCATTTCCATTTTAGGTTAGATCTTAATTTATACATCTTTTGAAGGTAGGATGAGGATATGGAAGGTCACCAATTTGAAAGGAGATTAAGTGGTTTGACTTCCACGATTTACAACAATACAAAATTTGAGGAATTACTATTTTTAAAAACTTATTATTTTTAGACTACATTACTAAAACTAAAATTTGGGGAACTTTCATTAGGTTTTTGGGAGTCAAAATACATTGAGTGGAGCTTCATGCCATCTCACTATATTCTCCTTATTCTTAGCTTTCCAATGGTTCAAATGGGAAGTCAAATAGAGCTATGGTGCAAAATTTACGGCTCTCAGAAATTCTACCACCAATTAGGGTAGAACCATCACCCGAATTATCACCTAGAATGTTGATTAGATCATTCTTCCCTCCTTGAGAATAAATGGTCCCCATTGCATCAAGATTTGTCATCAATTGTGGTAGTTATGTTTTGATTTGATTCCTGATGCATACTTAGAATGGACTGTGCTTTGTGGAGCTGTGTAGGGCCTGATTGTTCACCACTTCTATGTAACCATTAATTTGTGGATGGAAGGCCATGAATTTTTTAGCTTATTATCTATTGAATTTTGTTGTTGTGTTGTTTATGTAGTCAAGGATAAAACATCAACCTTTTTGGATTCTTGTGGCTTGACCACCATGAGAACAAATTTCTTGGCACTAATTAGGGAGATAGATGTAGAAGGTGGTACCTTTGGTACCCTATAGCACTATGTTTCAAGAGTGAGAGTGATCCTTCAAGTTCTTGATTCATAGATGCCATGTCAATCATACATGAATGGCTGACCAAAGCATACATTGCAAAAATCTAGATTGACCACATCACATAAGACCTCATCTTGGAAAGGTTTTATTGCATATGAGAGAAGACATTGATGGGTGACACAAAGGTTTCTCCCTAGACTCAATCATCCAATACTGTATGGCTTTGGGTGAGGCTTCATAGACAAATTTAGGCTTTTCACACCATTAGCATAGATTAAATTCTTTTGACTCCCACTATCAAGAATGAAATGCAAAGGCTTACCTTTTACCCATATCTTAAAATGAAATAACCTTTCCTTGTCATTTGGCCTCTCCTCATGGGTTTGTGTTGAAGTAATGATGGCATCAGGATAAAAATCTACAATCTCTTCTTCATCCTCTTCAACTGTAGTTTATGTATGAAGTAGAGCAGTAGATGTTGAGGATTGTGACTCAAAAAGTAGAAACTTCATGGCTTGACATTCTTCTTTGGAGTGAGTTCTAGATTTATGATAATCACACCACTTCTCAGTCTTTTCTTCATTTTGCTTCTAATTTTAGCATCATGTTTGACCTTATTTGTCACTTTTCCATTTTGAAGGTTGAATCTTTGTATTCATGCTTCCATACTTCTGCTCAATCTTCACTGTGAACTTATATGCCTCACCGAGGGATTCCAAATTGAAGAGCTCCATTTCTTCCCATATGTACCATTGTAGTCCACCATGATATTTGAGAACCTTATGTTTCTAACTTTCTTGGATGCCCAATCTTGCAGATAGAGAATGAAAAATATCAGTGTAATCTTGAATAAATTGTTCCTTACCTTGGTGAAGTTGTTTCCACTCTATATACAGATCGTCATATGCTCTAATGGGGTAGTATTCTTCTTTTACAGCTTTTATGAAATCATTCTAGGTAGGTTCTACCTCAAGGCCAATATCATCTATACTGAATCTCTTTTTGTACACTTCTCACCAATTTTTGATAGACAATGATGCTTTCAAAAGATGAAAAGTGATCTTCTCTTTATCATTGAATTTATTTATAGAAAAATAAGATGAAAATTGATCCAACCAATTTTCTACTTCAACAACATTGATTTTGCCTTCAAATATAGGGATGTGAAAATTCACTTGAACTTTTAAGGGTGTTGAGGCACTAAAAGGATGTGGGGTTGCAGATGAGAAGTCAAAATTTTCCATCAGAATTTGTTGGTGAATATAGGTGAATTATTATAGCATTTGTGCTTATTGTTGTTGGAGGGCTTCATTCACCATTTCCTTGAAAGGATCAGATGTCTCGATGTTGTCCATCATTGAAAGTTGTTTGAAGCAAATAGGTGGATAGTCTACTGGTTCTATTTTCCACCCAAACTTCTTGTAATGTGACCCCATCCTCAAGATTCTACACTTTAAAGATAAACCACTTTGATACCACTGATCCAAAACTTAAAAGCTTTGGTTACAAGATAATTCAAGATATAAGAACAACATAATAACAATAGTGTTATCTCTTAGAAGAGATGCTTTATTTATTAAATTTTGTAGACACAAACATATGCCTATCTCAGAGAAGAGATCTCTCATTTCCATTTCAGATTAAATCTTTATTTATACATGTTTTGAAGGTAGGAGGATGTGGAAGGTCACCAATCTCGAGAGAGATTAAGTGGTTCAACTTCCATGATTTACAACAATACAAAATTTGAGGAATTACCATTTTTACAAACTTATTATTTTTAAACTACACTACTAAAATTGAAATTTAGGGCACTTCTATTAGGTTTTTGAGGGTTAAAATCAATTGAACAAAGCTCCATGCCATCTCACCATGTTCTCCTCATTCTTAGCTTTCTAATGGTTCAAAATAGGAGTCAAACAAAGGTATGGTGCAAAATTTATGGCTCCCAAAAGTTTTGCCACCAATTGGGGTAGAATCATCACCCAAATTGTCACCTGGAATGTTGCTCGGATTATTCCTCCCTCCTTGAGAAGAAATGGTCCCCATTGCATCAAGATTTATCATCAAGTTTGGTAGTTGTGTTTTGATTTGATTCCTAATGCATACTTGGAATGGACTGTGCTTTATGGAGCTGTACTTTATGGAGCTGTGTAGGGCTTGATTATTCACCATTTCTATCTAACCATTAATTTGTAGATGGAAGGCTATAAACTACTTAAACTTGTAATCTATTGACTTCTGTTGTTGTGTTGTTTGTGTAGTTAAGGCTGCAACATTAGCACTTTTAGATTCTTGAGGCTTGACCATCATGAGAACAAATTTCTTGGCACTAATCAAGGAGATAGATGTAGAAAGTGGTACCTCTAGTACCCTATAGCACCATGTTCCAAGAGTGAGAGTGATCCTTTGAGTTCTTGATTCATAGATGCCATGTCAATCATACATGAATGGTTAAACAAAGAGTACATCACAAACATATAGATTGACCACATCACATAAGACCTCATCTTGGAAAAGTTTTATCACATATGAGAGAAGACATTAGTGGGTGACATAGAGGTTTCTCCCTGAACTCAACCATCCAATACTATATGGCTTTGGGTGAGGCTTCATGGACAAATTTAGGCTTTTCATAACATTAGCAAAGATTAACTTCTTTTGACTCCCACTATCAAGAATAAAATGTAAAGGCTTACTTTTCACCCATAACTTAGAATGAAACAACCTTTCCTTGTCATCTAGACTCTCCTCATGTGTTTGTGATGAAGCAACGATGGCATCAAGATCAACATCTACAATATCTTCTTCATCCTTTTCAATTGTAGGCTGTATATGAGGTAGAATAGTAGATGTTGAGGATTGTGACTCAAAAAGTAGGGACTTGATGGCTCAATATTCTTTTTTACAGTGAGTTCAAAATTTGTGATAATCACACCACTTCCCAATCTTTCCTTCCTTTTGCTTCCAATTTTAGCCTCATGTTTGACCTTCTTTGTCACCTTTCAATTTTGAAAGTTGACTCTTCATATTCATTCTTACATGCTTCTACTCAATCTTCACAATGAACTTATATGCCTCATCGAGGGTTTCCAAATTGAAGAGTTCCATTTATCCCTGTATGTACCAATGTAGTCCACCATGATATTTGAGAACCTTGTGTTTCTCACTTTCTTGGATGCCTAATTTTGCAAATAGAGAATTAAAAATATCAGTGTAATCTTGAACAGATTGTTCCTTACCTTGGTGAAGTTTTTTGCACTCTATATATAGATTTTCATATGATCTAATGGGGTAGTATTCTTCCTTTACAGCTTCTATGAAATCATCCTAGGTAGGTTCTGCCTCAAGGCCAAAATCATTTGTACTAAATTTATTTTTATACACTTCCTACCAATTTTTGATAGGCAATGATGCTTTCAAAAGAGCAAAAGTGATCTTATCTTTATCGATGAAATTATTTATAGAAAAATAAGATGATAATTGATCTAACTAATTTTTTACTGAATGAGCATTGATTTTGTCTTCAAATATAGGGATATCAATATTTAACTAAACTTTGAAGGGTGTTGAGGCACTGAAAGGATGTGAGGTTATAGATGAGGAGCCAAAATTTTCCATGAAAATTTGTAGGATAATTTGGGTGAATTATTGTAGCATCTACGCTTATTTTTCTAGAGGGCTTCATTCACCATTTATTTGAAAGGATTGGATGCCTCAGTGTTGTCAGCCATTTGAAGTCATTTGGAGTGAATAGGTGGATAGTCTACTAGTTCTATTTTCCACCTAAGCTTCTTGTAATCTAACCTCTTCCTCAAAATCATACACTCTAAATACAAGCCACTCTAATACCACTAATCCAAAACTCAAAAGATTTGGTTGAAATATAATTCAAGAAATAAGAACAACACAATAACAATAGTGCTATCTCTGAGAAGAGATGTTTTATTCATTAAATTTTGCAAACCCAAACATATGCCTATCTCTGAAAAGAGATTTCTCATTTCTATTTTAGGTTACATCTTCATTTATACATGTTTTGAAGGTAGGAGGAGGATGTGGAAGGTCACCAATCTTGAGGAAGATTAAGTGGTTTGACTACCATGATTTACAACAACACATGATTTGAAGAATTACTATTTTTAGAAACTTACTATTTTTAAACTGCACTACTAAAATTGAAATTTGGGGCACTTACATTGAGTTTTTGGGGGTCAAAATCCATTTATCAAAGCTCCATGCCATCTCACCATGTTCTCTTCATTCTTATCTTTCCAATAGTTTAAATGGGAAGTCAAACAAAGCTATGGTGCAAAAGTTATGGCTCTTGGAAGTTCTGCCACCAATTGGGGTAGAACTATCACCTGAATTGTCACTTGGAATGTTTCTCAAATCATTCCTCCCTACTTTAGAAGTAATGGTCCCCACTATATCAAGATTTGTCATCAAGTGTGGTAGTTGTGTCTTGATTTGATTCATGATGCATACTTAGATTGGACTATGCTTTGTGAAGCTGTGTAGGGCCTGATTGTTCACCATTTCTATCTAACCAATATTCTATAGATAGAACGCCATGAACTTCTTCAACTTATTATCTATTAACTTTTGTTGTTGTGTTATTTGTGTAGTCAAGGCTACAACATCAACCCTTTTAGATTCTTGTGGCTTGACCACCATGAGAACAAATTTCTTGGCACTAATCAGGGAGATAGATATAGAAGGTGGTACCTCTAATACCCTGTAGCACCATGTTCCAAGAGTGAGAGTGATCCTTAAATTTCTTGATTCATAGATTCCATGTTGATCATACATGAATGGCTAACCAAAGAGTACATCGCAAACATCTATATTGACCACATCACATAAGACCTCATCTTGGAAAGGTTTTATTACATATGAGAGAAGACATTGGTGGGTGACACAAAGGTTTCTCCTTAGAATCAACCATCTAATACTATGTGGCTTTGGGTGAGGCATCATAGACAAATATAGGATTTTCACAACATTAGTAGAGATTAAATTCTTTTGACTTCCACTATTGAGAATCAAATGCAAAGACTTACCTTTCACTTATAACTTAAAATGAAACAACTTTTCCTTGTCATTTGGCCTCTCCTCATGGGTTTGTGATGAAGTAATGATGGCATCAGGATCAACATCTACAATCTCTTCTTCATCCTCTTCAACTACATGCTGTGTATGAGGTATAGCAGTATATGTTGAGGATTGTGACTCAAAAAGCAAGGAATTGATGGCTTTACATTCTTATTTGGAGTGAGTTCCAATTTTTTGATAATCACACCACTTCCTAATCTTTTCTTTTTTTTGCTTCTAGTTTTGGCCTCGTGTTTGACCTTCTTTGTCACTTTTCCATTTTGAAGGCTAACTCTTCATATTCATTCTTCCATGCTTCTACTCAATCTTTACTACGAACTTGTATGCCTCATCGAGGGTTTCCAAATTAAAGAGTTTCATTTCTCCCTATATGTACCATTGTAGTCTGCCATGATATTTGAGAACCTTGTATTTCTCACTTTCTTAGATGCCCAATCTTGTAGATAGAGAATGGAAAATATCAGTGTAATCTTGAATAGATTGTTCCTTACCTTGGTGAAGTTGTTTCCACTCTATATACAGATCATCATATGCTCTAATGGGGTAGTATTCTTCCTTTACAGCTTTTGTGAAATCATCTTAGGTAGGTTCTACCTCAAGGCCAATATCATTTGTACTGATTCTCTTTTTGTACACTTCCCACCAATTTTTGACAAGCAATGATTCTTTTAAAAGAGCAAAAGTGATCTTCTCTTTATAAGTTAATTTATTTATAGAAAAATAAGATGACAATTGATCCAACCAATTTTCTACTGTAGGGATATCAAAATTCACTAGAACTTTGAAGGGTGTTGAGGCACTGAAAGGATGTGGGGTTGCAAATAAGGAGCCAAAATTTTCCATTAAAATTTGTTGGAAAATTTGGGTGAATTATTGTAGCATTTTTTCTTGTTGTTGTTGAAGGGCTTCATTCACCATTTCCTTAAAAGGATTAGATGTCTCAGTGTTGTCTGCCATTTTAAGTCATTTGGACCTAATAGGTGGATAGTTTGCTGGTTTTATTTTCCACCTAAACTTCCTATAATCTGACCTCATCCTCAAGATCATACAATCTAAAGATAAACCACTCTAATACCATTGATAAAAAACTCAAAAGCTTTGTTTTAAAGATAATTCAAGAAACAAGAACAACACAATAACAATAGTGTTATCTCAAGAGGAGATGTTTTATTCATTAAATTTTGTAGACCTAAACATATGCCTATCTCTTAGAAGAGATCTCTCATTTCCATTTTGGGTTACATATTAATTTATACATGTTTTGAAGGTAGGAGGAGGATGTAGAAGGTCACTAATATCAAATAAAATCAAGTGTTTTAACTTCCATGATTTACAGTAATACAAAATTTGAGGAATTACTATTTTTAAAAACTTATTATTTTTAGACTGCACTACTAAAACTCAAATTTTGGGCACTTTCATTGAGTTTTTAGAGGTCAAAATCCATTGAGTAGAGATCCATGATATCTCATCATTTTCTCCTCATTCTTAGCTTTCCAACAATTCAAACGTGGAGTCAAACAAAGCTATGGTGCAAAAGTTATGGCTCCTAGAAGTTATGCCACTGATTGGGGGTAGAACCATCACCCAAATTGTCACCCAGAATGTTACTTAGATCATTCCTCCATCATTGAGAAGAAATGGTCCCCATTACATCAATATTTATCATCAAGTGTGGTAGTTGTGTTTTGATTTGATTCTTGATGCATCCTTGGAATGGACTGTGCTTTGTGGAGCTGTACTTTGTAGAGCTGTGTAGGGCCTGATTGTTCACCATTTCTATCTAACCAATAATATACAGATGGAAGGCTATGAAAATTTTCAACTTGTTATCTATTGAATTCTATTGTTGTGTTGTTTATGTATTCAAAACTGTAACATTAGCCCTTTTGGATTCTTGTGGCTTGACCACCATAAGAACAAATTTCTTAGCATTAATCAGGGAGATAGATGTAGAAGGTGGTACCTTTGGTATCTTGTAGCATCATGTTCTAAGAGTGAGAGTGATTTTTTATGTTTTTGATTCATAAATTCCATATCGATCATACATGAATGGATGACCAAAGAGTACATCATAAACATGTAGATTGACCACATCACATAAGACTTCATCTTGGAAAGGTTTTATTACATATGAGAGAAGACATTGGTGGGTGACACAGAGGTTTCTCCTTAGACTCAACCATCCAATACTTTATGGATTTGGATGAGGCTTCATGGGCAAATTTGGGCTTTTCACAATATTAACAGAGATTAAATTTTTTTGACTCCCACTATCAAGAATGAAATGCAAAGGCTTACCTTTCACCTATAACATAAAATGAAACAACTTTTCCTTATCATCTAGCCTCTCCTCATGGATCTATGATGAAGCAAGGATGGCATCAAGATCAACATATATAATCTCTTCTTCATCCTCTTCAACTATAGGTTGTGTATGAGGTAGAGTAGTAGATGTTGAGGATTGTGACTCAAAAAGCAGGGACTTGATGGCTCGACATTCTTCTTTGGAGTGAGTTCCAAATTTGTGATAATCACACCAATTCCTACTCTTTCATTCATTTTTGTTCCAATTTTGGCCTCGTGTTTGACCTTCTTTGTCACTTTTCCATTTTGAAGGCTGACTCTTTGTATTCTTTCTTCTATGCTTCTGCTCAATCTTCACTATGAACTTATACGCCTCACCAAGGGTTTTTAAATTGAAAAGTTCTATTTCTCCCCATATGTACCATTGTAGTCCACCATGATATTTGACAACCTTGTGTTTCTCACTTTATTGGATGCCCAATCTTGTAGATAAAGAATGAAAAATATCAATGTAATCTTGAACAAATTGTTCTTTACCTTGGTGAAGTTGTTGCCACTCTATATATAGATCATCATATGCTCCAATGTGGTAGTATTCTTCCTTTATATCTTCTATGAGATCATCCTAGGTAGGTTCTACCTCAAGGCCAATATCATCCATAGTGTATCTCTTTTTGTATACTTCCCACCAATTTTTGACAGATAATGATGCTTTCAAAAGACCAAAAGTTATCTTCTCTTTATAGGTGAATTTATTTATAAAAATATAAGATGATTATTGATCCAACCAATTTTTTGCTGCATCAACATTGATTTTGCCTTCAAATGTAGGGATATCAAAATTCACCTAAACTTTGAAGGGTGTTGAGACATTGAAAGGATGTGGGGTTACAAATGAGGAGCTAGAATTTCCCATCAAAATTTGTTGGAGAATTTGGATGAATTTTTGTAGCATCTACACTTGTTGTTGTTGGAGGGCTTCATTCACCATTTTCTTGAAAGGATTGAATGTCTCAGTGTTATCTGCCATTTGAAGTCATTTAGAGTGAATAGGTGGATAGTGTGCTGGTTCTATTTTCCACCCAAACTTCCTATACTCTGACCTTGTCCTCAGGATCATACACTCTAAAGACAAACCACTCTGATACCACTGATCCAAAACTCAAAAGCTTTGATTAAAAGATAATTCAAGAAATAAGAACAACATAATAACAATAGTGCTATCTCTGAGAAGAGATGTTTTTATTCATTAAATTTTGCAGACCCAAAAATATGGCTATCTCTGAGAAGAGATCTCTCATTTCTATTTCAGGTTACATATTTATTTATACATGTTTTGAAGGTAGGATGAGGATGTGAAAGGTCACCAATATTGAGGGATATTAAGTGGTTTAGCTTCTATTATTTACAACAATACAGAATTCAAGGAATTACTATTTTTAGACTGTACTACTAAAATTGAAATTTGGGGTACTTCCATTGAGTTTTCAATAGTTAAAATTCATCGAGAAAATCTCCATGATATCTTACCATGTTATCCTCATTCTTCACTTCCAATAGTTCAAATGTGGAGTCAAACGATGCTATGGTGCAAAAGTTATGGCTCCTAGAGTTTTGCCACCAATTGGGGTAAAACCATCACTTGAATTATCACCTAGAATGTTGCTCAGATCATTCTTCCCTCCTTAAGAATCAATAGTCTCCATTTCATCAATATTTGTCATCAAGTGTGGTAGTTGTATTTTGATTTGATTCTTGATGCATACTTGGAATAGACTATGCTTTGTGGAGTTATAGTTTATGGAGCTATGTAGGGCCTGATTATTCACCATTTTTGTCTGACCATTAATCTGTGAATGGAAGGCCATGAACTTCTTCATTTTTTTATCTATTAAATTTTGTTGTGTTTTTTGTGTAGTCAAAGCTGTAACATCATCCCTTTTAGATTCTTGTGGCTTGACCACCATGAGAACAAATTTCTTGGCACTAATCAGGAGATAGATGTAGAAGTTGGTACTTCTAGTACCATTTAGTGTCATGTTCCAAGAGTGAGAGTGATCCTTTAAGTTCTTGATTCATATATGCCATATAGATCATACATGAATGGCTAACTAAAGATTACATCACAAACATCTAGATTGACCACATCACATAAGACCTCATCTTGGAAATGTTTTATTGCATATGAGAGAAGACATTGATGGGTGACATAGAGGTTTCTCCTTGGACTCAACCATCCAATATTGTATGGCTTTGGTGGAGGATTCATGGACAAATTTAGGCTTTTTATAACATTAGCAAAGATTAAATTCTTTTGACTCCCACAATCAAGAATGAAATGCAAAGGCTTACCTTTCACCCATAACTTAGATTGAAACAACCTTTCCTTGTCATCTGGCCTCTCCTCATGGGTCTATGATGAAGTAATGATGGCATCAGGATCGGCATTTACAATCTCTTCTTCATCCTCTTTAACTACAAGCTGTGTATGAGGTAGAGCAGTAGGTGTTGAGGATTGTGACTCAAAAAGTAGGGACTTAATGGCTTGACATTCTTCTTTGGAGTGAGTTCTAGATTTGTTATAATCACACCACTTCCCAGTCTTTCCTTCCTTTTACTTCCAATTTTGGCCTTGTGTTTGACCTTTTTTGTCACTTTTCTATTTTGAAGGCTAACTCTTCATATTCATTCGTCCATGCTTTTGCTCTATCTTCATTACAAACTTGTATGCCTCTTCGAGGGTTTCCAAATTGAAGAGTTCCATTTCTCTTTGTATGTACCATTGTAGTCCACCATGATATTTGAGAACCTTATGTTTCTCACTTTCTTAGATGCCCAATATTGGAGATAAAGAATAAAAAATATCAATGTAATCTTGAACATATTATTCTTTACCTTGATGAAGTTATTGCCACTCTATATACAGATCATCATATGTTCTAATGGGATAGTATTCTTCCTTTAACACTTCTATGAAATCATCCTAGGTAGGTTCTATCTCAAGGCCAATATCATCCATACTGAATCTCTTTTTGTATATTTCTCACCAATTTTTGATAGACATTGATGCTTTCAAAAGAGCAAAAGTTATCTTATCTTTATCGGTGAATTTATTTTTTTAAAAATAAGATGAGAATTAATCCAACCAATTTTCTACTGCATCCACATTTATTTTTCCTTCAAATTTATGGATATCAAAATTCACCAGAACTTTGAAGGGTGTTGAGGCACTAAAAGAATGTGGGGTTGTAGATGAGGAGCCATAATTTCCCATCAAAATTTATTGGAGAATATATGCAAATTTTTATAACATCTACGCTTATTTTTTTTGGAAGGATTCATTCACCATTTCCTTAAAAGGATTGGATGTCTCGGTGTTATTCTCCATTTGAAGTCATTTAGAGTGAATAGGTGGATAATGTGCTGGTTCTATTTTCCACCCAAGCTTCTTGTAATCTGACCTCATCCTTAGGATCATACACTCTAAAGACAAACCACTTTGATACCACTAATCCAAAACTCAAAAGCTTTGGTTGAAAGATAATTCAAGAAACAAGAACAACACAATAATAATAGTGCTATCTCTGAGAAGAGATGTTTTATTCATTAAATTTTGTAGACCCAAAAATATGCCTATCTCTGAGAAGAGATCTCTCATTTCCATTTTAGGTTACATCTTTATTTATACATATTTTTAAGGTAGGATGAGGATTTGGAAGGTCACCAATCTTGAGGGAGATTAAGCGGTTTGACTTCCATGATTTACAACAATACAAAATTTGAGGAATTACTATTTTTAAAAACTTACTATTTTTAGATTGTACTACTAAAATTAAAATTTTGGGAAATTATATTGGGGTTTTAGGCTTCAAAATATATTGATTAAATCTCCATGCAATCTCACCATGTTATCCTCATTCTTAGCTTTCCAACGGTTTAAATGGGGAGTCAAACGGAGCTATGGTACAAAAGTTATGACTCCCAGAAGTTCTACCACCAATTAAGGTAAAACCATCACCTGGAATGTTGCTCGGATCAATCTATCACTGTATCATTGCTCTAGTTTTATTTGTTAATAATAGTATAACAAATTTAATAATTAGCTATACATGCAAAGAATGCTACATGTTAATTATTGTGAAACTAAGTTTCACAGAGGATCAGAAGTAAAGCTTAGTTACATCTTAGATAGAGCTTAGATATAACAAATATATAATAATGATCGATATGAATTATTATGTAATATGTATAATACTTAGCTAGAATGATTTTAATATATAAACGACTTAATTTGATTTATTCCCTTTTTGAATGCCATGGCTCAAACATACATTGCTATACATTTTAAAGTTAGCATAAATTAAATTCTATCTATAAATCATAGTTCATTGCATAATATAATTTATATAATTCATTGAAGCATTCAGGTGCTATATAGGTGCAGGGTTTTTCATGGATAACCAACCGAATTTAAAGAGTGAATAGATTCGGTATTTATAACTTATATTTATTATTATCTATAACAATTTGAAGAATTTAATGATTTTAATTTAGATTCTTATTCTTTATTTCATATTACCTGTAATAGGGTAATTTGATAATTTATATATATAGTGATACATATAAAAGGATTATGTTCATAACAAGTCACCTTTGTTTTATAAAGTCTCCTAAAAGAGAAGAATATATTATATAATCCATGGATAATAAAGAAAGTTATAACTTATGGTGCACGTGAATTATGTGAGATTAATTCATTGTATCACATTTATAGTCATAGTAAACTTATAAAAAATGATTATATATAAGATTATATGTAGCTATTATATAGTCTTTTAAAACATAACGAGATGCATAGATGAAAGATTATGTTCACACAAGTTGTAACTTGGTTTAGGAGTTATTTGACCTGAAAATTATATGATTGGATGTTTGCATATGAGTAATGTGTATATCAAATATCATAATTTGATAATGTTGCTTTCCAAGAATGTACTACATTTGATTCTAATTATGTAAATTAGAAATATGTTGTCTAAATATAGATTATATCTAGTTGGTATAGATAATACTTGATATACTTATTATTATGTGATAAATAATAATATAGAGATTCATTCATACGTTTGAAAGACTAAATATATAAATTTTGATTATTCTTGTACTTAGCATGTTTTATGATTACTAGTAGGAAGTAATCTGTATAAATTTATTAGTTATATTTATATTAACCAAACCTCAAATTGCTGGTACTAAGTAGTGAGATGGACTTCACTAGCTTATTAGCATCACCAATTCTAGATGAAGGTAATCTGATCAAGTGGTGTGTAAGAATTTCATCGATCCTAAAAATTAATAACTATTAAAAACTTTGGCCAAAGTAATGTTAGTTAGACATTATCATTTCATACGTATGATTTACATATTTGTGTGATATCATGTTAGAATGTTTTTTTTTATGGTACACTACATGTTCTTAAAAATCATACATCACATAGGTACTAGCTTGTCTTTATGGATTTTGGAACCATCATTATCTACTAATTTATGAAGGGAGGGCCATTCCCTGATGAGAGATTATGCATGGGATCGATGGTTTGTGGTTGGTGTGAAAAAGTTCTCGAATGATGCTCTCTCTCCCCATAATAGTACTTCTTTGGAGATGATACTTGAGATTACCATGGATACTGGAGTTTGGAAAACTCATGCTCCGTAGAGCTTTATATCTTGTACATTGTATTATATTTAATATTTTGAAACATTATACTTGATGAGATGTAATTATTTACTTATTATATCATGACAACAGTGGCTACATGTTTATACCAACCATGGGTAGAAATATGTAATTGCTATCTATATTTAGTTATGTTGTGTTTCATATAATGATAGTGATCAGTGATGAATAGATGTCACATGCTTATTTTATGGTTATCATACTTAGAGTATTTTCTTAGAATTAGTAGTTATATTTTTATGGTGTAATCTAATGAAATAATACATTCTTTAAAAAAAATTCATGTATTTCTAAGTAGATCCTAGTGGGGATGTTACATGTGGTATCAAAGCTAAGACTTGAATTCTAGGACATAATGAGTCCACTAACATTTTTATATACTTCTATTTAACATACAGGAGAATGGTGAAATCTAGAGTATCTAGAGAGGGTCCTTCAAATGTCAATGACCAAACCTCTCCATTTGATCCTAAATAATTTACCGTTGAGGAAACAACAAAGTTTGATTAGATTATCATGACCATGAAAGAGATTAAGGACCAAATTTCAACCCTAGAATAGGAAGTTCATGGTTATGAAGGGAAAGAACATTAGGATGAACCTGAAGAGCACCCTATTAAGCTAGAAGACCCTCAAGATGTGAGAGATCAGGTAGCTACAAAGTTGGATAGAGATATGAAAAAGGTGAATCAACCTAAGTTCGATGGAACTATTTTGGGTGACAAAGCTGAATCATAGTTGACTAAGATGAAGAAGTATTTTGAGATTCAAAACTACTCCAAGGTCACTCAAGTAGTTTGGTGAGATTATCAATTGGTTGGTAAAGCAACTATGTGGTGGGTCAATAAGAAGTTGGAAATGCTTAACTCAACCACCACTACTTGGAATCAATTTGTGACATTGTTTAGATCATCACAATTATACTTTTACTAGAATCTTATAGATTTTTATAATCTAAAGTAAGGAGACTTATTGATGAACGAGTATTGAGAATAGTTCAGCAAACTACTAAATTATGTTCCTCCATACAAGACATATGAGAAGTTTAGAATAAAGAAGTTCATCATGGGATTGAAATTGGTAGAGAGGTGGACATTCATGGACCATCTACCATGGATTTGGTCTTCAAGAAGATAGTCAAGTAAGAATAAAAATTGAAGTCTCTTGCACAAGCTAGGGATAAGTTTAAGATTTTTTTTGGAAATTCTAAACTAAATTTTTAAAAGAAGAAATGAAAGTAGAGGAGTGGAGACTCCAAGAGTTAGTTAAAAAATCATAATGCTATATTCAATAATGGTTCAGGCAATAAGAAATTAGGTAATGGTTTCAAAGGTGGTTTCAATGGAAACCAATAAGATGATAGGAAAATACCACCTGGAGGTTGCTTCATTTATGGAGTTAACCATTATGATCATTAGTGTACTCAAGATAAGTCAAAGAACAAAGGTCCTACTCCTCAACAAGAAAATTTTCAACATCGTATTCATGTGGTGGTTGATAATTAGCAAGCCAAGTTCCAAGCTTCACCCATAGAGCTATCAGGTATTTTATTTGATCATATAGTTTCCATTTTGATAGATACAAGGGATACATAATGTTTTATAGATCCTAAAATGATTAATAAGTTATATATAAGAGCTAGAGTAATGGCAAATGCATGGTCAATATAATATGGGAATGATTCCAAAGTCATGGTTGATAGGTATTTAGTTAAAGCTGAGATTAGGTTGTTTGAATTCACAATAGTAATGCATCTGTATGTAGCATTGTTAGGGTCATACGATGTTATCCTAGGAGTCAACTAGCTTGTAAATAATAAATCCAAGGTTGATAGTTATCTAGAGAGGGTTGAGTGTTTGGATATTTTGGGAATTGAACACAAATTCAAGGTGAGAAAAGAGAGTTGAGACTCTGGAAGATTTATGTAATGCAACTCAAAAATGCTTAGGAAAAATAATTCCAAGCATTTATCATCAAGATAAATGAAATGAAGGAATCTAAGGAACCATCCCTTGAAGATTATCCACTCCTTATAAATTGTCATGATGTGTTTCTAGAAAAACTACTAGGATTACCTCCTAGATGTGAGTCTGATTTCTATATCGATATTATACTTGGATCAAAATCACAATCTAAAGCACCATATAGGATGACAACCACTGAGTTGGTTGAATTGAAGGCTCAACTCCAAAAATTATTGTCAAAAGGGTTGATCAGGTCAATTGTGTCACCATTATGTGCATCAATTATCTTTGTTAAGAAGAAAGATGACACTCTTCGACTTTGCATAGACTATAGAATGTTGAATAAGGCAACTATTAAAAATAGGTACCCACTACCTCATATAGATGATATTTTCAATTAGATGCAATTAACAATGGTATTTTCTAAGATTAATCTTAGAGAAGAATATCATCAGTTGAGTATAAGGGATGAGGATATTCTGAAGATAACATTTAGAACTCATTATGGGCACTATGAGTTCACAGTGTTACCATTTGGGTTGATAAATGCTTTGATAACATTCATGAATCTCATGAATAGTGTGTTTAGATATTGTCTAGATCATTTTGTTTTGGTCTTTCTTGATGACATTCTTATATACTCTAAGAATGAAGAGGAATATCTTCAACATCTAGAACTGGTTTTACAATAGTTGTGAAAGCACAAATTATATGGTAAGTTGTCTAAGTGAAATTTTTTAGGAAAGAATATAATATCTAGGACATACTATCTCTATAGATGGTATTTCAATAAACTTGGAAAGAATAAGAGCCATTATGGAGTGGCTGATGCCAAAGAATGTGAATGAGGTAAGGAGTTTCATGGGATTAGTGGGCTATTATAGGAAGTTCGTTCTAAATTTTTTTAAGATAGTTAATCTGATTACCTCTCTGTAACATAAAAACCAAAGTTTTATCTAGTTAGATAAGTGTGAAGTATATTTTCAAGAATTGAAAATAAGGCTTACTTCAGCACTAGTGCTAAGATTTCCTGATCCCAATGGTCAATTTCTAGTGATCACATATGCATTTAGGGATGGACTTGGATGAGTCCTTATGTAGGATGGTGTAGTGGCAGCTTATGAATCAAGGAAGTTGAAGCATTATGAGGTGAATGATGCCCTTAATGACCTAGAACTTGTAATAATTATGCATGCCTTACAAGTTTGGTAGCATTACTTGTTGGGAAAACCATTAGAGCTCAAGATGAATAACTTGGGACTCACGTACATCTTCACCTAATGGAATTTGAATGCTCATCAAAGATGTTGGTTATAGTTCTTGTCTCACTATTATTTTGATATCAACTATATCAAATGCATGGAAAATTGAGTAGTTAATGCCTTAATTCAATAAAACTACAAAGTAGTTGTGGCTACTATCAAGAGTAATTTTAAGGATTGAGTGATCGAATAATCACAAAGAGATGATTTCTATGATCATGTCAGGAAAACATTGTTTGAGAATGCTACAAATCCTAGGTATAAAAGATTCAAATTAGAGAGTGATGGTCTTTTACATTACAATAGAAGGATGTATGTGCTAGATCAAGAGAATCTAAAGAGCACAGTGCTAAAAAAACTACATAATGACCTATATTTAAGATATCTAAGAGTAACCAAGCTCATGATAGATCTTATAAAACTTTATTTTTAGAAATAATCAAGAAAGATGTAGTGGACTTTATGTCACATTGTCTGAAATGTCAGTGAGTGAAAGCTAAACATATGCATCCAACTAGTTTGTTATATCTGCATGATATACCAAAATGGAAGTGGCATGTGATCAGTATCAACTTTGTCCAAGGTATACCATTGTCATAGAACATGCACAATATAATTTTGGTATTAGTTGACAAACTAACCAAGGTGACTCATTTTATACCAGGCAATTTGATAGATGGTGCACCCACTCTTGCAAAGAGATTTGTAAAAGAAGTGTATCAGTTGCATGAATTTACAAATAAGATCATTTTAGATCATGATCCAAAGATGATTTTTAGATTTTAGATAACTCTTAATTTAGCTTTGGGTATGCAATTAAACTTCAACACTACATATCACCCAGAGACTAATGGATAAACGAAGTGAGATAATTAGGTGTTAGAGGATCTTCTTCATATGTATTATATGGATCAATAGTATAAGTGGAAATATTATCTTATGTTGGTTGAGTTTACTTAGAATAACTCTTACCAATTAGCTGTAAAGATGGCATCATTTGAAGCATTGTATAGAAGAAGGTAAAAGACACCAATCAGTTGGGACAGGTTGGAAGATAGAGTAGTCTTTGGACTTGAGATGCTTTAAAAAATGGAAGATCAAGTTATATTAATCAAGTAGATATTGGCCAAGGTCAATGATAGGCAAAAGAGTTATGCTGATTTGAAGAGGATATATAAGCATTTTTTAGTAGGCGATAAATTATTCTTGCAGGTTAAGCTGTAAAAGATCTCAATTAAATTCAAGAAGTCAATGAAACTTTCACTGAGATATGTGGGACCCTTCAATGTGTTAGAAGTGGTTAATATTGTAGTGTATAGTCTTACATTGCCACTATCCCTAACTCTATTGTATAATGTCTTCCATGTTTCTTATCTTCAAAATTATGTAGCTGATCCTTCACATGTGTTGGATTAGAATAATTTGCAGGCTCTGGATCTTGGGTGGTCATGGTAGAACCAATCAAAGTAATTGACTTTCATAAAATTTATTTGCATAATAGAGAGATGTCACCGTGAAAGGTTTTGTGGGACCAATACTCTTAGGATAATGCTACTTGGGAGGATTGTGATAAGTTCTATAGGTGATTTCCACATTTATTTGCTTGATTTGATACTTCATATTATGTTTTTTTTGTTGAGTAATGTTTTTAATTCAAAACTTATGTTTGAATAAGTGTCATTGGGACAATGACCAGCTTTAAGGGGGAAGGATGTTACATCCTATTTTCTACTAAGTAAACTTATTTGATTATCTGTGGATATTTATAATTAGTGATTTGATTTGATTATTATTTGATTAAGCTATAATTCATATGCTGTTATGGGATAGATGTATGTTGCTTTGATTTCATGATTGTATTGCTATGAGTTAGCTAAATTGTATATTCTTTATAATGTGATCACGTTGATATGTTATTTCAATAGTGTTTTATGATAAATATGTCACGATGTTATGGAATAACTACCTTCTTGTCATGAGTTTGACATAGGAGAGATTCATCTCTTAGAGCTTGACAATGGGAGATCATCATCAAATAGGGTGACATAGATGGAGATGTTGGGGGATGACATAGGAATGGTTAGAACCCTGTACACACCACATTAAATAGTACATATTAGATGTATAGTTTAAATTGTTAATGTTAGTAAATTTATGATGATTGGTTGAATTTAGATAATTGTTTATGCATAATAGTTGTGTGTTAGCACATTTTAATGCTTATGTAAAATTAAGCTTGTGTGATTGTGTTTATGTCATGCTAATGTGATCATGATTATTAATGTTTTTAGAAATGTAATTTGCATAAATAGAGTAAATTTAAATTTAATTATTAATAATATAATCATTAATATTAAGTTGTGATGTATTTGAAGTGCAAATTATAATTAGCAAATATATTGATTTTTATAATAAAAAATAAAATGAATAAAAAATAATAATTAATGTTTGGAGAAAAATAGAGGATGTTTTGATTTCATGCCGGGGCAAATAAAGGAAGAAAAATAAATAAAAAAGATTGGATTAAGACGAGTTAGAAGGGAAGTATATATTTAGGAAAAAGGAAAAAACAAGAGAAAAACATAAATATAGAAAAAAATCATTGAAAAAGGCAACTTTTAAATAAAGTGCCACAATCTTACAAAGAAGAAAAGGAGTAATAATAGATAGCATAGTGAATTGGAGAAGAGAAGATGCACAAATTGGAGAAGGGAAGGCAGTGATTGAAGAGAAGGAACAACAAAATGTTTTTGACAAGTAGACAATGTATTAAATTTTTATGTTAAATCAAAATATGATTGTGTGTGTGAAATATAATAGCAAATTGTGTAATAACAATTACTACTATCAATTATTAGTCTGAGTAAATCATAACACTTGCTTTTGAAAATAAAAGGATTTATTAATTAGGTGTATGATGGATTGCATACTTATGATCCTAAGAATAAAAAATAGTAGTTTATATGAATACAATAATATAAAAATACAAGCATATAACACCAATGATCTGCATATAAATTGTAGCGACTCATTTAAGGTATATAGAAAACTGTACAATGCTTGACAAACTATATGAGTTTATAAGAGGAATTTTGTGATTAATTCAACCTTTAGATATATACTACTATGATTTATGGATAATCAGAGCATGGTATATAGCCTAATTGGTAAGACGTAGTGGATTTGTGGGTAGAGATCAATCGTTTAATCCCACATATTATTATTATTATCTATTTACATGAATTTTTTATGTTATGAAAGTCTAGTATGTGGCGTCTAATTTTTACCAATAGCTTACTTATAACAACTGAGTAAACATAGCGATCTATAGGTAAACTTAAATAGTAAAGGATATGTAATATATATATTGATTACATGTGCTTCCTAGCATAGCGTATATATGGTGATTGATTATATTTGAGCACATTCAATATCTAAGAACACATCCTCATAGTTATATTCTTAGATAACTAAAAATAATAATATAGGGTGATTTGTATATTATATATATGATGCATCTATTATATTCTTAGTGAACTAAAAAGAAAATATTATATATATGGTGCATCTATTATTAGTAGAACATAAGGCTCATAAGGCTCAAACTTAATTTATATATTAAATAATATTTATAGCTATATCTATCACTGTATCATCACTCTAGTTTTATTTGTTAACAATAGTAGAATGAATTAAATAATTAGCTATACATGCAAAGAATGCTATGTGTTAATTATTGTGAAACCAAGTTTCACAGAGGATCAAAAGTGAAGCTTAGTTAGAGATTAGCTAAAGCTTATCTAGAATAGATATATAATAATGATTGGTATGAATTATTATGTAATATGTATAATGCTTAACTATAATGGTTTTATAATATAAATAGCTTAGTTAATTTGCTTTATTCCCTTTTTGAATGCCACAGATGGAGCATACATTGCTATATATTTTAAAGTTAGCATACATTAAATTGTATTTATAAATCATAGTTCACTGTATAATACAATTTATATAATTCATTGAAGCATTCAGGCACTATATAGGTGCAGGGTTTTCTGTGGATAACCTACTGAATTTAATGAGTGAATAGATTCAATATTTATAACTTATATTTATTATTATTTATAACTTTTTGAATAATTTATTGATTTTAATTCAGCTTATTATTATTTATTTCATATTAAGTATCTATAATAGGGTTATTCGACATTATATATATACAATGATACATATAAAAGGATTATGTTCATAATAAGTCACCTTTGTTTTATACAGTCTCCTAAAAGAGAAAAATATATTATATAATCCATGAATAATAAAAAATTTATAACTTATGGTTCATAGGAATTATGTGAGATTAATTGATTATATCACATTTATAGTCATAGTAAACTTATAAAAAAATATTATGCTCTGATTATATGTAGTTGTTATACAGTCTTCTAAAACATAATGAGATGCATAGATGAAAGATTATGTTCACACGAGTTACAACTTGGTTTAGGATTTATTTGACCTAGAAATTATATGATTGGCTGTTTGTATCTGAGTAATAGGTACATAAAATACCAGACTTGGAAACTATTAATTTCCTAGAATCTATTGCATTTGAGTCTACTTATGAAAATTAGAAATATGTTGTCTCAATATAGATTATACCCGATTGGTATAGATAATACTTTCTATTATTATTATTATTATTATTATTATTATTATTATTATTATTATTATTATTATTATGTGATAAATAACAATATGGAGATTCATTCATACATTTGATAGACAAAATGTATGCATTTTAATTATTCATATGCTTAGCATGTTTTATGATTGCTAGTAAGAAGTAATCTGTATGAATCTATTCATTATATTTATATTAACCAAATCTCACATTACTAGTACTAAGTAGTGAGACTAACTTCACTATCTTATTAGTATCACCAATACCAGATGCAGGTAATCCAATCAAGTAGTATGTATAAATTTAACCGATCCTAGAGATCAATAACTATTGAAAACTTTGGCTAAAGTAATGTTAGTTAGACATAATCATTTCATATGTATGATTTACATGTTTGTGTGATATCATGTTAGAATGAATTTATTTATTGTACATTGCATGTTCTTAGAAATGATACATCACATATGTAATATCTTGTCTCTATGGATTCCCTCACTATCACTAGCTACTCATTCATGAAGGGATGCCCAATCCTTGATGAAAGAGTGTGTAGGGGATCAATGGTTTGTGGTTGGTGTGTAAAAGTGCTTGGATGATGTTCTCCCTCCCTATAATGGTACTTATTTGGAGACAACACTTGATATTGCCATGGATACTAAAATTTGGGGAACTCATGATCTATGGAGCTTTGTATATTATAAACTATATTATATTTAATATTATTAAAACATTATACTTGATGAGACATTGAAATATTTACTTATTGTATCATGACATCAGTGGTTGCATGTTTGTACTAGCCATGGATATAAATCTATAATTAATTTCTATATTCAGTTATGATGTGTTTTATATGATGATAATGATCAATGATAGATAAATGTCACATGCTTATTTTATAGTTATCATACTTAAAATTATTTTATCTGAATCACTAGTTTGATTCTCATGGTGTAAACTAATTAAATAATACATTATTTAAAAAACAATTCACGTATTTCTAAGTAGATCCTAGTGGGGATGTTACAACAAGTTTATGATTAAGGATATAGGCATTGAGTTCTACAAGGATAAAGAAAAATAAATTTTATTTTGGAAATTAATTCACACTTCTCAAGTGTGAAACAACATCTTGAATATCCTTCTGGTGGACATTCTTACACCTCATGCATCCATAATTACAGACACAGTGGCAAAATATGAAGAACCCACACTCAAAATGTATTTAATTTTTAAAGAAACACTAGGCAAAGGGTTTCAGAGGCATAAACAAGCCAAAAATAATAAGGAAGCACACAAAACCCTTTGATACACAAGACAAGGATTAATACTTCACCTTGACTCTCACCAACTATTTCAAAGTGTATGGGTTCCTTTGATGAAAATTAGCCAATTAAGGAAGATGAATTATAGAAGGATCAAATGCGAAAACAACAACCACAAGAGATGACCCGGGACTACAATTGACTAAAGAAGACTTTGGTTCCTCTAATTAGACAAAAGGCACCAATCCATAGGTGTATCATGTTCAAATCATCCCCTTCTTCCTCTCTTTCATAGCCACTTTCATCTTTATATTATTCAACTCCTGTACATGAGACATAAATGAGCGTACAACCATATCTTGAGAAACCAAACATACAAGAATATATTAATACATAAGAGCAAGCTGCTAAGGATCAACATGAGTAGGAGAAGGATCAAGAGACAACTACAAAGAAGGTAAGAAAAGAGGAGAAGAAGAGAAAGGAAGAAATGATACATAAGGCTATTGAGGAGGAGGAACAAAGGAAGAGACAAGAGGAAGAAATGAAAAAAACATGATGAAAAATTTGTGAGGAAAGAGAAACAATGAGTAAATCAAGAAGAGCAAGAAACACAAAAGAAGAAGGTCAAGGTTGACGTAAAAATTAAGGCATAAAAAGAAGACAAAAATAAAGAATTCCTATGAAAGTAGGAGGAAGAAACATAGAAGTAGGCCCGAGATCAAACATCCAAGGATTAGCTAGAGGCAGTTACCAAACCAAAGGCAAAATCATAGTGTAAAATGCAGGCATAAGTCATTATACAAAAGTCAACAAAACCTGCCAAGAAGGTGGTTATACCTAATGTCCAACATCCATCTTCCACATCACAATATTTAAGGTCCACTCAAGGGTGTGTGTAAGAGGAGGCTTCCCAACATAGGTTATAATTCCTTAACCAATGGTTGTGAATGTCCCTACACCCTCAACTAGATATACAACCTTCTCACTCCCAATGGCATAAATAAAGAAGGAACCTATGATGTTTACAAATTCTACACTAGACCTTGAAATAATGGTACAAGAAGCATCACTCAATGTCTCCAAGTTACCTTTGGAAAAAAAATGAGGGAATGATTACATTTAAAGAGTATATCACATACAAGGATTTTGCACTGAAACATGAGGCACCACAATTGAGGGCAAAAGACATAGACATACACCTACACCTTACCTAATCAAGGTAATTAATCAATTACATCTAAATTTTTGGGTGACCAAATCATGTATGAAGAGAAGTAATTCATGACACTCTTGTCTTGAACGATAAAGGACTAACTCACTGCATAGAAGCTCCATTAGATATGAACACAAGACTAAAGTTGAAATCTAAAATAGAGGCTATCTGTGAAATTTTAAAGGAATACAAGAAAATCATGGACACTAAAATGCATCGGGCTTTGCAAATTATTCACACCATGCTAGATTGGAAGTAGTAACTAAACACTACATTAAATGAGGTAAGCCTAGAGTTATCTAAGTATGACAAATCCAAGGAAATAATAATAGATCAAATGGCTACACTTATTTCAATGGATTCAACACTAAGGTAGTCATTGTAATCAAGAGATATAGTGATGTCTAAGATGACCAGCTGGTAGAATGACATGCTAAAAAATACATTTACGAGAATTCAAATGCAATGACATACAAATAGAATAGAGAAACTCATGTTGGAGATTCAACATGAAGTGTTGTAGGCTAGGGCCACCATCTTCATCTCTGAGAATGATGATATTAAGATCATAATGCAATATCAATCCCCTTTGTGCACTATTATTTATTTGGTGTAGGAAACTTTTGATGACCAGAATATATTCAAGTAGGCTTGTCCCACTTGATAGTTATATTTTATAAATCATCAAGGATCCATAGTTTATCCCACATACCTAGCTCTAATAAGAACTCTAGATAAGGAAAGTCATTCAAGTTACATATTCAACTATACAACAACAACAAACACCACTAGTATCTTTGACTGTAACTATGACTTCTTCAGAAAGAATTCTATCATATCTATCTTTATCTTCTATTTCAACATCTAAAAATGCTTTTACCATACCTTCCACATTGTAGCCTCCTCTGCCTTCTTCTCAGTCTATGCCTCCACCCTCCACATAGGTATGGTGCACACCAATTTTGGAATTTTTTTCAAGCTACTCAATTTTTTTATAAGGGAAGGCTTTAAACATTAAGAGTGGGCCTAGGAAGGTTGAAAACCTGCAAGGGCAACCTCTTAGTTATGCCAATCTATTCAAAACTTATAAGGGTTGTATATTAGTACATTGCTTAGTTGAAAACTTGAAAAGACAACTAAGTTGTGCGTAAGAGGTGAAAACTGGTAAATGACACCTTAAGTAATTACTATAAGTAATGTTTCTACTCCAACCCTTCTCTTTAGACAACTCCATTAGCTCTAACATTCAACACACTACCTGTAACTTTGTATTGGGATGAAACAATGATTTAAGTTTGTAAAAGTATTAGTAGAGGAATAGGAATATAAAATCAAAAGTATAATTATTTTAAAAGTGTGTGATCTATACTATTTTTTACTTTGTATATCTTTTTGGATGTATTCAACACCTAAATACACATTACGAGTCTATACAATGAAAATAGCCCCTCTTTTGTTTATAGTGAAAAGATGGAATATGAAGTAATAGAGCCTTTATAATCTCTATATATAGCACTCAATTGTATTGTAAAAGGGTTATGAAATTTATATAATAATATAGAGATTTGATAATGGTTCTCCTTTGTCTCTGCACATGTTCTTTACACAACTGCATATTGTTTTCTTGTAATTTTTTAATCATTTGAAATATTAAATGTTCTGGGTAAATTAAGACTATAGATCATGTTCCTTCATTTAAAATTTTGCACCTGGTTTAACCATAATTTATTTTCATAGCTTCCTTAGTCTCTTTTGTATGGTACTTCGCATAAACAATCCAAATTAACATGTTTTGATGGGTTTTCTAGGAACCTCTACTAACATAATGAATGAGTAGTGTATGGTGAGGTTTTAAATTGGATCATATAAGGATAATGCTTTATGTAATATTATGCCCATGGATGTGTGTAATGTGATATTGGGAGGGCCCTGGTAGTATGATAGAAGAGTAATGCATGATGGTAGAGCGAACACCTACACTCTTGTGAAGGATGGAAAAAGGTTCACTTTGAGCCCATTGAAGAATAAAAGAGAAGAGGTGGGCAATAATCCTTAGGTAATGTTGGTTTCTTGTAAATATTTTTTGAAGGTGGAAAAGACATAAGAGACATGCTTTGATTTCTTTCCAAATCCTATTCAAGTTGTGATAACCATTAAGGTGAGTGATCTTCCTATTAATATTTATAATTTCTTGGGAGAATATATTGATATTATATCAAGTGATTTGTCAGATGTTCTACCACCTATGAGGAGTATTGTATCAAGTTTTATAAACAAAGGAATTTATATATTAACACTAATGGATAATGAGGAGATAAAGATGCAAGTACAAGATTTGTTGGCAAAGGGTTTGATTTAGGAGAGTTTGAGACCATATGAAATCCTAGCCATACTGGCACCCAATAAGGGTAAGAATTGGAGAATGTTTACATAATTTTTTTTTTTTTTTAAAAGCCTGGTAAACTTTTTAACGTGACCGGTGCCGTTGGCTAGACATGACTAATACCGGTACCATAGGGCCTGGGGGTAACTCGAACACTGGACCCGCAGCGGAAGTTCCTGACCAGCTGACCACGCCCCCTGACCCTGAGAATGTTTACATAATTTTGATCTATAAATAAGATCACCATTAAGTACATGTTTTCATTTCCAATAATATATGAATTGATAGACTATTTTAGTAGATTCAAGTACTTTAATCAGATATATTTGAAAATAAAATATCACCAAATTCATATAAGGAAAGGTGATGAACATAAGACCACATTCAAAATAAATGATGGATTTTATGAGCGGTTTGTTATGCCATTCAATTTATCAAATGTTTCAGGCACATTCACGAGACTCATGAATGAAGTATTGAAGCCATTTATGGAAAATTTTGTGATTGTTTATTTTAATGATATTTTGATTTTATTTTATTATAGAAAGGAGGATTTGAAGCATTTGAGGTTGGTTTTGGACAAGATGAAGGAAGGGAAATTATTGGGCAACTTAGATAAGTGTAGCATCATGCAAGATGAGATACTATAGTAGGGATTTTTAATCTCAAAAGATGGTTTAAATATGGACTCTAAAAATGTGAGAGCAATTGTTGAGTGGCCTTTACCAAAAGGTATGTTTAGGTAAAAAATCTCGACAGGTTAAAAAGTTTTTATAAAAAGTTCATCAAAAAATTTAGTGGCATATGTCCATCCATTATAGAGAGTATGAAATGAGATAAAAATAAGTTTTAGTCGGTAGCTATATTAGAGGATAAATTTTACATTTTGAATAAAAAGGTAATGAAATAATTGGTGTTAGCTTTATTAGATTTTGGGAAAGTATTTCAAGTGTACACTTGCTCTTATGGCTATCACTCACATGCTCTTATGGAAGAAAGTGGTATGAAGTACAAAGAGAATACTAATCATAAGAAAGTGGAAAGTCTTCAAGTGTACACTTTCTCTTATGGAAAAAAGTGGTATGAAGTACAAAGAGAATACTAATAAAAAATAGATTTTTTTTAAAGTTGGGGACTTGTATTGGCCCATTTGTGTAAAGAGAGGTTTTGGAAGGGTGTGTATAAGAATCTCAAATGGAAGAAAATTATACCTTGTAAAATTCTAAGAAGGTTATTGACCAATGCTTATGAGATTGAGTTTCCAAATGGAGGAGGTATTTCACCTATCTTCAATATATCTAATTTGAACCCATATGTGGTGAGACAAGCAATTGAAGAAGGATCAAAATGGATTATTTAACCATTGATTAGAAGGAGAAATTTTTAGCCAAAGCAAAGAAGGAGGTGGAAGCCATACTATACATACATATTAACAAGAAGACAAGAGGTGGAAAGTACTATGAGTAGTTGGTGAAATGGAAAGATTGAGTAGATGAAGAAATTATCTAAACATAAAAAATCAATTGAGGAGATCACAACAGGTTCATGAGATAGAGTTCATGGACAATTTCAAATACCCCTAGCTATTTAATGTAGGAACATCTAAGGCAAATGACTAATATTACATCACTGAAAACATAGTAAGAATTTTGGTTAGAAGTTCTAAAGACAAATTATGAGCTTAAAGGATTCATATAGGCCAAGTTTTGGGTTCATAGAGTTTGTAACAACCACAAAGGTCTTGAGGATTACTTTCTTACACCATATTTATATTTGCAGGTTCAAGTTATAGTTTCACAGTGGCCTCAAAATATTTGCTAGGTTTTTAATATGTTAATGGAGGCCATAGATAATTTAATCCTCATTTACATCTAAGTATAAAAGGATAATAATTGATCGTGAACTTAATGTGATCCTTAATTAGAATTGATATTCCAATGGGCCCACACCCTCATACGAATCTATGAGGTTCATTATAGACTTGGCATGATCTTAAATTGGAAATGATATTTTGATAGATTCATAGCCTTAGGAGAGCCCCATGGACTTCATGGTGGCCCCATTGTCTAAATTTTTTTCCATGAGTTCATGAGGGTGACAAGTGTCATGATTATGGCCTATTCACATAAAGGTCACAAGTCAAGGTGGGGGCCATAACATAAGACAAACATGTGACTAACCTCTAAGTGGATTTAATAAATTCATGGGTCTGAGAAGTATAGAGAGGCCATGGAGGCAATGACAAGTATGTTTTACATAGGTAGTTGGATCCTAACACATGTTATAATCTCATCAATTCACAACTGCCATAGTTCATAATGATAGTATCTAACTATGTGAGAGACACATGGAATTTTAAGTGGTCATATATTTCATAAGAAAATGTCAAAGTATGGGTTTTTTTATCTTTACGGAAATCTCTTGATGAAATCTCTCAATCAGTGGTGGCCACGAGGCAGGTGACCACATGATTAGTGTGGTAATTATCCCCAAGATCAATAATTATAGTAAGTTAGAGAGAATGAGATAAGAAATTCAAAAGGTGATCCTCCACAAAAAAAGGGGTTTTATAGGAGTATAAATAGGGAAAAATAGAAAGAATAGAGGGACATAACATAGATATAGAGGCCTACAAGTCTCAAGTTAAACATTGTGATTCCAATCCATGATTGTGGCTATAATTTTGTTTTAAATATTAATAAAATGAAGTGTTTTTATCTCTATCTAATGTCCTTGAGAGAGAGAAAGAGTATCACTATTAAAGAGTGAGGCAACCATTAAATTTACCCCTAATTCCCATCTTCAATAATTAGCCTTTCACTCAAGTAATGTACTCTATACTAATGTCAGGGGTTCATGTACATTTCCTTTCATGCAATTCAATATTCAATGCCACATTGAAGGCTTGTTTATTTTCCTCTATCAAGAAGATGCTTCCTTTTAATGACAGTTTATTTTGGTTGACCCCAATGTGTTCATCATGTTATTTATCTCTTTATAAATGGAGTTTTATTAAAAATGGGTTGTGATATGATTTTAGTTCCATGGGAGAATCTTCTACTTTTATTTCTTATATTATAGGTATATAATTTTGTAAGCATATAACATAATTTACTATGCTTTACCCATTATAAGTCTTGCATGTATAATTCCTTATTTTTTTAGATTTAATCATACCATTACATAAAATCAAGTTGTGTATGATGCTTAAACCTAATAACTCTTATCTAAAGTGTATGATATCCCCATGCTCATTGTCTGAAGCCTTGGTCCATTGCCAATTTTCTTCTTCTACTATCCAAATAGGGTTCGTTCTAGATATTCATTACTTATTATAATGTTGCCTTGTTTGTTTATTTATTATTTTGCATTAAAATATCCTATTAAAAGTGAATGGTTATTGGTTTAACCGGTGAAGATGTTTGGCTCATAAGGAACCCATCATAAATCAATTCTTGCTACTAGAAAAACATACCATGATATAAGGGATGAGGCTGGGATCGTGCCCTAGGTGAATTTGGTGGAATGGATACCCCTCAGACCTTAGTTTTTAGCCTAACATCTCCACATAAATTATTGGTAAAAAATATCTTATTAATAAAATCTTCATGATCTTACTACATAATGAAATGCCCCTTTTTAAGGATGAATATGGGTCTCACATTCTAGGTCGCACTTATTATAGAATTTGAAGTTTTTGGGTGTAAAATAGGATGTAACTACACTAAAATTTATGTAATTTTATATGATACTTATCCAAATGCATTATTTTTAATATTTTTTCCCAATGATTCTTTTATTAACAACCGTATACCCCCATGCTCCTTATCATTATGTCTTCTTGTATTACCGTACCCCCATGCTCCTTGTCATTATGTCTTCTTATGTAATATTTATAATGAAATTAGGATCATGAATGTGGGATCACATATAAATGAAATGAATTCAAGATACCCAAAGGTATACGAGACCATAAATTGTTATAATTGTTTCAACCATCTAATGATGATCATTTTTTGGATATACCTTCTAGAGGGTTTTGAATGAGAATTATCTTTTGGGATTATGAAACCACTCATAAAAATAAGAGAAGATAACAAAAGAAATATGGTATAGTGTATATATATGTTAATAGAGACTAATCTTATAAGCCTACTAACTAATGTGGGATTAAATTATTTTAACTGATTGATGTTTTTAACAAATTGTGTGATATTTATTTTTCTATTTATTTTTCTTTTTTCTTTTTTTGGGTTGGAGTATAAATTTTTGTAGAATGATCCAAAAAATTGAAATTGGTTAGTTTTATCATCTTTATTAGATAGATAGGCATTTCCTGCCATGAGTAGATTTACCTGCCATTATAGTATACAATGCATAATCGATAGTGGACATTCATTTTGTGATTTTTAAATTGTTTACTCTAAGTTAGAATAAATATCAAGCTTATCAAAAATCTCATCATAATTATTCATGCTCATTTCTCTTAATTTAATTTCAATTTTAAACTAGCACAAATTTTTTGTTTCCTTGTCAAATATTTTCCTCCTCGGGTTTGGTTTTGTCTCATCTCTCTAATGGAAGCAATGTCATTGTCAAATATTTGAATTTTTGCATGGGATCTCTCATCTCAGGGTCAAGGTTTATTAATATTATTTGACAATACTTATAGGTGTAAGCATGAAAAATAATTTTTAGCAAGTTTGATATGGAATATTAATTAATATTTAATACTTTATCAAGGGTTGATGATTTGAACGTATATTTTTACCACTTGAGTTCATTCCATTCGACATTAAGATAACACACCTTGCTAGATTTCCCCATTAAGTATGACAATGATTTATTTTTATAATAAAATATTACAACAAGGATGTTGTCCATAAGAGCATAAAATACAGTGTATGGGCAAGCACTTTGAATTGGAATAAGAGACTATATGGGGCATACCAAACTGCTAAAGAGAGATATAGAGAAAAGCCTATAAGTTGTTTGGGGTGATTATTATTTTAGTAAGTCTTATCTACTCATTTCCTTGAGTGTATGTGTGAATGATAGAAGATTTTTTTTAAAATTTTGTTTGATTATATAATTTTTTATGCACTCATTGTAGCCATGACAAGAAGAACAAAAATCACACAGACAAAGAGGGTTGTCACTTGAGAAATAAATGTGCCAAGATGATATCTTTATAAAAGGGTATGAAAATATGTCAAAGCATTATAGAAAGGGGATCTATTAAAACATTTTATATTATACATCTTATCTCCTCAACTACAATCATTATGGTTGAGAAACACACACCATTGAACATAAAGGCACATTATCTATGTTTTTATTTTATCAATATTTGGAATTAATTGGTGTATTAACTCTAATTAAGATAAAATGAATAGAAGGATAAAAAGTACTATAAATAACTCATAAATAACAAATTGAATTTAAAGTATTGAAATAAATAAAACACAAATGAATGAAAGAATCTAAATATGAAAAATATAAGGAAGACTTAGTTTTTTTTTGCATGTGAGGTTAAATTGTGTGTGATTGAAAGATGGTTAGAGATGACCAACTCATACTGATTATGCATATGAAACTAAAACATGAGTTATCACTGTTCTGGGACATAACTAACTAAAAAAGGTTAAGATCAACTACTACTACTTTCATGTGTGTTAATCTTGACCTTGACAAGAAAATATGAATATAATGGTACAATCACCTCTACCTACTTGAAATATGATTATATGCATAAATTTAACCTTTAGTCATGTATGAATGACCTCTATAAGGTTGAAACCCTAATAGGGTTTCTAATGTCTAAAAACCTGTAAAATAAAAGTTTGGGAGTGTAATAGTCTATGTTGACCTAAGTCACCCCTATGATAATTGAATGGTGCCTATGTATCTGATGTACAAGCATTTTATATGGATGACTCATTTTGATGCTTATTCAAGTAATTTTGGAATGATTAGTGTTTTAGTAGTTGATAATCATTTTTAGGATGACTAGAAAGGTATTAGGAGTCATATCATGCACCTTGAAATGCTTTCCAAGTGCTTAGGAATGCTAGGATAGGTTAGGAATTCAAATTGGCACTTTCCTACCAATTTTGACAATTCAAATATTTAAATTAGCTAAGCATGTTTAAGAAGTTTTGTAAACATTTTAGGGGTAATGAAAGTGTCAATAGTTAGGAAACACTAATAATGACATCATGGATCTTTACCATGGACCATAGGTCACTCTTGTATGGAAAATCAACCTTGGCCTTTATACAAATTTTTTTCTATATACACATAATATTTTCAATATTTTATCACTTACTAACACTTTTTATCTTCCAGGAACCCATTGAGTCTCAATTTCTCAGAGTGCACACCTTAAGGGGTGTACTAGGAAAGGGGTGGGTAGACCATTGGTACTTTGTAATATTGTTGTCCCTTTTACCACTTACCATATACACACTTGTCTCCTAAAACCATTTACCCTAAGATTATTATTTTTTGTTGTACCCATTCCAAAATTTGTCATATCATTATCCTCTTTTTTCTTGCCTTGACCCCCTTTCACCAATTGACTATACTAGGTCGACTGGGTTGACCCTGTATAGTTTTCAACCTCTGAGTATTGTAAAAGGTTGATTGGGTCAACCTTGTACTATTTTTGGGTATTTTCACTTGAGAGTTTTGTTATCCCTTTGGCTGACCTAGCGTGGGACCTAGTGACTTATCTCTCGAAAACATATAGGGTCGACTGGGTCAACCTAATACAACTGACATATTTGGAAGGACTTAGGGCAACATTTGCATATATATACAAGTTCATTTCCAACCATTTGAGAATAGAGAAGTGAAAAAGAATAAGTACAAATGAACATCTACTTATTGACCATTATACTTGAGGAATAAAGCTTATGGTTCCATACTTTCTTTGGAGATATGGATCTTGTCTTGTGGAGAAGTATTTTTGATGTATAGATAGGTAGTGTAGCCTAGAGCTGATTTGTCTTTGTTATCCTTACATACTACAACAATCTATTGTGAATCACCTTGGCCAAGGGAGAGATTGAGGCTCAATGGGTTCATCTTCAAAGGTAAGTATTCTTAACTTTATTTCTCCTTTGTAAGAGTAGATAGATAATGCAGTTGTGCTTCTCTCCCATGCACTATGATTTTGTATACATTGACATGAGTATATGTTTTCTATGCATGTTTACTTTAGTTTGTTTTGTTTCTAACCCCCACTTTATGTCATAAGATTTGGTGTGAACTAGATTATATTTACTTTATTATTTATTAGAATAGAGTGAACATTAAACCTAGGACTCTTTTAGGGCTGTTTCGTGATTGTGTTAGACTGTAGGCTTTGAAACCCTTCCTAGCATGGTGTATTATGATAATTGATCCCCTAATAGGGTTTAGTGAACCCCCATATTGGTCATGCTCCCGCTTAACAAATGTATTCCCAATTGGAAGTGTAGGTATGCTTTATCTTCTTTAAGCCAAGATTGATTTATAGACATGATGCATTTATGATTGCATACATTCTGGTGAACCCGATGTGAATCCTATCCCACCACTGGTTGGATTATCTTCACATTTCCACTTCCTTATTATTATTTTATTCACTTTGGCTTCACCCTCATAATACATTTTGGTGAACCCAGCTTGAACTAACCCTTGTAGGAGATATTCACCTTAATTCATTATTTTTCATCATTATTTTTGTCATATATTTGCCATACTAGGTCAACTAAACTGACCCAGCTCTAAATTTTATGCATAATTTTTCAGGTATATGCTATTGAATCGACTCAGACAACCTAATACAAGTTTTTAGCTTTTCAGATTTCTAGTCTAGACTACTAGGTTGACCCAGTTGACCCTATAATTTTTCAAACGTTAGATTCAATATACTTGGTTTACCTAGTTGACCTTGTACATTCTAGGCACTCAAAAATAGGTTTTTACAAAGGTTGATTGACCCAATCGACCTAATTAGCAAAATTTACAAGCATATATCAAGGTTTTTAAATAGTAATCTTCATTCTCTACATCTCTAATCTACCAAGGTTCCTTTCTATCTCTCTATATTTTTATTTATAATATTTATTTTTATATTTTGTACTATTTAAAACTTCCCCTACACAGTCAACTAGATCAACCCTATCGATCTAGTTCTATGTTCTATGTGCTATCTGGATAACTAGGTCAACTCTACCGACCCTGTTCATTTTCAAAACTTGCTTGAATAGTATAAGATTGACCCTAGCGACCCTATTCTATATTTTATGCATACACTATTGACTATATCAACACTGCACCTTGTTTCAAAGTTGGAAATAAATTTATATGCTAGTAATTAGCTCACACTTTCATTTCTTCTTACTTGCATGCTTATAATAGATCACATAGTCTAATTAGGTAGTTTTTAATTAACCATTTAGTTTCACTATTTATATTTTATGCACACATGACCAAACCATAAAATCTAAACAAGCATTTTAACATTTGTCTACCCAAGGCCAACCTACTTGGATTTCATCAATTAAGGGAGAAGCTAACTTGATATTTTGGTCAAGTATAAAGCGTGGTTAATGGTATATTATGGTTAAACACATAACACCCTTATCATTATGATGTGTGAAGTGAGGGGGTAGGCCCTAATATCAAGCCTATATCATTACCACTATAGATCCCTTTTAGAAAAAACTATCTGAAACCATCCTTAGATTACCTTCTAGTTCTTTGCTTACATCCAACTTCAAATCACATTTAAAGAAATATTCTAATATTCTAATAAACATTCAGGTTGACTAGTTAGTTAGCTATTTAATTTCTAAGTTGATTTCTTGCTCTTTGCCCAATTGTATTTTGTATTTCAAAAACTTATATTAGCCAACATTGGTGCAAGGTTTTATGTTGTGTGTTTCAATTAGGTTGGCCAACATTAACCTAATTAACTATTTGTTTCCTTTCAGTTCTTATTTTTCAAATAATTACAAACATTATCTTATTTTAATTCATATGTTATAGGCTTTCTAATTTTTCCTCTCTATTATACTGGGTCAACCCAGTCAACCCTATACCTTTTACTAGCCTCTATTCATTATATAGGATCAACCTAGTCAACCTTGTGCTATTTTCAAACCCTATTCAATATTTTTACATCCACTATTTACTATGTTGGATCATCTCAGTTGACCCTATACTATTTTAAGATCTTGTTTTTGTGCTAGGTTGACCCAATTGACCCTGTACTATTTTTGTCATTTCTTATTTCCTTGATTTTTCATCTATCTTTCTTTCCATTCATCATGGAATTTATGCTTGATGAAAATACTAAGTTTCAATCAATAGACATGGTGAATTTTACCAACCCTCATAGGGTCTCCCATAGACAGAGTAGGGATCCTCTCTTGGATGCTAGTAATATTCATATTTCCACTCACATAATGAACTATGGGACTCCTCCTAATACCTCTTTGTAGTGTAATTCCTCTTCTCATTATAAGACTGACATTAATTAGAGTATACCCCCAAAATGATTTTCTTTATCTCTAAATTTCCTTAGCCTTGAATAAAATATCCTTCTACTATTTACAATCTTAGATTAGTGGTTAATCTAAAGAGTCTCATTCACCTATTCCTACATTCTCAACTAGATTTGGGGGTACCACTTTCTTTGATTCACATCCTCTTCATTTGATTATGACCCCTTCTCATACCATGACCTCTTCTTCTCTAAATTATTCCACCTCCATGCCTATTATATCCACTAACATGACAAGTTTTACATCTAGTGGGTCCCTCATAAGATCCATCATCCTTAATCCTTACACCAGTGCATCATTTGTTACCTAAGGTAATCATGCTACTAGTGCTTCTTCTTCTCAACCATTCACTAGTCCATCTTTTACTACATAAGCAAATTTTGTCACTAGTACCTCACATTCTCATAATTCCTCTCAAGATAATATCAACCCCAATAGTGGTACCTAAGCCACTAATACCACCTCTAATGCTTCTAATAATGCTAATCAAACACGCCAACTATTATTAAAAACACTCAATCAAATGAATACCTTTCAAGCTTATAACACAAATCAAATGATGAGAATGCAAAACCAAATTCTCCATCTTCAAACTCATCCTCAACCAATGGCTTGGGGCACACATAACTAGACTGTTCCCCCTCCTCCTCTTCAATATTCTCAAGATAATCTCATGCCTCAACCTATTTTGGTAAAAAAAACATTAATCATCTCCATACTGAACCTCTCATTACTCAAATTACTAACATTGATATAGGAGGTATCACACCTACAATTTCTTATAATGGATCAACCGATCCCACCCTTCATCTTAAAAAAATTAGAAATATTTATAAGGATTGGGCCAAATTGAACACCTTTATCACTACCAAACTCCTAGCCAAAACTCTCACATGTGATGCCTTGGATTGGTACAACCAACTTAGAACTCATTCCATTACTAGTTTGGAGGATTTAGTGAATGCTTTAGTTTAAGAATTCCAAACCCGTGATCTTCTCAAAAAAACTTTGACCCACTTCATAAATTGTAAACAACTTGAAAATGAAACTTCTCAAGCCTTTGTTTAAAGGTGGAAAACTTTGTCAAATACATGTGAGCATAACATGGCTAATGATAATATTTTCCATCTCTTTACCAATGCCATTTTTCTTAAAATTTAATATTGGGTCCACTCTCTCTCTCCATGTACATTGGAGGAGGATATTGGCCAAGATAAATGACAAGATTTCCTTATGAATCAATTCAAGCCACCCCAACCTTCTGTAGATCCTCATCTCTCACTTAAGAGTAAAAATTACAATGTTACCAATGATGGTGTTATAGATTCTTATGATACCATTCACAATGTTCAAGCTGTCATTCCTACCCCTTCGTTAGAACCAAATCCCCCTTCTCAATAATATACGAATCCTTACTTATTTTCATGAAAAAACATTAATGTTCATAAACCTCTATCCTCATGTGAATTGCTTAAGCATCTACTTAGGCCTCTTCCATGATAACTTGACCCTACCCATCCTATGAAATCTCGGTATGATCCTAACAATTTGTGTTGGTTTCATGCTAGTTGGGGTCATTCTCATGAGACTTGTAGACAACTTCATAATTTAGCTATGGAATTTATTCTTGGTCCTAATTTTGATCATGATTCTATCATTTAAAAGTGTCAATAAGCTTATGAAATTGATTTTAAGGATTATAAATCACATAATAAAACTCAAGCCTTGAACCAAGCTAATGTTCATTTGGCTATCTAAAAAGACCCTCTTCCTAATCATCAACCTATCCAAGACAATCAAGATAAAGCCACCCTTTCCACCAACAATGTAGAAAGTCTTGTTGAACCCACTTCCAAAGAGAATGTGGTTAACATGAATAATATGTGAAGAGTGGTTATTTTTATTGATTCCTAACCTATCTACACTCCATCTCAAATATATCATGTTATCCAAGATTCTTTTCTAAATCATTTAAATGAGTTGGGGAAAGATGACCTTAGAACTTTTGGTGATCCAATTTATGATTCTCCCTTGGATAACACTTTCTATTTTATTTCTACTACTCTTCCATCATCTTCTAATACTAATGATACTCACATTTATACTAACACTTCTTTTACCAATTCTCAAATTCAAATTGAATCAACTAATTCATCATCACAACATGATTTACAACCTTGGTCCAAACCTTCTTCTTCTTACCAACATAAATTCCAATGCCCTTTCACTCCTCCTTCTGGGGAACTCCTTAATAATTATACACCTATATCTAACAACCTTATTATGGGTTATGATGAGTGGGATCCCATCGTGGAACTCACTAATTGCCCATCCCAAATTCCATTCCTTGAGATTATAAGGACTTCTCCATGCCATAGAAACAATCTTATGAAACAATTATTGGAGATGAATGTCCTTTATCCTCACCTAGTAGGATGGGAGACAACCTTATCTAGATTTGAGGATAGTATATTACAACAATGTAAAGAGATGTCTATCAATGTTGATGAGACTATGTACACTTCTCTTTCCTTAAAATTTCATATAGCTTCTATAATTATTGATGGAATTTTACTTCATGTAGATGATCCTCCCTTATTTATTAGTGTCTAAATAGGTGATATCCAAGTTAAGAATGTATTGATAGATGAGGGTTCTGGAACCTATGTTTCCTCTCTCAACTTCATTAAGATCCTTGGATATTTAGAATGCAATCTTAAGTCTACACATAGCACCTACCAAGGATATAATAGAAGGTAAATGCCTCCTCTAGGTTGTGTGTGGCTTCCCATTGCTCTCCCACCTATCACCATTCATGTGAAGGTGATGATATTTAACTTTCCCCTTTCTTATAACATATTTCTTGGTAGGCCTTAAACCCACCATATGAGATCTGTTGCTTCTTTCAAATGCTAATGTATTAAATTCCCTTATAATGGAGCCATTTATAGGATTAAAGGTGACACTAACCCTTGGAATTTCAAATAATTCTAAGACCATGGTGTCTTCAAGATTCCTACTCTTGAACCTTTACCTAGCATTCCATTATGTGTGTTTCAACATCTTAATTTTCTTATTAATTTAACTTGAGGTAACAATGGACATCCAAAACTCATTGGTAAAATTCCTCCTAACCTCTTAGATTTTGATGATGATAAGCCCAATGAGATTAACCAAAACTTCTGATCTCTCACCTCACCTCATCTTGTAGCTTCCTGCTTCTTTGCAGCTTCATTCTCACAAGCCTCCTTGAGATGATATTCCCATAATCTTGACCAAGACTCAACATTCTATTCACCACACTTCTTCAGATGACAAGGTTATCCCTACTTGTGTCATTAATATTCACACCTTGAATTATGATGATGGTTATTCCTTAAATGATCCATTCTTAGGTAGTGTTATATATGCCTATGATACCAAGATTGTCTGTTATCATTCTTCTTTGAGTATTTTCACATATCTTTCTATCTTCCTTCATTTATAGTTCCTAATTTTAGTGTTTTTCCTCTTTATCATAGGGTAGAGATGGTTCTAAAACCTCTAATTTTTGAGGATCCTTGTAGGAGTATGATCATGGATCATGCTATGACCAGGCCTTACTACTTTACTTGGTACCCTGATCACCATAATTGGTTTACTCCTAAGATTAGTGTGACCCTTATTAGACCTTTTTCAGATCCTTCTCCTCCCTTAGTAGATACCATATCATAACCCATTCTCATTCCCACTATAGTTGAGCCTATTCTTGATCCTACTATAGCTAAGCCTGATCCCACTCTTACTATCATTGAGCCCACCCTTGCCTCTCATCCTATTGTGCTTTCTATCAAGCCTAGTTATGTTCCTCCTCCATCACTACCTTCCCTTGGTGATGGTTTACTTTGGTTGCCTCAGATGGCTCCATTTCCCACCAAATGGGCTGATGAGTCTTCTCCAGCTTCTTGCACTCTTATCACACCTCCTTTCGTGAGTACTCCCAGGACTACTCATAAGCATGTCTATTGATTCCATAGGATAAACAATCATTCTTATACCTATTATTTCAAGTTATGATAGTATATTAATACTTTAATACTTCCTCTCCTTCCTCAGAAAAATCCATGCCTCCCCTAAAGGTTATCCCTAAATATATACCTAAGTATGGTGAGGTATATTATCTCTAGCACCAATGTGGCAGCTATCACACTGAACATTTCCACATCCTTCAATAACATCTTAAGGATAACCTTATATCTATTCTTAAACCTTCTTCTATTCCTCCCATAGGTCATCCCCATAAAAAGGCTTCTCCTTCTTATCCCATGGCTCCACATCTAGCAGTTCCATCCCCTCCTATGGTCCCTTCATCACCTTATATGCCCCATGATTCCTTCACCTGTGGATCTTCCCTCACCCGTGGATCCTTCTCCACTGATCTCCCATAGAACCTGCTCCCATGCATTCTCTTGAACATTCCTTGCCTAATTTCCATCCTCAACATGATCCATTGAGTATTCCTACTTTTTTAGTTAAGGAGATTAAAAGATAAGTATTTTTCTTATTTTAATTGAAGTTTGATGAGACATTAGCTACAGTTTGTATCCAGCTTCATAAAGATTTATCTGATGTATTGGATAATGTGTGTAGGAAAATTTATCAGTATTTATGAGCACATGCATGGTGTCTTTACATTTACATTTTTATTGGATGTGTGCTCTAGCTTTATTTTTATCTATCTATTATATCATTTGACACTATGTTAAGTTCATATTTTTATTAAAGTGATTTTACCTTTTGTACTATATCTTTCTTATATTGTCATTTATATTTGCATATAACTATATTTCTTTATCATTACTTTCTCTTTCTTTTTTGAGTTTCTCTAAAAAATCTCTTCTTGTGTCTTAATGATTGTTTTCTCTCTTATCTCTATTTTTCATGGATAATTGTCACTATGACTTGGTTATACCAACCTTATTCCCTTTGGTCCTTGTCTCCTTTTATCATGTGATTAGTTAGCAAATAATGTATTTCATTATAATATCCTTTCACCAATCCATCTTTGGATCTCCTTTTTCCCTTCTTCCTTTATTTCAAACTAAGCATATACACGATTGAGACTTGAGATCACATGCTAGTTCGTTGTTAAGCCCAAGTGTCCTAGTTAGTCTTTGTCTTTGGTTACTTAGCTTCCTTTAGCCTTAGCCTAAAGCTCATTCATGTGTATCACTATATCTCTCATGATTTGTCATTCAAAATTTTTATGGATGAATCTTAAAAGGCGATAAAAAATTAAAATCCAAATCATTTGACAAAAGGCAATGATATAAAAGGCAAAAATATTTTTAAAATTCAAAATTACACTAAAAGACATGATTCAAAGCACATCTCCTTCTTCTACTCAATTTTCAAACTCAACAGTTGGCCTCATGATAGAGCTGAGGTCCTTTGGGGTGTGGTAGGCCAGTCGATTAGAAAAGGAGCATAAAAAAATCTTTTAGTGCTACATACTTTCTCATGCAAGTACCTAATCTTTACAGTAGACTGATAAGTCTGGAAGGGGTCTTGAAGAATAAGGAACACGTCATGGGAAGGTAGGTCTATTTTACCTTTTCTTGTACCAATATACTTTCATGAATTGATCTTAGTAGCAGACTTATTTACCTATAACGCTTTGTGTCTATAGATAATATGTTTCCTTTATACATTGATGGTCACTAGTCACTTAGTGTATTCTCATATCCTTAGTATGCCTCTTGCCTCCTAAGGTATTCTCATAAGATGCCTAAGTCTTGATTTTTACACTCCCTTTTTAATTCCCTATATCCCTCATATTTTCTCTTAAGATTTTATTTTTTTACCATCTTGTTTTACCATCCCTTGGTTCTTTATAATTAGTCATTTTCTTGTTATTACACATTTGACAACTTGAAATAGTGTGTAGTACATTTTTTTGATTGATTATATTTTACCAAGTCCTTTTTTACGTATTTTTTTTACCCATGCATGTGTTTTACATAATACTAGAAAAGAAACCACATCTCGTATATTTCCTATAGCATATACAACAACAAATACATACATGTTCTAGAAAGAAATATATCCAAATAATCCACAACCACAACCATAATGATGACAACATACATAATCAAAATCAATATTCCAAAATGATACATCATATACATATATATCTCATGAGTTTTTGATACAACCAATAAAACCATATACAATACTCTAGCCCTATGGTTGGGTTCCATCCTATCTATCTTATGGCCTAGCCACTCTACTTGCTGAAGCCTTAGCCTTGCTCTTCCAAACACTACACTATAAAGAGGCCATCTGAGATCTCATTCCCTTTACCTATCCTTATGGGTGCACTACCTACACCTGTGCCTACACCAACTAGGTTAGGGTTGTTATATATGCCTGTGTCATCTATATCACTTTATCTAGATGTGCATCTCTCTCTTTTGCCAAGGCCTACCATGCTTGTATCTTACCTACACCCATCTCTATGAGTGGCTGCATCCTCTCTCTTTATACTCGTATCTACCTCATTACCTCTCTTACTAATCTAAACTAGATCGCTTGAGTTGGGGTAGATGGTACACTAGGGTCCTCTAATGCAGGAGGGTCATATGGCTATAGAGTCTCATCTAAGATGTCATAGAGTGCTCCCCTCACAAAGGACCTCTATCTCTCCTCATAATGCTCAACTACATCTATAAAATCAAACCCAAATAGATATTAGATCACTATTATATCTCACAATATCTACCTATCTCTAGTATCTATTTCATAATAAAAACTTAAGCAATAATTTAATCCTCTTTATTCTCTATCTATGTCTCAACCACTATGGTCTCACCATCTGCATGACTACCTAGCACAATCTCTCCATCTATGTGACCTCCTAGCACCTCCTATATAGGTTTCCTCATCAATACAAATCTAGCTATCATGGATTACATCCACCTCAGCCTATACCTAAGTGTCCTCTCTATCATCTAACTCTCCTCTAGCTCACCTATTAGGTTATTAAGGATGGTGATAGTCTCCACTCTCTCCTTTTCCTCCTACCTTTATCAACATCATGTCATCAGTGGTAATTTATCATCTCATTATGGAGATGCTGATATCTTTGGTGCCACTACCTTCATACCCCCTCCTCCTACTCTACTCCCTATCATGCTCACCCAGTTTATGGTTACTCATGATGTGGTCTAAATGTCAGCCCATCATTGGTGGTCCTAGTCCCCTCCTCCCCCATGGATCTCTCACATGCCAAACCAACTACTTGGGCATCAATATCAATGCCACTATATGAGGTAAGCCCATCTAACCTAGTACTCGTACCACTAGATGTGGTTCTCTCCACTAAGTATAGTGTCCAACCACCTTTATTCTCATTGTAGTTGGTGTAACTATGTCCTATCTTGAAAATATAGTCATTATATGCCCATATGGCTACCACACGATGTCTATGCATCTAATCGTCTACAATACTAGCACATGGGGTATGACCTATGCTACTTGGTCCTCTCTCCATCTCCACACTCGAGGCGACCAATCATCGACTACATGGGGAAACCTAGTTGGCCGATACATAGAAAACCTCTCATATATCCAAGCCATTAGTAATATGATCACTCTTATCAACTTCTACCATCCGACCATCACCTCATACATATCATGTATGAGCTAGACCTAGATGACAAAACCAAGATCATATACTACTCCCTCCTCTAGGATCATCCTACTCAAGGCTACCAAAAATAGTGGTACTTTGTCATCTAACTTGTGATATAGCACTCATTGTGTCATAATACCTATCACATCCTTATATATATCTAAAATATATGATGTCTATAAGTTAAAGATGAAGACTCTCTTACTTGCCAATATCATCTTTGAGCATGTAGCCCACACATCTAAGGCTCTCCTCTCCTCCATGCCTTTTGGTATCCATGTAGTTACTGGTGCTCCTACTATTGGTATCCCTAGGATGACATGTACATCATCTAGAGTGATATCTACCTCTACCATGTCCCCATACACGTCTCATCTGAAGGTGTTAATCAATTATTCCTAGCATCCCATGAACATGACTAATAGATCAAGACTCAGGAGAATCCTAAACATATCAACTATCCCTCCTAGGCCTATAGATATTAGTCTAGAGCTATCTTCATTCACCAAGCACTTAAGTAGATCTGGTAGCCATGATGCATCTACCAATCACCAGAATCTAGGTCATCCCTACAATCAGGAAACAATAAAAGATGTATTAGATCTTCCATGCCATGTATAATCATAATACATTATTTTTACAACTTCAATAAAATATAAGAATAAATTACTTTAATTTATTAATTTTTACCTATTTTTAGCCTACTCAGTCTTTTTTCCCCTTATTTGATCATTTCAAGCCATTCTAGCCTTCTTTTAGCCTTTTGCACACATATTTGTACCATTTTGGTTATTTGGTCAACCTAGTTTGACCAAAATTTCCTTATTTTTGACTTGGTTAACTTAAAAATCTAAGTCAACCCTCTTATTTTCCCCTCCCTAGTACTACATTTTCATCTGGACTTTTTGGATCAGTTGGCCAAACTATACTAGGTCAGTAGTTTGTAAAACATATAGGGTCAACACATACCTACTAGGTTGGTAGTGTGGATTTTGCTCATTTTTAGCCTACTGGGTCGACTGGGTTGACCTAGTTGTTTTTCCCTACTGACTCCTTGCATTTTCCTAAAAAAGTGCCTTCTAGCGGTTTTCTCCCTAATTCCTTCAAACCCATTTCCTGTCTTGGTTTTTCCTTCCTATAGAATCTAATTTAGATTCATTCTAACATTTAGAAATGCTATAAATTAATTTTTTCTAAAAATACACTTAATTCTTTAAAATACTCCTAAATTGGCTTAAAATTCATAGTTGTATACTTGTAATGTACCTGTTGCTACTCCTAGATCTCCCCCTCATCTAGCTTGTCATCTCCTCACCATCCTAGCTCATTTGGTCTCCAGAGCTCTTTTTCTCTCCTTCACAAGTCAAAATAACCAAATGACTTGTCTTTCCCCTACTTACAAAAAAAATTTAAAATTTAAAAATTTCAATTATTTTCAAGCTGATTCCTTATTTTATCTAGATCTTTATTTCTGTTCATCCATTTTTTAAACTATAAAATGCATTGGATTCATGATGATGTAAATAATTTTTTCCACTACTATATGTTTATTTTTGATTTTTGGCTATTTTCACACTAACTTCTATAGGTTCACCTTGTGTTCTTCACATTGAGCACCTTTACATCTCTTGCAGTATACTTATTTATCTACAACACTAAAGTAAGTAAAGGTATGTGTTTTTCAATTCTATCCTTTCATTTATTTTATTTACTGCTTACTCCAATTTAATTAGCATTAACATTGTGTGTTATCATATTCTATCCTAAAGCACCATCTTGTGTTGCACTTACATGACACATGATGAGCTTCAAGTGGGGCATATGTATACACATAATATTTTCAAACCATAATCACTTAATGATACTTTGTATCTTGTAGGAACCCATCAAGTCTTAATCTCTCTGAATGCACGCCTTAAGGGGTGCACCAAGAAAGGGGTGGGTAGACCATTGGTGCGTTCCACTTTCATTCTACACACTTGTCTCTTAAAACCATTTACCCTAATCTTATTATTCTCTATTGTACCCATTCCAAACATTTGTCATATCATTATGCTCCTTTTTCTTGCCTTGACCCCCTTTCATTAGTTGACTATACTAGGTCAATTAGGTTGACTCTATAATTTTTAGCCTTTGATTACTATATAGGGTTGACTAGGTCAACTTTGTACTATTTTTGGGTATTTTCACTTGAGAGTTTTGTTATCCCTTCGATTGACCTAGATTGGGACCTAGTGATTTATCTCCCAAAAACATACAGGGTTGATCGGGTTGACCCAGTATAACTGACATATTCAGAAAGATTTAGGGAAAGATCTACTTATATATAGAAGATAATTTCCAACCATTTAAGAATATAGAAGTAAAGAAGAATAAGTGAGAATGAACATATACTTATTGACCATTCTACTTAAGAAATAAAGCTTAGGGTTCCATACTTTCTTTAGAGATATGGATCTTATCTTTTAGATGCATAAATATGTTGTGTATCCTAGAGATGATTTATCTTTTTTATCCTTACATACCAAAAAAATATCTTGAAAATCACCTTGGTCAAAGATATATTAAGGCTCGGTAGGTTCATCTTCAAAGATAAGTATTCCTAACTTTAATTCTCTTTTGTAAGAGTAGATAGATAATGCAGTTGTACGTCTCTCCCATCCATTAGGATTTCATATACATTGATGCGAGTATATGTCTTCTATACATGTTTAATTTAGTTTGTTTTATTTCTAACCCCCAATTTATGCCACAAGATTTGGTGTGCACTATATTATATTTACTTTATTGTTTATTAGAATAGAGTGAACATTAAACCTATGAATCTTTTAGGGTTGTTGCGTGATTGTGTTAGACTGTAGGATTTAGAACCCTTCCTAACATGGTATATTATGATAAGTGATCCCCTAATTAGTTCTGTTAGATCCCCATGTTGGTCATTCTACCTCTTAACAAATGTATTCCCAATCATATGTTTAGGTATGCTCTATCTTCTCTGAGCTAGGATTGATTTATAGACATGATGCATTTCTAATTGCATACATTTTCTTACTAGTTAACAACTGTTGAAAGGTAGTTAGAGAATTTATTTTGATATAAATCTTGTAAATTTTTATTTTTTTAGTTAGTTCTCATATGTATTCGAAGGTGAGGGGAAAATATGAATAATGAATCACTAGTTTTGATAAGATATCTACAATCCTATTTTTCTATGCATATAAAGGAGGAATGACTGTATGTTGATTACTCAAAGGGATTAGGTTAAAAATACAATTTTTTATGGTGTTTAAAATTAATTGAGTGATTTATTTTTTATTAAAATCATTTGAATAAGTTCCTTTGTTACTTGCTATTGCCATTTGGCTTTGAGAACATTTAGTCCCATTGAAACTTTATATATATATATATATATATATAATAAAAAATAGCGTATTGAGAATGAGTATGATAGGAGCATCAGAATGAGTGAGATTTTATTCTATAATGTGAATGTAATTGTGTCAGGGCATATAAACCTGATTTAGAGTGTTGAAATCCTTTAGAGAAGCCTAAACATTAAGACAATGTTTTTAAGAACTTGTAGACTGTGTCTGCACACACAATGGGTTCAAGAAATCAAGATAAGAATGAAATAGAGGAATGGTGTATAAAATATGATTTTAATATGTATATTAAGGTATTTTAATTATTTTTTAAATTGGAAAAATTTAAAAATTGGGTTAGAATTCCAAAAACCTCAAGATAGAGCTCTTTGTAACCTGTAAAAGGTGACTGTGTGTTTTATGTGGCCAAGAATGTGAATAAAATCTTGAACAGAGAATTGGAAGTGAAGAAATAAAAGTTTGAAAATGTGTATTTAATTTCCCTAAACTTAAAACAATTTTCAAAAAACTTTGAAAGCTTAAGTGAACCGTTTGAAAGCAAACTGAATGCTCTTAGGCTCCTACTAAGTTTGTAAGCCCTAATATAGGGTTTTAGCTTTCAAATGAAATTTTTATACATTATACCTAATGAAAACTCACCAAAATTTGTCATTTTATTTGTGTCAAGGTAAGTAAATATATTTTGAAGGTTTTGGTGTTTTTGAGTATGGTTACATACTATTGTGAGGAGTTGTTTGTAAATAGGGATTATAAAGGCCTAATTAGGCCTAATAGAGAGTTAAGAAGGGATAGAAAAAGGCTTCCCACTAGGAGTTTAAACTTGAAATTTCATTAATAATTCAATATTGATATAAGGTACCTAAATCAATAAAATTATTTCTCAAATTCATCTGCACACTTCCGTATAAACAAAAATTCTCCAAAGAAAGGCTATTAGAGACTGTGTTGAGAAAATAGATTTATGTATGAAGGGAGTTAGATATTTGAGGGGTTTGTGCATGGAATAAAGAGTCATAAAATATTATAATTAACATATTTAATATGTTAATAATCATTCAAACAAGCATTGATTCTTATAACCATTAGTGTGCATATGAATTGTATCTCTTGATCTAAGAAGTGTTAGTTGAAAACAAGGTTAAGTGCATTATTTTGATCTAACCTCTACATCAGTATCTAATAATCCAAGGAGGGAATTAAATCTTATTTAGTTCACCCACCAATAGTGCTTAATGTGATAGTCCTCATTTGATACATGTATGCATCTGTAGATGGATTGAATATTTATGATGCTTTACTTGATTCAGATAGATTAGGCTCATGGATTGGTTAAGGGATACTCAAAATGAATATAATGTAATTTGGGAAGAATAATGAAGTTTTGCTTAGTGTGAAATAGTGTAACCATGCATTAATAGTGAAATTACGAAAGTAGTAAAAGAGGTGGCCTAGATGCACTTTTATATAAATCCAAATGGGTAAAACCTCATGCTACCTTTCCTAAAAATATGAATGAACCTATAAGGGAGGGTTTAACTTTGAAAAATATTTATTAATAGGGTAAAGGGAAATATCAACCCATAAGGTCAAGATTATCTACTGATCCCAACCCGTATACATCGATTTGATCTTGGAAGGGAAATATTTGATCTCAAGGATTTGAAATGTCTATATAAATGCTTATAGATGTTTTTAGTGACTAAGAGTATTTATGTAAGTGTAAAACAACAAATTAAAATGGATGGGCCTGCACAAGTACTTAGGATAAAGTGAGGTGGTGAAATATGACCAGTTAAGTGCTCAATTCAATTAAGGTAAATGTGGGCTAAAATTAACATATCAAGGATTCATGACCAAATTTGAGTATCTACATTTTTCCTACCTTTAATCTAGAAATTAAATTACTAGATTAAAATAAAATATGTACTTAAGTCTGTACAATACACTTTTCCTTTGGGAGAAATATCCAATAATGTAAGGCATTCCATAGTGAATTATATAATGATGTAAAAGTAGTTATTGTCCATATGTGAAATTAAAAATTGAAATGTAACTTGAATTTTAAAAGATTTTGAAGAACAAGGAATGAGTACACTTGTGTGTGTGAAATTTTTGTTTCTCTTATAACTTCACTTGAAGATGATGTTTCCTTGGATCATTAAAGAATTGGTGCTTCCCATGAGGCACTTGGAGAGATTAGTTCTTTTGTTGAACCATGGATAATTAGGGGTGATCAAACCCCAATTTGAAGTGAATGTGTATATAAAATAGATCCCATTAAGGAATTCATAAACCTAAATTATAGATGTTGGTATTTGTAACCCTAAGAGAAAAATGGGTTGGAATCCATAAAGGATTCATAAACTATAATGCTAGAAGGTGCTGAATCTCTAATATGCACTATACACTTTAACTGAATAAACCACTACAAATGGCATATAGATTCAATTATCACTTTATTTCTTAGGTCCTATATGCATGATTAAAAGAGAATGTATAACATCCATGCTCTTAACATAGGCACAAATAATTAGTAATGAAAGTATAGCATGGATTAATATCATTCCCCATAAATTTAAAAAATAGTACAGTATGCATGAATTTGTATCATACTCCCATGTGATAAATGTAAAATCTTTAATTGTATGTAAAATTTGCAAATTTTTATTTGAAGCTTGTGTGTATATGCCCATATATATACACCCAAAATATATGAATACTAAATTTTTCCTGTAATGTGAATGCATATGCATGGAATATACCCCCATAATCTATACCGATAATTAAAATTTTGAACCACTATGAATTCTTTGAAATTGTATTTTGTACCAAAATTAATTTTTTCTCATAAAGGCTTATCTTTTTATAATGAAATTACTTAAATGATTCATAATAATGGAATAATATATCATATAATTAAGATCAAAATAAACATATCCACAATAATAATTGGTGAAATAGTAAAATACTTGATAAATATGATTGAGCCACTTCGAGGGGGCAACCTCCACAATAATGTAATATGAACATAATTCACAATATGATGATCAAAGACTAACCAATACCTCTTATATATACTCTAATTAGTATGGTTATTATGTAGGCTGACCTTATGATGACCTTACTAAGAGCACAAAAAAATGTAACAAGGTAATATGAAATGTATGTAAGCCACAAGTTAGTCACACATATCCCTAGACACACTATAGGTTAACGGTGTAACACACCCATCCTCCTCAAAACAACATTGAACTCAATGTTGAATAGCTCTATATTCTAATGTAGGAAATATTCTTCTTCCCATGTTGTATCTCATGATTCAAATTCTTCCACTTGATAAAATACTTATTAATCTCTCTTGCTCGTAGCCTTTTAGTGCATATGTGAAAGATCTCCTTAGTTTTCATAATGACTCTACCTTCTTCATCCAGTTATGGTAACTTAGTTTGGGTATAAACTCTTTGTACAATTACCTTCTTTAGGCAAGATACATTAAAAACATAATGTATGTAAGTGTACTAGGGTAGTTCCAACTTGTATGCTACATTGCTAGTTTTATGCAGGATCTGGTAAGGGCCATAATACTTAGGAGAAATTTTGTTATCCTTTTTATGTTTCTTTAGAGACATATAATTATATGGTTGAAAGAACACTTATATCAAAATTCGTCTCACTACAATGCTAATCTGCTTGTTGCTTCATTTGATTTTGTGTCATTACTAAATTCTCTCTCAAACTAGTCAGTACCTCTTGTTTATGTTAAATGTGTTCTTCAACAACTCAAACCTTGGGCTACACCTTTAAGAATAAAGTGATGGATGGGGGATGATAACCATAAAGTGCCATAAATTGAGACATTTTGGAAGAGGTATGGAAACAAGTGTTATACCACCATTCTACTAGTGATAACCAATTAACCCATCATTCCTATTTATATAATGAAAAATAATGGAGATACCCTTATAAGATTTTTTTGGCTACCTCTATTTACCCATCAGATTAAGGATAATCAGATGAGATATGAACCACCTAAGCACCCAAAATGTGAATAGATCAATCTAAAAATTATTGATAAAGATGGGATCATGATCACTTATAATGATCTTGGGAGTACCATGCAATTTTTGAAATATACTGAGAAAAGCCATATTTACTTTACTAGCTATTAATTCTTATGATAAGGTACAAAAATGAACATATTTTTTGAGCCTATCCATAATTACCAATATGACATTTTTAATTTTAGACCTTGGCAACCCTAAAATGAAATCCATGGAAAATTTCTCTCACCTCTAGTTAGGGATGTATAAAGGCTATAGAAGATATGGTGTCTTAATTGTTTCACCTTTGTTTTGTTGACAAACCATGTAGTTTTCCATAAATTTATATATATCCCCTTTGGATTATTTCTAAAATAAATCATGCTTGATCCTATGATATTGGAGATACATAAAGCTCCAAAAGGATTTTATGTTTGAGGATATAGTTTTTACATAGGTATAATCTATCTTTATAACATAACACATTCCCTTTCCACTCAAATTTTTGAGAAACATCATAACCTTATTGAAAATTTTGAATCAAAACCTATGTATCCATATCATTCAACCATTCATATCTTATATCTTTTAGCCAATTTGCTTGCCAAATAGTCATTGTGCATAACAATACCTCAACTGATTCATTCCTCTTGGATAATACATCTATTACCACATTATATTTTCCTTTATTATAGACTATTTAAAAGTCATATCCCAAAATTTTAGTCACTCATTTTTTTTGTTCTTATAATTAAAATCATTATTTCAAAAAATATTTTAGACATTCATGATTGGCCTTTACCTTAAAGTGTCTACCCATCAGATAATATCTCCATTATTTAAATGCATGAAGAATAATCATCATATCTTTCTTATATATTGGCTTGAGTCTATTTTTAACTTGATTTTATGACTCTTAAATGTAATGGGTATTCATTTCTACATGATTATTTCCCCTATGCCATATCCTAATGCATCACACTTAATAATAAAAGTTTTGGAAAAATCAGGGGTAGCTAAAATTAGAGTGGTGCACATAGGGTCCTTCATAGTCTTAAATTCCTTGTAGTTATTTCATTCCACTATAAGGATTATCTTTTAAACAAGGCTATCAGTGGAGATACTATGCTACCATAATTTTTTACAAATCGGTGATAAACATGTTAGCCCCAAAAATTTGTAAAGGTTATTTAGGGTCTTTAGAACTTTCCACTCCATCATAAATTTATCCTCTTAGGGTAAAATTTGAATCCTTGATATGAAATAATATGACCCAAGTACTCCACTTATTAGAATTCAAAAACATGTTTGGAAGGTTTGGCATAAAATTGATGTTGTTCCAAAACAAATAGTACATGTTTCATATGCTTCAAATGTTCTTCCTAAGTTTTGTTGTATATTAGGATGCTATCAAAAACACCAACAAAAACTTCCTTAAAAAGGTATAGAAATAATATTCATTAAACTCTGAAATGCAGATGGTACATTTATGAGACCAAAAGGTATGACCATAAACTCATACTGGCCTTCATGAGTTCTGAAAGCTATTTTAGGGATATCCTCATCTCTGATCCAAATTTGATGATACCCAAAATGAAGATCTAGTTTGGTAAAATAAACAACACCATGTAATTCATCCAAAAAAACATCAATTATTAGAATAGGGAACTTATCTTTGATGGTTTAATTTTTGAGTCCCCTATAGTTTGGGTACATCCTCCAAGTGTTATCCTTCTTACACACCATGACCACTATGGATGAATATTCACTTTGGATATATTTGATAATACCTACCTCCAACATCTCATGTACCATATTTTAAATTTAATTCTTCTAGGCATATGGATACCTATATGGTCTGATTTTTGGTAATGTACAACATGGAATTAGTCTTATGACATGATCAAGTTCTCTTCTTGGTGGTAGTTCTTTTGGCATGACACCAAAAATAGTTGGATGGTCATCAATAATCATCGTTACATTAGGATGTGTAGACACATTTTTTGGTTGAAATTTTATGGAAAACAATCATGTTACAAATCATTCAACCCATTTTTTAAGAATCTTCGTCATATGATGGGAAGCAACCAATTATGGAGTTTTTTTAATAATCCACATAATTTAAATGTACTACCTTTAGAATGAAAGCACATGAACAATTCTTATAAATTTATCTCTATTGTGCCGAAAGTTGTGAGCCATTATACTCCCAAAACAATGTCAACCCCACCCATGGGAATAAAAAACATATGAGAAAATAACATGTAGCATCCCATAACAAGATTAATACTATGGTATTTTCCAAAATAATTGATTATGGCACCATCTGCAATCATGACCTAAAATTTTAGATTTGGGTAAATAAAAAAAATGAAAGGAGTAGCCAACTTACTATTGATGAAGTTGTGTGTACTTCCTGAGTCAAGTAACACTATCACCTTATATTCTTTTAGGAAACCTACCACCTTAAAATTTTGAGGATTACTAATAATTAAAAGTGCATGATAGGATATAGTAGGGTGATAATCTTTAGATTCTTCCTCTAGCTCTTCCATAACCTCACCTAATGCCTCATTAGCTTTTTCATCTTCATTTGTGCCTTCAATGTAGAAAAACATTCTTTTCAGCACATTTATGTCCTTTGATCCACTTGTTTTCACAACTTAGACACAACCCTTTTGACCCTTATCTTAAATTTTCTAAGGAGTCAATATTATAGGTTGAGGAAATGATTGTGTTATAGAATTATGCTCATGAACATTAGTGAAAGCCCTTTGTTTAACTAGATACCTTGCGCACTAATGGTATGGATTCAGATACTAAATCTGGATTAAACATGTGAACCTTAAGTTGGATGTTATCCTTGAGCCCACCCAATAATAGGTCAGTCATGTTTTCCTCATTGATGTCATCTATACATAAGGATATATTATGGAATTATTGAATATAATCCTTAATAATCCCTATTTGTCACAACTTTACTAACTGACTGAAGTAGTTTTTTGATACATTATTATGATATTACATACTAAATCTAGATTAAACATGTGAACCTTAAGTTGGATGTTATCCTTGAGCCCACCCAATAATAGGTCAGTCATGTTTTCCTCATTGATGTCATCTATACATAAGGATATATTATGGAATTATTGAATATAATCCTTAATAATCCCTATTTGTCACAACTTTACTAATTGACTGAAGTAGTTTTTTGATACATTATTATGATATTACATCTATAACTCCTTAGTAAATACTAATTAGGTAACAAAAAGGTCCTTATTTTTATTTTAATCACATAACCACTTATACCAAATGAATTACTCAGGTTATAGATATAAAGATGCCATGACCACCTTTTTCACACATGGGGTCTGATGTAGATCAAATAAAATTTCTATTTTATTGATCCAAGTGAGTGTATTTTTACCATAAAAATTTTGTACTTCCATTTTTAGTGTAATGTGTTTCGAATTGGTATTGGATTTGTGATTGTTTTGATTGGGAGAACCTAAATGGAGCAGTGGAGGATTATTTTTCATAAGTTAAGCTACAAGAGTGGTCAACTGCCCATTGATATTTTCTAATTGACGCTTAACAAAATTTATGCACCCTTTGACCCTAGTAATATCCCATTTTATCACATCGATATAATTTTTATTCAACATGCTTTGTATATTTGATTGAAGTTGGTGAACTACCTCCAAAACTAAAGGATATGAAGTTTAGAGCTCCATGTTGTCCTCGTGAGGAGTTTTTGGAGTGTCTCTATCTTTTTTGTGGTCATGAGTGTTAGCACCAACCATGAAAAACCCCTCATTACCCCTATTATTATCTCATCAAGATGAATAAAATGACTACTAAATTACACAAGGGTGCAAAAAAAATTATAGACCAAAGAAAAAGACTTCAAACAATATCACAGTGACCAAAAAAATCAATTCTTCCAAGACCACAAGTTATTTTTTTTTGATATTTTAGCTCTCAAGATAACTACAACATCAAATTAAAAAAGAATTGAAAAAAATTGTCCAAATTGACCCTCTAAAACCACTTGTAATGAAATTACTTATATGTTTCATAATAATGGAATAATATATTATAGAATTAAGATAAAAATGAGTAGATCCGCAACAATAATGGATGAAAGAATAGAATACTTATTAAATATGATTGGGACACTTCAAGGGGGGAACCTACACAATAATGAAATAAGATCAAAATTCATAATATGATGATCAAATACTAACCACTACTTTCTATATATACTCTACTTAGACATGGTCATTCCATATTATGACCTTACTAAGAATATATAGAAATGCAATAAGATAATATGAAAGGTATGTAAGCCACAAGTTGGCCACACATATCCCTAGACATGGTAGAGGTTAAAGGCGTAACACTTTGTATGAAATTCCCATGAAAATTAATGCATTTTTAGGTGAGGGATGTGACATGAAAGTTACTCATCTCAAAATAAAATTTGATTATATCATGCATATCAAAATTTAGTCATTCAATATCATAGCATATGTGAAAAGATATGTCAATATAGTAAGATATCTATCATTCAAATCATGTATATAAAATATGAGGTAAGGACTAACATGTCAAATTTAGATAAATGTATTAATGATGCTTATAGTATTAATTTTAATAGAAGAGGCTTATGTCATAGTTGGTACATGATATGAATCATGAAACTCAACAAACTCAAAAAGCACACAAACACAACAAAAAATAATGGAACATAATGTCAAACAATAAGGCCAAGGGTATATAAGGGAAATGTTCAAATATCACATAAACAAAGGTTGCACACACAAGGCCAAGTATCACAATAAATGGACATGTTAAAATATTGCACATTTAAAATAATGATCTCATAGAGATTCTCAAATAATTTTAACACAAGGGCCAAGGGTCACATATAATAAACAATCAATTTTCACACAAGGGCTAAGGGATACATCATAATTATAATCACTTATCAATATCAACTTTGAAAACATCATAATTATAATAACTTATCAATATCAACTTTGAAAATGGGATAATTTTAGACTCAATGATATAAGCATCATTGCATTTGACAATTCTACTCAAAAACAAAATGTGACTATGCACTATTCTATCATTCACAATCTATTGAAACTAATATAATGATAATATTTGAATCCAATATGTGATATTATAAAATATTTAAAAAATCAAATATTTATAACTTGACACATCTTTCAAGCCAATCAATTTTATACTCTCATTGTTCACCTCAAAAGGGGGAAAACATGGGGTACAAATATACACATTTCTAAAAAAATGATATTTAGTCACTTATCATGTCATAATGCAACTGCAAAGGTTTAGATATTATTAAAATAATGGGGGAATTTCCCAGGCACATATAATCAAAATTAGAAAGCACACATTATATATTTAAAAAATGCTACACATTAAATTTCAAAATTAATGTAAACATTCAAAAATTTAATCAATAACACACTTTATAGTTTCAAAACAATAAAAAAGTTTTAAAATTTAGTTATTGGCAAAATCACAATTTCAAAGTTGCAAAATATTGAAAAAATTCAGTTATTGACACATATTATGGAGGCATATGACATTGCACATTCGCTCCTATCTCAATTTCAAAGAATGAATTCATAAAGTTTTAAAAACACTATTCATAATGAACATTTACATATAGTTACAAATTATATAATTACAATGGGGCACAATATAGTTTTATGGCATATTTTTTAGTTTCAGACATGATAGGAGCATGGGTGTAATTCATTATCTTGTGATCATGATTTTAAAAAATAGAATGTACTAGAATATACTAAAATGTTGCAATTATATCATAAACCATCTGTAGTGGCTAATCTAGTTTAGGTGTATAGTGCATGGCTTGGAGTTTATTGCACACTTCAACATTATGCATGTGATTTTGTAAGGATTTAAACTTGTTTCACATCTTGGGGTTATAAATATTAGTGAAATTAAATTTAGGTTCAACGTCCCTCAGTGAGTGTTATTTATTTTATATAAGTATAATTCAAATTAAGGTTTGATTACCCTCAATTCTCTAGTCTTCAACATAGTTTATCTATAAACAATTTACTATAGTTCGCACATTGAGGATTTTTTATTCCTCAATGGTTATATCTATCGCATTACCACTTGAAATATTATTCATTTATTTGGATAGGAAATGTATTGACACTACAACTCCCCTTATTTTCTCCATGACACTCCTACTTCTCCATGGAACACATACAAGTGTAGTTATTCCTTTATTATTATTTACAGTATTTCATTTATGGTTATATCTTTCATTTATATTGAATAATGATGGAATATGATTACATAAATTTCATTTTGTAGGGATAACTTGATCATCATGATGACACATGATATATCTACACAATAATTACTTACAAGAGTTTGCATTCTATTTCCCCCTTTTATCTAGTTTTTGTAGTTTCACTAAAATTATAGATTAAAGGGGGATGATGGGGGAGAAATGTAGACAACCAAATTTTCAAAACACTTATTTTTAATTACTTTATTTACATAGGTCTTAGCTTATGAATAAACACTTAATGGTGCACATTTATTACATTTCCCCTTTTCACTTTATGACTTTTCTTATATTATTCACCTTTCTTATATTATTTTATTAGATTTTATGAATTGACTAACCCCTTTTAAAGTATTTTAAGTGTCTTAACCCCTCCTTGAGTCTTTTAAATTTCTTAACCCCTCCTTAAGTATTTTAAGTTTATTAGCCCCTCCTTGAGTCTTTTTAATTCTTTTTGAGTTGGCCCCTTGTGTACACCATTAAGTTTAATTCAAATTCTAATAATCCATGTATAAAAAAAATTATTATAAGTCATTTTATAAAAAACACCATCATCTTTTAAAAAATATTTACATGCTTTCAAGAACATATTCAAAGTTACATATTTGCTTACACTAATTGATAGAGTTATACTTTGAAGTACTATTACATTTGCATGCTCGTGCCAAAAAGTGAACCATGAGAAGAAGTATTTAGATTTTCATGATACATACATACCTATAATGGAGAATTACATTGGTCTCAAGCCTCTTAGCTATGTAGGTAACACTCAGATTACATAAGTTTTTTTAGGATAACTCAGACATTCCCACTACCCCCATTTTTTCCTACTTTGTTATTTGATGTTTGTCTAGTGTATGTGTAGGAAATTAGGGTTTAAATATTAAAAGTTTATGTGATCATAAAAAAAAGATTATAAAAGTGAAAATGAACAATACTAAAGCATTCACACCTCTCGAGAAAGTTTTAGATCTTCATTGTCAAAGGACATAATTGACCAACATCACAAGATCAACCAACATACCTCCTTGAGTATCTTGCTCATATTTTAAGCTTAAAGTAATGCCCATTCTAAAGAAGTAAGGTTATAGTCAGTTCGTATAGTCTTCATTCAATCTATCAACCTACAAAAATTAGGAAAGTATACCAAAACAAGATAAGTCTTTCTATGTTTCTTTACTTTCCTTACCATGCTTGCCAAACTTGAATATCAAGAAATGTGTTTATTGAAACTTTATTATTTTGTTTATTTCATAAATTTACATGAAAATTAATATTCTATTGATTTTATCTAATTAAGAGTTAATATTACACAATCCACATTTTAGATAAAACATAAACCAATCAAGAGCATAGTCTCTTAAGTTTTTTGGAAATAACTTAGTTAAAAATTTATCATAATAATAAATTTATAAGTGAGAAGCATAAAATGATATAATATAGTGAAAAAGATCTCCTTTTTCACTAAACAATACAAATTTGTAAGTGTAAAAGTGTAAAATGTTTTACATTTTCAATACACTACACTAAACCCTTTATTTATTTTTTTGAATTAGATTGGAACAAGTTTACCCAAATAAACAATAAAAATAGACCTAATTGTAAATTAATAAAATACTAAAATATTTTAAATGGAATAGTTATGGGTTTGAATTAAAAACTAATTTATATAAAGCTTATGTACTTTTGGAGGCTATATTAAGGTTTAAACAAATCCATACATTCTGGAAAAATTAAAAGAATCTTATAAAGTTTAAAATTTGACTAGGATCAAGTTGGTACACTACTAGGTCACTGAGAACTAACTAGTATGCTCTTGAAAAGTGTGTCCAACCTTGAAAAAAGAATTTACATATGTGTTCATATGCTTATATCCTCCAAAAATTCTCTCTTTATTTCTCATAATCCATTATGTATCTCCTGTAAATCCTTCTCCTTTATTAAAACACTAATCAACTCCACACACCTTGCAAAACCTTTAGAAATTGGTGTGGTTATGGGTGGATATCTTATTTACAAATCTATCCTTAGAAAATATGGAAATCAACACTTGATGCAATTAAAAATCAATCATGGTGATGCAATCCCTGATTGTTATATGTTCTTTAATACATGACAAAAAATAATGATGCAATATGAAGATTTGTTATAAAAATATGACATAATACTCTCTAATTCTATTTTTCATTATTATTCTAAACCTGATTTTTAAATCTTTTCACTATTTTTCTCCTTCAATTATTTCTCTCTTATTTGTTATATATGCACTAATGCACCTATGTATATATAGACTTATTAAATTTTAATAAATACCATAATGGAATATACGATGAAACACAACTAGAATACAAATTGATAAAATAAGACACAAAGATCATATAAACAAAGGGAATGGGTCAAAGGACCCATAAAAAAGGGGGACTAGTAGTGTACTAGTATACTTCTATAAAAATTACAAGATGCATAAGGGAACACATGGTGAAACATGGAGAAGAGTGAAAATAAATAACAAGGGAGGTAAATGGGGTCCCAAAAAAATAAACACACACATCAATAAGAGATTAAAATCAAATTATAATCAATTTGACCTAAATTACACTAAATCCATACAAACTAGCATCTTAAACTACCCCTAAACTAAAATAAGATGTCCACATAGTTCCCCACTTTGATGTGTGTGCATGAATACATATCAAAGTAAAATGAAAAAATTTACTTGGGAGGGATTGAAAAAAATGTTGTGGCTAAAAGCTATAAGAGTTCTCAAAATAAATATAGGAAATGATAATGATATGAAATCCAAAAGGAGGAGAAATGTTACCTTATCTAAAATTCCACCTCATGCAACTTATAAAAAAATAAACCATGTGCTCCTTGGAATATGGCACAAATATTTATGAAACCACTAAGAAAACCCATGAAGTTCATGAACAAGCATCCATTATCTTGTGTCCGGAATGTGAAAACCTAGGTACTTGAAAACATAAGGGAAACAATTTTAACTTAATCAATGTCTATATAAATCAATACTAAAGGAACTTTTGAAATCGATTAAAGGAAATGAAATATCATAATGAATTCACTTGGGTGTGTGAGAACCTCAATTTTTTTCTTTTGAATCCATATATTATAATCTGTATCATATTTGAATATTCATCTCCTTGACTATATCAAGTATAACATGCCTTATAACTCTTTGGGACTATTTCTAATTGTTGTATCAAGAATAATAATACATTATAACTTTGTATGATTGTTTTGTATCTCACAATAATTGGAGTCTTGAAATGTAAAATAAGCGGGTCATATGTGCCACTTCAAGGTGTGGGATGAACATGTGAATCACATATCTTAAAAGAAGTGGATTATATGTTCCATGCCTAAAATAGGAACAATAAAATATTGGATGTATAATATAATAATATCTCATCATTAAAGCATGTATGTATAACATAATATGGTATAGTCATAAAAATATACCTTCATGTAAGAACATATGTAATATACAACTTAACTCATGTATTCCCAAGTGAAAGAAATACATGGAAAAGGTTATAATGGTTTCCCCCTTAAATAGGCAAGGTATAAATAATATAATCATAATTAATATGAAGTTTCCCCTATGTGGGAAAGATACAATAATAAATCACAAGAAATAGTCTACCCCAATATGAAGAGGACAAAATTGATGTCAGCATAGGAGTATCATGCCCCCAATGATAAATATATAATCAATGAAACAAACAAATAGTATTCCCCATTATATGTAATTTGTAATCAATGAATCACAAGTAATAAAATTCCCTAATAGAAACAACATATAATAAATAAATCACAAGCAATAATATGCCCCAATAGATGCATGTTAATAACCATGAAAATTTAGGTAAACAAGAATATATCCAATCAAGGAACAATATGAATGATATAAATCATTGAATCAACCATATATAAATTTAGAGTAAATAAACAAATCAAGGAAATCACAACATGCACATACCAAGAATATCACACTCAAAGTAATAAAGAGAAATAATGTCACACATGCAAAGTAGACAAGTCAAGAAATATAATGTAAAGTAAATAAGAATAAGCACATGATATAAATTATAAAACTAAAGCCTTTATAGTAGGGGAGACAAGGGAAGCATGTAAATAGTCAATTATAAGCACACACATGAGGCAAGGGGTAAATAAATTAGGCATGCTAGATAGTAAGAAATATATCAAGCACATCAAGCACTCTATAACCAAAACAAAACACTCATTTAATAAAGCACAAAGAAACACTGAAGGAAAAACAAGTATAGAAAAAAATGTGCATATATAGAAGCACTAAGAATGCAAGATATATGATATATATCACATAAAATATCAATAGGATAAAGGAAAACACATAATATATAACTTGAATGAATTCTAGGAGCCATCCTTTAGGACACTCTCAATCAACTGTGGATCCATAATCATATAGATAAACTTGTAGGTCATGTAGCTAACTCAATAATACCATCATAAAAACATGAATAAATAATGTATAATATCCATTATTAATCATAATATTTTAAGTTTTGTAAGCATGTATAACTCAAATATAAAGGCAAATAAATGTTAGATAACATAGGATAGTCAAAGTAAAATCATCAAATAAAAATAAATCTAAAGGGTGAACATAATAATAACAAATAGGGAAGGGATTCCTACGAAGATATAAATTACCTTATAATTATGTGTGCACTAGGGAAAAGGCCCTGATATATATTGTGTTTTCATCGTGGGGAATTTCATGTAGTAATTTATGATGGGAGACAATAATAAAAGGTAATGGTTGCAAAGGAACTAACTCATTCAAATAAAACTAAGATGCTAGAATAGTGACACACATGTACATACATAATATACCCAAAATATCATTATGATAAATTAAGAAGTACTTAAAAACCATGAAATAATATGGAGAAGTAAGTCAATAAACAATCAAAATTTGAAATCATATTGTTGTCCCCCAAAAATATCACTCATTTTTGGGACAACCTATGAACTATTTTTGTTCAACAGACCAAAATCATCTCTCCCCTTTTCAAAAATTGCTCTGAGCATTCAAGTCCATTTTTCAAAGCTTTTCTAGAAATCTACGGACTCTATGAGCTTAAAACTATGAACTATGTAGATATGTTTCTATGGACTCATCATGCTTGAAATTATCAAGTTCAACAAGTTTAATGGCTTCTTCGGGCGAGTTCAATCAAAAGGGGGCAAGTTTCCAGCACTTAGGCATTTTTGAGACTGGTTCAACACCTTGGTTCAACCAAAAAGGGTTCATCAACAAACTTCTAAGCAAGGATTGAACCATTAAACCATTGAACCATTGAACCGCTGAACCTTGAACCATTTTGGTTCAAGGGTTCGATGGGTTCAAGGTTCAACGTTGTCAGCAAGCTTTAAGGAGTCAAACACTTTATCAAAATTCATCAAGTTCAATCACTTCATGGTTCAAAGGTTCAATGAGTGGTTGGTTCAATTAAATGGTTCAAAGAGGTGCACAAAAGAAAAAGACCAAAGAGCGAAACCTGCCACGTGTCCCTTGTGAGAGTTCTATGGAAGGCGACAAGTGGTAGCTACAGAAGGTTTCAATATCTTTTTCTCAAAACAACAAAATGTGCCATGTGTCACCTACAGAGATTGGTGGAGGCTGCCAAGTGTCAATGGTCACTGTATCATCCTTTGGTTTCATTATCAAGTAAAGACTGTGGCAGGCCCCAAGTAAGTCATAGGAATAAACAGAACATGCCAAGTGTCACCGTCTGTGTGAATCCAAACGAGTCCTGAATGTTTTTGTAAGTGTTTTTAGAGCTCAACAGAAGCCACCACATATCACCTCCCATAGGACTCTCAAAGGTTTCTAAAATATCCTATAAATTAGGTGGATGATTCCACGTGTCCTCTCATGTTCTAGCAGAAGATGCCATGTGTCACTTGTTAAAAGTAGTAGAACATGACACGTGTCAAAGATGGAACACTCTCAATACAGAGACATAGAGCCAAGGAAAGATTTCCTTCAGACATTTTGTTTGAAGGAAATAAAGAGACAATAGTCCTCTAGAAGAATTAAATCTTGAAGGCCACCTGGATGATCCCGAAGGGTAGGTACCCTCGCAGAGGATAGTAGACACACATAAAATGGACCTTTTTCAAGTCCCCTTCAGAAAGGATCAAGCCTCAAAGTGCAGCAAAAGCTGCCAAGTGTCATATGTTGAGACACAGTCTCTAATAAGTTTTAAAGTAGTGGAAATCGCCATGTGCCCCATTCCAACTCGGTGGAGCATGACAAGTGTCTGCATCTGTGCTTCAGTTTTCTAACAAGTTTCAAAGCTTATTCCAATAAGCTTATTTCAAAGCTGTGGATGCCACCACGTGTCCTCACCTATGTCATAGTGGAAAGCAACCATAGCAAGTGAGAAAGACATAAAGGAGTTGCTAAGGAGAATGATAGGCCCACAAACATCAAATTTAGGATGACTGACCAGCTGTTAACCTTGAAAAGATGAAAAACTTGTAGACATCAAATTTGAGGCAATAAAGTGTCTGATTGATCTTTGCAGGCTTAGAAGGTGGACCTGAATGCATTTTAAGACCTTAAGGCCAGGGCCAAAAGGAAGAAGAGATAAAGAGGGAAACTCAGTAAGAGTTATTTCTAGTAGGTGGAACAGTCCACCAGGTAGGTATTTGGGCCTGTAAGCATTGAAAGTGTAGCCTGTTTGTCCCCTTTGGAGTAAAGGCAAAGTGGACAGCTGTGCGGATAGCAGGTAATAGAATGAGTGACTTAGGCTCAAGAGAAGAATTGGAGATGAATCAACATGCCATAGTTAAAAGAACCACCCTGCTCCAGCATGGCCCTCCCTGACAGAACCAAAATTGCATCTAAGGCATTAATGCACAACATGGGTTACTCCATGGGACAAAGTGCCAAGCCTCCCTTGGCCTATATATAGTGTAATCTCTTGTATCATTTTGAAGGAGATATTCCCATTACCAGAAGCAAAACTCTACCCAAATTGAAAGGTGAATATTGAGACTTTGAGCTCAGATTGTTGTTCATATCATTTTATCTGAATGAGAAAGTAAGTTGTTTGCAGACTTTGTGCTGTCATAGCTTGTATCATTTTAGGAGATTTTTCATATGTCTATCTTCTAAATGTGTTCTTGTTTATTTAATTTGGCAAGTAGAACTAGTGGAAGTAATCAGGAAGATGTCCTGAAGCCAACTGTGGAGAGACTTTGTGCCCCCACAATTGCCTTTAGTGTGTTTTCTTTCTATTTCTGTGTAAAGGACCTTGGGATGACTTTGTTCCCTCATTGTCCTTCGTATCTCACACTTGGGTAGTTAAGGTGGAGACTTTGTGCTACATCTCAGTCTGCTGGTTACTACGCCCTTTTGTTACTAGTTACTTGTCACTACCTAAAAGAACTCCTGCTGGTCCCTGCAAGATCACTTCTAAAAGAAGAGAAGTGCATTCAGTGTTTTCACTAGGATTTTCTCCTTTGTTTATGAAAATCATCTCTGAAAGAAGAGATATGGATGGTGTATCCTACCCCTGAGTGTCATTTTTTGCTTATATATATGGTATATAGCTGCCTACATATTTATAGGGAACCTCCCCTTGATGAGAGGAGAGATTTGTCCACCTATGATGTAGTAAACCTGCACATTGGGCCAACCAATCTCCTTTGCTGTGGATGATAAGACCTATTTTGATCAATCAGATAGTTGACTGACAAAATATTCATCCAACAATTTTTTGGTGACTCCATTGGGGACATAGTAATTTTGTGCAATTTGAAGCCTCAAGCTTTAGATTGAAACATCACCTATGTCTTACCCATTATCATTATAACCTTATCCATGTATTCCGATGGGGATGAACATGTAGTCTATAGCCTCAAGTTTTAGATTGAAGCAGTTCCTATCCTTATTCATTACATATTATCTCAACTCCTTTCTGTGTCTTACCCATTATCATTATAGCCTTACCATCTTCCTCTATCTCCATTATATTATCTAGTCTGCAAAACTAGAGCCACTGGGAAGAACACATAGTTTGAAGTCTCAATCTTTAATCTGAAGTAGGGCTAGTTCTTTCCCATTTTTGTTTTACAATCTAGTAGCTCTGTGCTATACAAGAAGCCAAAAATCTCAAGGTGTTGTTGACCCTATTTTTGAGTTGGTGTAGTAGAGTAATTTTGAATTATTTCCTCCATAACCTCACCTTCAATGAATTAGGAGTCTTCCTCCTACCAGGTCACCAACACAAGGCAGAGCTTCCTTTTTTGCTGTTAGCAGAGCTTTGCCCATACATACTTCACCAGATTTGTTATCCCACTTTTACATAATCAAATCATGGCTCAAGGCCCCTGGGGTAACTCATTTGGCCCACTAAACCTGACTCCACCCTTGCATGAACTTCCACGTAGCTCAAGAAAGAACTTTCCCAAATTCTTTGGTGATGGGAGAGTTCACCCTGATGAACACATTACAGCGTTTAGCATAGCCTGTGATGTGATAGGGGTAGAATTTGAGGATGTGGCAGTCATGATATTTGTGGAAACACTACAAGGTGTTGCTACAGACTAGTTCTACCATCTATAAGCTAGATTAGTGACTGACTGGGACACACTTAAAGCCAAGTTTGAAGCCAGGTTCAAGCTTGTAGAGGATGCACATGATTTGCTGGCCCAACTTACACAAATGAAGAAGGAACCTCATGAACCCATGAGGGATTTCATAGCAAAGTTTGACAAGCTGAGGAATTGAATTCCTATCATTGCTTAGCCCACACCTAAAAACCTCAACAACTCACAACTGCCTGAAGTGAGTTTTATGTTGAGACGTGCTGGCCACATAAACCTTGAGGCTACTCAAGACTTGGCTACTAAGGTAGAAGATGACCTTATCTTGGTAGGAAAGATAAGGAGAGATCCAAATAGAGGTAAACCCTCTTCATCTTTTGAATACTCACCCATAGCCACCACTAATCAAATGGTGTAAAAGCTGGCAAATGAATCGTTAGCCTTGAAAAGGCAAATGGCACAAGGTATGTCTTCTGCTCCTTCATATAGAGATGTACCAAGGAGGACATTCCTCAATCAGTCATATCAAGGCAATGCTGCCAAAAATCAAGGGCAGCCAAATCGTCTTCCTCCCCCATAGAGGAACCTCAACCTTGAAGCATCTCCAACCAACTCCGCAGTTGGATATCTGGAAATAGAATACATTTTCTCTTTCCAATGTAAGTTTGAGCAAGGAAATGATGCTGATATCTTCATGGAGGATCAAGAAGAGTCAGCTGGTGACTCCCACATTGGTTTCCTAAATTACCAGGATGAACCTAGAAGTAAAGGTGAAGCATTTGAGAGATCATACGCAGTGTTCACCCGATCCAAGAACTAGTCATCCCAACAAGATGATAAAGAAAAGATAGAGTAGTGACCTCAACCAAAAATTTCAATTGCTAAATGTGGGACCACTCTACCTTTCTAGCCAAAAGATCCAGTGATTGCTAAGAAGGTAAGTACATCAAACATCCCTACACCTTTTACTTCAAATTCACAGATCAATCCTTCCCCCCTAAAAACTAAAAGGATGAACTCCCATCCTCTCTTCCTAGTCCATTTCAGTCATTTGACATAATTGATCATGTCAAGAAATCCAAAATTCAAATGACTGAATTTGAATTCTTGCAAGCCAATCTTGAGCAGTTGGACATTGGTGGAGAACTAAGTATGGACCTGTCTAAGGCAAGGATCCCTGTCAAGGGCGTAATGAAGAGATTTCTCCCTAAAAAGGAGGCAAAATATGTGGTCACCCAAATTTTGGCCCCTGTACCTCAAATTCTATTTGAGTCTTTGGGCAGGGGTAATTATTTCTTGACCATAGAGGATGTTCATGTTTCTATAGATAAAAGTCATGTAGCTAGCAATCCAGGAATTGATCCAAACAAGACATTAAAAGAATTGGTAGGGCACAGTACAAATGAAGAAGGATATTCCATCTCTAATGAAGAGAAATCTGATAGAAGATCAACTTCTAATGATGCTTGGATCTTGGAATCTGATGGCAACAATTATTCTACCAATGCTAGAGCTGGGACTGTGTTGATATATCCTCAAGGAGATATTTTTCCTTCATACATGTTGCATTTTAGCACCACCAACAACACATCTGAATGTGAATCTCTATTGCTTAGATTGAAGGTTGCTCATGACTAGGATGTCAAACTCATTCACACCAAAGGAGATGATGAACTGGTAGTTCGTCAAGTGTCTAAGGGGGATAATCAAAGCATGTGTTGGACTAAACTAGCAGAACAACAAGCTATGGTGGTGGACCATACTGCTGTACTCCAAAGTTAGCAAAAAGAAATCTTCACCAAGAGAGCAAGGAGTTATGGTTTTTAGATTGAATACCATGTCTCGCCATGGGGCAAGAAGAGAGAACTGAAAGGAGTGCAAAGAAAATGTGATTCTTGGTGGAGAGTTCCATTTTCCCGTCACCAATTCTGGGGACAAAATGGTTTCCTACTAGTTTATCAAGATGAAATGCCATCTTCATCATCTCACAATGGCTAGCATCTAAAGCACTTAAATTCTTAAAGTATCAGATAAGTTCACCTGTACATATGTATATCTATATAGTCTTTATTTCTGCTTTGTGTTGTTCATTTTCATTTTTTGGAGCCTTTATTTTTGGGTAGCATGACTCCATAGCCCAATGGCATACTTCAAGGCATCAAAGATTCTGGTTTCTACTCTCCTCAGTTGTTTCAAAATTTTAACTAAGGGAAGTTCCCCAACTAGAGCCAACTATTGTCCCCCAAAAATATCACTCATTTTTGGGACAACCTATGAACTATTTGGTTTAACAGACTAAAATCATCTCTCCCCTTTTCAAAAATTTCTCTAAGCATTCAAGTCCTTCATTTTTTAAAGCTTTTCCAAAAATCTATAGACTCTACAAGCTTAAAACTATAAACTCTGTAGATATGTTTCTATAGACTCATCATGCTTGAAATTAGTAGGTTTAATAGGTTTAATGGCTTCTTTGGGCGAGTTCAATCAAAAGGGGGTAAGTTTCCAGCACTTAGGCATTTTTAAGACTAGTTCAATGCCTTGGTTTAACCAAAAAGGGTTCATTGACAAACTTCTAAGCGAGGATTAAACCATTGAACCATTTTGGTTGAAGGGTTTGATGGGTTCAAGGTTCAACATCGTCGACAAGCTTCAAGGAGTCAAGCGCTTTGTCAAATTTCATCAAGTTCAATTGCTTCACGGTTTAAAGGTTCAAAAAGTGGTTGGTTTAATTAAACGGTTCAAAGAGGCACACAAAATAAAAAAAAACCAAAGAGCAAAACCTACCATGTGTCCCTTATAAGAGTTTTGTGGAAGATGACAAGTGGCAGTTGTGGAAGGTTTCAATGTCTTTTTCTCAAAATAAAGAAACATGCCACATGTCACCTGCAGAGATCGGTGGAGGTTACCAAGTGTCAATGGTCACTGTATCTTCCTTTGGTTTCATTATCAAGTAAAGACTATGGTGAGCCCTAGGTAAGTCACAAGAATAAATAGAACATGCCAAGTGTCACTATCCGCATGAATCCAAATGAGTCCTGAATGTTTTTGTAAGTGTTTTTAGAGCTCAGCAAAAGCTGCCACATGTCACCTCTCATAGGACTCTCAAAAATTTCTAAAAGCTCCTATAAATTAGGTAGATGCTTCCACGTGTCCTCACTTGTTCTAGTGGAAGATGCCACATGTCACTTGTTAAAATCTACATAATGTGACACGTGTCAAAGACAGAGCACCCTCAATATAGAGACACAGAGCCAAGGAAAGATTTCCTTTGAACAAATTGTCTAAAAGAATTCCTTCAGACATTTTGTCTAAAGGAAATAAAGAGACAATAGTCTTCCAAAATAATTAAAGCCTGAAGGCCACTCGAATGATCCCGAAGGGTAGGTACCCTCGCAGAGGATAGTTGACACACATATAATGGACCTTTTTCAAGTCCCCTTCGGGAAGGATCAAGCCTCAAAGTGTAGTGGAAGCTACCAAGTGTCATATGCTAAGACACAATCTCTAATAAGTTTTAAAGCAAAAGAACTCACCACGTGTCTAATTCCAACTTGGCAGAGCATGACAAGTGTCTGCATCCGCGCTTCAATTTTCTAGCAAGTTTCAAAGCTTATTCCAATAAGCTTATTTCAAAGATGTGGATGACACCACATGTCCTCTCCTATGTCACAGTGGAAAGTGGCCATAGGAAGTAAGAAAGACACAAAGGAGTTGCTAAGGAGAATGATAGGCCCATAAACATCAAATTTAGGATGACGGACTAGTTGTTAACCTTCAAAAGATGAAAGACCCGTGAATGTCAAATTTATGGCAATAAAGTGTCTGAGTGTCTGATTGATCTTTGTAGGCTTAGAAGGTGGACCCAAATGCATTCAAAGACCTTAAGCCTAAGGCCAAAAGGAAGAAGAGACAAAGAGGGACACTCAATAGGAGCTATTTCCAGTAGGTGGAACAGTCCACCAGGTAGGTATTTGGGCCTACAAGCATTGAAAGTGCAGCTTGTTTATCCCCTTTGGAGTAAAGGCAAAGTGGATAGCTACATGGATAACAGGTACTAGAATGAGTGACTCAAGATTAGGAGAAGACATTGGAGATGAATCAACATGCCACATTTAAGACAGCCGCCCTGCTCTAGCATGGCCCTCCCTAATAGAACCAAAATTGCATCCAAGGCATTAATATACATCATGGGTCACTCCATGGGACAAAGTGCCAAGCCTCCCTTGGCCTCTATATAATGTAATCTCTTGTATCATTTTGAAGGAGATATTTTCATTACCAGAAGTAAAACTCTGCCCAAATTGAAAGGCGAATACCAAGACTTTGAGCTCAGATTGTTGTTCATATCATTTTATCTAAATGAGAAAGCAAGTTGTTTGCAAACTTTGTGCTGTCATAGCTTATATCATTTTAAGAGATTGTTATTATGTCTGTCTTTTGAATGTGTTCTTGTTTATTTAATTTGGCAAGTAGAACTAGTGGAAGTAATCAAGAAGGTGTAATAAAGCCAACTGTGGAGAGACTTTGTGCCCCCACAATTGACTTTAGTGTGTTTCCTTTCTATTTCTGTGTAAAGGACCTTGGGATGAATTTGTGCCCTCATTGTCCTTCGTATCTCACTCTTAGGTATTCGAGGTGGAGACTTTGTGCTACATCTCAGTCTGTTGGTTACTACGCCCTTTTGTTACCAGTTACTTGTCACTACTTGAAAGAACTCCTGCTGTTCCCTACAAGAAAAATTATGAAAGAATAGAAGTGCCTTCAGTGTTTTCACCAAGATTTTCTCCTTTGTTTATGAAAATCATCTCTGAAAGAAGAGAGATGGATGGTGTATCCTACCCCTGAGTGTTATTTTCTACTTATATATATAATATATAGCTACCTGTATATTTATAGGGAACATCCCCTTGATGAGAGGAGAAATTTGTCCACCTTTGATGTAGTAAAATTAAACACTGGGCCAACCAATCTCCTTTGCTGTGGATGATAAGACCTATTTTACTCAATCAGACAACTGACTGACAAAATATTCACCCAACACATATAATGAATGTAACTTAAAAATTCAAATAAGTTAAAAGGTATATAGGAAATCCAAATGCAAATGGAAGCAAATGAAGGAAAAAAGGGGAGAAGGAACATTAAAATTTATAATAATAATAATAATAAAAATATTAATTAAATCCACATTCAAAATAAGGAAGAACATAAAACCATAAAAAAATAGGAAATTAAAAGTAAGAAAGTAAAACAAAAGAAATATAATTATGTATAGGAAAATAGTTTGGTTAGGTTAAAACATATGAGGTAATTAGGAAAGGCTATCAAATTAACCAAAATAGGTGATTCTAATAATCATAATTAAGTATACATTTTAATATCTACATGGGAAATATTTAGATATCTTGGGACCCATAAATATAAGTATTATAATACAAAAAAATATGTTAACTTTAGTATCATGTACATCATCATCATCATCATCATCATCATCATCATCATCATCATCATCATCATCATCATCATCATCATCATCATCATCATCAAATCCTAATTTTAATCCATTTTTGTCTCTACCACACGAGACTTGATTTTTTATTTGGAACACCATTTAGTTTTCTTACTATAGAAGTGATTGTGCTTTTGTTGTAGAAGAAAGTTTTTCTATGGTTGTTTTGTGGGAGTATTTTAAAAAAAACTCCTTTGAATAGATGATTTTTTTTTAAATTCTTAATTTTAGTATTTTATTTTAAGCTTTTAAGAAGATTTGTTGTTTCTATGGCTATTACCCATGAGATAACTCTCCTAACTTTGGTATTTCTAGTTTGGTAGATTGAATTTTATTGTAAGAACACTTTTTTTATTTAAAGGGGTGAGTGACCCTAAAAACCTATTTTACCATTAAAAAAATAATCCTCAATGTAATCATTATTATTATATGTAATTATGTTACCTTCAATATCTTGTAAAGTGGTAATTTCCATTATTTGAATGGCATATTGATTGATTGTATTTTTAAAGATGTTTTATGTTGTATAGGCACAATAGGTTATGATAATATCACATTGGTAAATGGATGGGAAGGTAATTTAATATTAGGTACACTTTTTGAGTTCTTATGGTTATATTATTTGGTATCTCTTTAGGTAAAACCTTATGTTGAACTTGTGGAGGTGGCTCATAGGTAATGCTTCATATAATAATAAATTTATTTTCATGAAAGTTTTTAAGTCCTAGTATAGTGTTGATGGAATTTATTTCATTTGGATAATCCATAGTATTTTGAACAATATGTAATATGTCCCATTATTTTGAAATAAATGAAACAAAACTAAGATGGTATTATAATCCACTATGATAAGTAAGGTAATTACTTCAAGTGGTATTGTGCTTATTTTATCATATCCTTTAATAATCATGGTTGTACCAGCTAGATCCTTCTAAGTATATTCTAAATTACTGAAAATTTCATTGTGCACACAATTATTCTTGAAATATTATTAATCATAATTTATTTTTCAACCTTAATTGTGTATCTATGAAAGACCAAATGAACAATGGTCTATTATCAGATCCATCCTTTGGGATTTAATGATCATATACTATAGTTGGATTTGGTTTTTTATTTATGTCATTTACCACACCTATGAATCCATGAATTGGATTAACATTAAAATTTTGTGATAGTTGCATTTGAGCTATCATATGAATATTCCTTGGAATTTAGATTGACTTGCATGATTTGGAAGAAGTTTGGTAAATATTTTAAGGTGTTAGTTTAGTCATGTATTGTTTCATTCAAAGTGTAATCACCTAAAAATGACACTTGAGTGCTAAGAGTGATATTTGAGACAACATATCCCTACCTTAGTCCTAGACCTATCTTAGGGCCTATTTTCATACCCTAAAGTAGTCCCAAAACCTCATGATTACATCATGGCCCTTTGTACCTCAGGTTCTACAACCTGGACACTAGCGCAATATGAACAACAACACCACATGGTGCTAGTGTCCTAATTTTGGAGCTACTATCTTTTCCCTCCTTTTTTCATAAATGGATATATTTCTAAATATTAAACCTCCTAAGATCTACCTAGAACTCTTTTAACACCCACATAAGTACCAAAATTATATATATATATATATATATATATATATATATATATATATATATATATATATATATATATATATATATATATATATATATATATATATATATATATATATATATATATATATATATACATGAATTTTATCCTTCTAACCGCTAGATAGAAATAAGATGCAAATTACACATATAAGCTCACAACAAGTTGTGCACAATTAAGGTTATCAATCCCTATTCTGCCTTACTTTTGCATACTACCATATACATAATTCCTAATCTTATATTACTTAGATTTATAGTCTCAAGCACATTCAAAGCACTCAGGTCTAAAATCATACCAGTTTCACTTGCACTTGCACCATCACTTAGGTGGGGAGAACTACATCAAGCTTAATCCCTCTTTGAAGTATTGTTATGTAGGCAACTCTCCTCATAATAGGGTGTTGAAGATGTCCAACCTACCCCACTAAAAAACACACTTTACTAATTATATCAACTAGATGCCATAACAATATGGAGGATTAGGGTTTACTCATAAAATTAATTAAAATAGGTCATCTATAGGGTTATAAAACTCATGCACATAGGAAAAGGCTTAACAAAACTAGACACAGGTGAAACCAAAAGTTTAAAATAGTTATACATAGAGAACACTATTGTCAAAACAAGGACACTAGTGCCACATAGTGCTATTATCTAATTAGGGTGCTACTATCTAGGAGGGGTTTTAACAACTAGATCTTGTTGGCAATACTCATACTAGCCTCTACCTCAGTTTTTAGTCTCTAAATCATCTGTCTTAGTCATTTTCTAGCTAATTTCTCATTTACATTATTTATTGTTATTTTTATAAAGGTCAAATTTAGTCAATTCTATAATAGATTAGTGGCTATATTTATTGCATATTTCTTCCTTGATTTTTTATACTCATCTATTTAATAACATAGTATTTACATTCATTTAAGTCCTAAAAGGTTAAAACATTTGGTGAACTTGACTAAATTTAAATACTATTCAAAACCTAATCCTAGTTGCTCTTAGGGTTTGTATCCTTTGGTTTTATATGGTTAGATATTAGTTCTAAAATATCAAATTTGTTCAATATTTAATTATTGTAATCTTTCATAGATTAAATTTATTTAAAGGTTTAAAATATGCAACTGTTTGTTTTCCTACTCCCCAACTTACAATGACAGAATTCAACAACTAATTTGATGAAACCAATAAGAGACAATTACAAGATTTTGTTTCCAAACATTCAGATATGTAAGATGACCTTATCAATATTATCAATGAATAACTTTAAAAATTAAATAATGGTCAATATTCTACTCCCTAAGATAAAAACATTGTTACATCTACATTGGAGCCAACTTAGCTAGCATAACAACCAATTTTAAATAAAAAACCTTCAGTGGTAGCTACACCTCTTATGGATAGTTCCTCCTCTCTAGATGTATAATCACATATACATGAGGTTCATACTCTGTAGGCTAAGGTGTTACATATTAAACAGGGAGTTGCTAGGCCATCATATGCCTTGTATTCTCATGTTCTTTTACATACACCTTTGGCACATCACATAGAGGCAAATCCTTTACCATCCAGATTCATGGCACCTAAGATTACATTATATGATGGTATGGGTGACACAGATCACCATCTTTAATATTTAAACATAGCATGTTTAGACTACATGTGTAATGATTAGCTCCTCACTAAGTTGTTTTCACATAGTCTAAAGGATTATGCCTTACATTAGTTCTATGATCTATAAAATCAGTCTATCACCACATTAAATCCATTGGTAGATATGTTTTTATCACCCTTATCAATAAACATCAATAATAAGATCTCATATGCTCAAGTAGCATAAATGAAACAAAAAGTAAATGAGCCTATTGCAGAATACATCTTTTGATATAAGACTATATTGCCAAAGTTGACTAACCCCATGGAAAATAAAAAGCTCTAAAACATATTTAAATAGAGCATACTATCATCATTACATGAAGCTATCTTGTTCAAGAAGTTTCTAACCTTCATAAACTTATGCCACATAGTGAAAGAAAGAGAAGTCAAGATTCTCTTCATGGGAAAACTAGAATATACAAGTAGATCATAATGAAATAATATGAGTTATATTAAGACTCCATACAAGGTAAGGGCCACACAAAAATAAGAGTGATATAAAGGCCACATTTAATGCAACTTTAGAGCCATCTCCTTGCTTGGTTTTATTAGCTCCTCCACATAGAGTTTTCCCCAACCTTCCATAATTGTTATCACGTGTTTTATAGTAACTCTTAGAATGTAATGTCATAGCTCTCCCTCCCATCAAAGAGGTTGATACAACATGACCTCTTCTAAAAATCTATGATTCTAATGCATTCTATGAATATCATTGGGTAACAGGTCCCACAAAAAACTAATGCATCACATTGAAACATAAGATACATGATTTGATAAAGGCTAACATAATTATGCATTACCCTTGCACAAATTGTTAGTGTGTAACATTCTACAATTTCATCTAGACCACTCATCACCTTCTCAAAATAGGAGATTATTGATGGTGATTCAGATTTATATGCACTCTTTGTACAAGCCTACATAGATCATCATCCTATTTAGAGTGTTGTGGTTGATAATGGATCAAGTATTAACATGTAAACTATCATACTTATACAACATTTGGGGTATCTATAGTATGATATATTTCCTATAGACATGGTTATTCACAATTTTAGTATCCATGTTTAGAGTTCCATTGAGGAAATTGTACTTCCACTAAGGTTAGACCAACACATATGGCCACTAGATTCTTATTAGTACCTAATGCAGGCACATTTGACGTGTTATTGGGTATGCAATATGAGCCATCCCATCCACTATACATAAATGTCTTAAATATATATATGCAAATCAAATGATCATAGTTGAGGGTCTTTCAAATGAGTATCCTCTACCTGTCCCACAACTAGTTACACTATAATTACCAGTTATAACATAGTTACTAGATATATATCTAAGTATAGTTCTCATCAATACATCACAAAGTTAAATGAATCCACTAGTAGAGGGGTCTACTCCTATATTGTTTCCATGTATACATAGTCTCCCATAGAGACCATTATTAGAAAAACCCTTGCATCAAAGATATGTTTTAGATTCTAAAGGATCTCCTTTTACTCATTTTTTTTTTGAGATTAGTATTATTGAATTTTTAGGGTTCTTAGCATAGGGAACCTACGATATCTACATATTTTATTAGATGGGTACCTAAGACCCCTATAGTTCACATGATACCATAATTAGTTTCATGGATTACTAACACCACTTCACAAGCAGTTCTAGATATAAATCACTCAGTACAATAGGTTTTAAGACCTTAGTTACTTTTTTATACAACACACATGATCATTATTCCTTTATTTGACACAAGCCACATTGATAGTATGTTTCCCATGAGACTCATCGGTTAGTATTGTTCCTCCCTTCTTGTACATACTTTCCTTCTCTCTTGCTCCTTGTACATAGTTTCATTTTCATGTTGATTGTACATAGATTATATACAAAAAATAAAAAAATCAATATAATATTTTAAAAACATAAAAAATTCAAATATTTACTTAGAAAACATAAATGATAGATTGTATGCATTGCCATGTTTACTTTCTTATATTTTCCAGACACTACAAATGCTAGTTATCTTAATATAGTTAGTTTTTATCATACATACATTCTTCACTTATACTTGTTGAGTGCTTATAGATTACTATATGACTCAGGTCCAATACACTAATCCAAATTTACTATTATCTACCCATTGAAGGTATATACATAGATACACAAGTTCTTTATTTAACACATTCACCCATTTAGGGGTATCCTATACATAATTTTGATTACAAAGTTACATCTTTCCAAACTTTACACCATAGATTTAACATTGTTATATCTTGTTATTGAATATGCTACACCTACTTAATGTTTTTTATGGCTACTACCAATTTAGACTTAGTATATGTACATCTTGTCTCTTACACATATTTGTATTACATGTTCATGCATACTTTCATTTCTAGATTTTCTAGTTTAGATTTGATTGTATCTTTATGGTTCTTCCATTTGAATATGACATTTCTCTTTGGATCTAAACCACTTATTTTCAAAATATGTATGCTTTAGACATGTGTCCATGTCCTTGCTTGTGATTTATTGATCATTTATGTAGACATTTGAACCATCTTTCTATGTGGCTCTAAGCCAAATTACTTGTTATTTGTGTATGTGGACATTTGAACATGTTCTTGTATGTCTTTATTTCTTAGATTTAGTGACATATAACAATGTCCCTTGTATTATGGCCCCTTGGCCTAATTTTTATGATTCATGTGTGTTATAGGTATGGTTTCTTGTATGTGTCATGGCCATGACACTTGTCTCTTGCTTTTTACACACTCTAGTTTTAGATGCCATGACGGACCTCATACATCTCCCCTTCCTAATTGGGCACTATGATAGACATCATGCCCCATATCTTAAACATCTAATCCATTCTTACTCAAATTTACTATTACATACATTGTTACATTTATCTTGACAACCTTGTGAATGCTAGACATAACATACATCATACACTACAAACTTATGCCCATATTATCTTACATTCTAATGTTATGTATGCACATTTAATATACATAATAGACAAGAAAAGTATAGTATTATATGTACAAGTAATAGCATGAATGAAACATAAAAATAAAAATATAATCTGCACAATGTATATGTAATGTGATCATATCCTAGCAAATAACATATCCATGTACACAATATAAGATATAAATGTTAGCAAGACATTTGTAAAAAGTATATATCTCAAAAATATATGATTTATATAATGGTAAAACCTATAAATACTATAACCTTTGAAAAATATACCCCTAACATGGCATGGCATTTGGGTAGAGGTTAGTTCAACATCTTAATCCATGTAAAATTTGTATGTCCTGTATAACACTCATAAATACCAATGAAATGTATGTGTTATACAAAATGAATATGCTATCTACCAATAATGAGATAAATAACATATGAAAATGATGTAAAATATATTATTAAGCATTTTCAAGTCCTATTTTATATTTTTGAAATAGTTTGAATGATTTTGTATTTTTAAAATATTTGATTTTTTCCCTATACTTTTTGAATATTTAACAAGACCAATAGAAATTAGGAGATAAAACAATGGATTTGAAATTAGAATAAATGGAAGGGATATAAATAATCTAAAACATGATTCAAGGTTATTTATGCACTGAATATGATGGCATGGCCATATATGAGCAAGACACCCCCACTATATATGTGTATAGATGTAGATTAAATGGTTGTACATCCTTGTGTCATCAAATGTACACTTGTGAAAGTATGTAAGCATATGTATGGGTAATATATCACACAAAATAAATGTTTTTCATGAGTAATAGTATTTTTTAGACCAAAACTGAGTATAATACAAAAAAATTAGATGTATTAAGGCTCTATTTGCTCAAAATTTAATATGATTGTGTAAAATTTTTATAGGATATAATTGATTGGCTTAGGATAGTAATCAAAATCAATATTGACTATATATATTCAATATTATCTATGATATAAAAGTCCAATTTGATTTATTTAAAATATAAAAATAGTAAGGTAAAAGGAAAATTATGGTAGTACAGGTCATTGTGTTAGACTATTCAAATACAAGAATTGAAAAGGAAGAACCAAAAGACCAAAAGATATTAAAGATTCAAGGGTTGGAAGATTGATTAAAATGATTACATGTGTAAGATGTAAAATGTTATTATAATGAAGTAATCAAGAAGTTATGTACAATAATTTTTTGTTTATTTATTTATTTGATCTATTTAAAATATAAAAATAGCAAGGTAAAAGGAAAATTATGGTAGTACAGGTCATTGTGTTAGATTATTCAAATACAAGAATTAAAAAGGAATAACCAAGAGACCAAAATATATTAAAGAGCCAAGGGTTGGAAGATTGATCAAAATGATCACATGTGTAAGAAGTAAAAGATTAGTATAATGAAGCAATCAAAAATTTATGTACAATCATTTTTTCTTTATTTATTTATTTGATGTTTTTTTTTTTTTGAGATTTTTTTCTTGTAATCAATGGTCATCTAGAAATTCATCATCATCATTATATAAATATTTAGAGTTGTGAAAGTACATGGAATATTCCTCTTAATAATGTGCATATTTTGTTTTATTAATTATCTTTGAATATATGCCATCATCCTGTTCCTTGTTACCATAATGTGGTATATGATTTATTTGTCTTTCATGTGAAAAAGTGATGCATTGTTTATTAGTATCCAATGTATATTGAATTTCATGTATCCATGACTAACTAAATGTAAATAAAACCTGATATACATGAGAAATAACACATACCTTTGTATTGACAACTTTTGGTCTAGTACTATTATGTATATGATATATCCAAAATTTCTTCCCAATATACACTATGGTGCATTTCATTGATATTATGCTCCATTTTTGTAATCCTCTAACACTAAAGATAATTTACCAATAGTAGTATTAATGGGATTATGTTTTTAATAATATCCTTTTATCATACTATAATTTTTAAATAATCTTGTCAAGGACACTTCTTGCATGTCGTATCTATAGATAATGTCTTTTAAACCCCTATAATAATAAATATCTACTAATTTTGTATTAATATGATAATACCCTCATGATTTTATATTTTAGTGTTTCACATTGTTATATATCATGCCATGTAATTAAACTATATGCACACAATGGTTTACCTACTTTATGCAAAAGATGTGTTGCTAATTAATGTCTAGTAGTAGGTGATGTAATAAGATTTCTATCTAATAACATTTACAAAATTATTGTGGGTGTATCTCAATGTTTATTTATTTGTAATAGTGGTGAAACTTTTGTACCATATATCTCCACATTTTTATCATGAATTCCATATGAGATTTTTTATTGTAACAATTTTTTGTATTATCATCTTTACACATACCTAAAATATGTTTGCCCTTTGAATTTGGCTGGTCTTTAGTAATCAATTATGAATCATCATAATATGCCCCTAAACTAATGGGTGTGAATAAAATATGAGATAAATACTCGTCTGAGGGGTTGAAATTTAAATTATGTAGTTGATAATTTTTCATATTAACCATGTTATATTCATCATCATCATGATCATAATAATCTAAAACATTGCCATTTTGTCCTTTTGAATTGACCAGTAAAGGGAGATCAAGAATAGACTTCTATTGATTCAAATTATCTTGATGTTATTTTTGTATACTTTCATGTTCCACTTGTAACTATGCAAATTTTCTTGTTCAATTTGGAGATTTTTTTGTTCTTTTTATAGCTTATCCTATTTAATTTATTCCATTTGTAACATCTAAATTTATAATTATTTATTTCTAAATTTATAATTGTTTATTTATTAATTGTTCTTTATGACATCTTGCTTGTTCCTCTTATAGTTTTTGAATTTTTATTTTTACTTTTTCTTGTGCTATTTTGAATTGCTCAATTTACTTTTGTGATTGATATAATTCTTGTTGGTCGATTCATAACTTCTCTTGTTCTACTTGCTTATTATCGTTACTTGACTCTCTAATTTCATGTGTATTTTTGGTCCTAAGGAATAAATTGAGAAGGAGGGATGATATATGGATCATCTAAATTTGATTGAGATGCCTTGATTTTATAATGCCTGAAAGAGTTATCAACCAAAATAAATAGATATGAGTATCCTTCATGTATGAATTTAAGACACGTGTAACGATATGGTACTACTAACGTATGTATCCAAGTTCATTCCAATAGTACATTATATTATAGATGATTGGGCATAACATGAAATAAAGTTGACATTATTTAGTCCCAATGTTATATCTAGAGATATCATTCCAAGTAATTTTCATGAATAGTCATTTAACACTTTGATAGTTTGATTTTTTTGTTGGATACTTTCAATGTTAATGCCTAATTATTATAAGAAATTACTACTGTAAATGATCATTCGGGAACCAAAATAAATTAATAATCATTTAATTTTTAATTTAACTTGAATAAAGAGTGGGGGATTTTGTGTGATTACATGTTGTGTTGACAATTCTTCTTCCTCAAAAATGATAATATTTGTAGTGTCATTAAAGGTGCTCATGATGGAAGCAAAGGTGACAAGTTGTCTATCACTAGAAACAATACTATCTTATAATGTAGCATATAAAATATAATTATAGACTAATGAAATGTATATTAGCTCCAAAATAGAAAATTTATCATGGGTATTTTTTAGTTAATCCATGATATCATGTCTTTTATTTTGATTTTATTTCCTCGTGGGAGTTATGGGGGATTGAGAGAAACATGTTGAATTATTCCATGATGTGGTGGCCTACCTATTTGTTTATTAACAATATGAACCATAAAATCTAATATAATCCATGGGAAAATAATGGGAGAGAGATGGTGGCTATTACAATATTGATGTCAAGGAGGAGCGATGCAAGGAGTCTAATTTGAACATAAAGTTGCTCTTATTCCCATGTCATACTAGACTTTAATATTTTTACATTAATGGCACTTATATCCTAGTATGTGAGTTGATTAATTTTTTTACATGATTTTTAATGATGTTATTTATTAATGGAATAAAATATGTAATGAAAAATAAGAAATCTTGAAGAAAAAAATACTCATCCAATACAAACATATATTCTATGTAGATTAAAAAGTAAATAATAGAAAACTGAGATTTAGATCCTAGAAAAAATGTTTTTTTGTGTATGGATATTAGTAAATTCATCTAAAATCAAAGGTTAAAATAAAATGATTTAAGTGTCATATATCATATCTAAGGTTAAAATAAAGCGAATTCAGTGTTAGTTATTAAATTTGAGGTTGAAATGAAATTATTTTAGTGTTAGATGTTAGATCCAAAGTCAAAATAAAGTTCTTTTAGTGTCATATATGTAGGAATTTATCTAAACCCTAAGACATTTTATACTTATAAATGCTCGAATAAAATGTGCAGGTTCACCAATATGTTTTATTAAATTTGGAATTAATTGGTGTATTAACTCTTATTAATATAAAATAAATAAAAAGATAACACATGGTGTAAAATAACTTGAAAGTGGCAGAATGAAAGTAAGGTACTAGAATAAAAAAATACAAATGAATGAAAGAAACTAAATACAAACAACATAAGAATATATCTATTTTATGATTGTAGGTTGATTATGTGTGACTAAAATACTATTAGAACTGATCAATTAGATCTGAATAGGCATTGTAATAGAAATAATAGTTATCATTGATTAGTGTCAAGATTGACATGAATGGGATAAGATTGAACACAACTACTATCATTTGTTGATCAATTATGTCCTTTGATTCATAAAATTTAGGGAACAATCACCTCCACCTAATTTAAATATGTATGTGTGTAAAAATTTGACATTCATCTATGCATGGATGACTTATAAATGACTTCTTCAAATTTAAAATTCTAATAGGGCTTGCCATAGCTAAAAACTTGTAAATAGAAAGGGAGAGTATAATGAGATGATTTAACCCCAATCACCCCCATGATGATTGATCTCTACCTACGTATCCAATACTCAAAAGAGTGAAATCAAGCCCATGTAGTTCTCCCACTTGGAGTGCTTATTGTGGTTATGATTTTTTTACTACATGTATGCATATAAAGATAGCTTGAATACTTGATAATGTTTTGTTTGAGTTGGATATAATAGTTTCTTGAATTAAATAAAAGTTACTTAAAGTGATTAATATTGAATTTGGGAAGAATAGGTAAGCTTTTATTAATGTGCAATAGTGTAAGTTTGCCTTAATATCAAAATTATAAAGTGATAAAATATGTGACTTAGATATGCCTTTATAGCAAGCCAATCAGGGAGAAACTCACATTACCTATCCTTAAAATATGGATTAAATTATAGACCAAGGTTTAAATTTTAAAATTATTTATTACTAGGGTGAAAGACGTGATTGACACATAAGGACAATATCAATTGTTGTTCATGTCCCATTATGGTCAATTTTGTCCTGAAGGGTGACATTTGAAATCAAGGGTCTATGATGTATGTAAAAATGCTTAGAGAGGTTTTAAGTGATTAATAATATTTCTATAGGCATAAAAACATAACTTATAAAGAGATATATTCACACAAGTACATAGGATAGAGTGAGGTAGAGAAACATGTCTAGATTGATTGCTTAAGTCAATTAAAGTAAAAGTGGGACAAAATATGACATTATCAATTATTCATGACCAAATTTGAGTGACTAAAAAGAATAATTTTTTTGAGTATATATGTGCAAACATGATTGATCAATCTTAAAAATATTCTAACTTGTCTTATGACTAATTCAAAATCACCAAAAATTCTAAGTAATTAATATTCAATCCAATGAGTTTTTCAAGACTAAGACATAAACCTTTGAATCTAACTGTATTGTTGGTGTTTTTAGAAGATAATTGATAAGCATATCTAATTTATTTTCCTACAAGAGAATAAACACATCGATACCATTTTTGTATTAAGAATATACACCATCAAAAAAATACTAAATTGTTTCTTTAGCAATTACTCTTGCATATCGCTGATCTCGTTCATTTAATACTAGAATTCCATATATTCCAATTCTAGTTTCAAAAAAGTAATGCTATTTATAATGGTTTCAATAGGAGTACCATTCTAATTTTATGTATGAATGTTATTTAATTACCAACATGCACCTAAATAGTATCTTTTCTAACATAAGACCCAATAGATTTAGATTAGTCCCTTCCTAAAATCATGGCATTATTAATCAATATATATAAAATTATACATTACTAATATATCTAATCATTTCATCTTTTGTTATATTAATGACTATGTCACAAAACTTACCACGAATTTTCATTTGACACAAATCAAAATTAGTAAGTCTGCGATTGTATTGTTTGTAAGGGATGCCTAATTGATCAACAATAAACTTAGGACAATATTTTTAAATGCCCCTATGTCAAAAATGTAATTGTGAATAATATTTTTAGAATTTTTCATAAACACGTAAAAATGAGGAATATAATGAAAATGTGGATCATTGTATTGGGAAAACACATATTAAATTTTTTCATCAATTATTTCTTATTGTAAACTTATAATTTTATAAGGATCTAAATTTCTAACAACTTCATTAATTTTCTTAAGTTAGTTAGGCAAACCAACAACTTGAAGTAAATAGAAATGAACTTTAGTGTTAGTTAAATCATTAAAAATGGCATAAGATCCAACATTAACATTAATTTGTGGATAAGTTATAGGCCTATCAGTTGGTTGGTACTATACATTATTATATTTGACAGGTAAAATATTTCTTTATTGAGCGTTATTGTATGGGCTACCTATAAAAATATCATTTCGCATTGTAGCTTTAACTTTATCTTGTGGTAAAGATGAAGGTTGATTATTATAAACTATTAATGGATTTGAATTATCCTTAGGAACAAAATTGTAATATTTTTTCCATGTTATAACAATGTAAAATTTTTTTATCTTTATTTTTTCTATAGGTTCATCAAAACTACACATGTTTATATTATCTACTAGGCCAATATAAATATTATCTATTATTATGAAAAATATTTGAAATTTTGAATAAAAATGCATGTATATAGATCATGATCTATTTCACATACATGAAATTAATGAGTTTTAATTTCAAACTTATTCGTATGAATATTTGATGTTTTACTTGAAGAAACAGGTTGATCATTTAAATTTGCACTGAACGATAATCAAATAATTTATAAATTATGTATGGCCTTCAAAATTTATGCATTTTTAGACGTTAGACCAATATATGCTCTATCTTTAAATCCAATGCATTTAAACTTATTTTCATATTTAATACATAAATTAGTAGAGGCATTGTATTATGTAATATCTTTATCTTCTAATGCCACTTTATACTTTAAGGGTAATGCACTTCCATAATAAAATATTACTAATTTCTTATAAAGTCTTACATTGTATTTTTTTAATTGAAGTTTGATTTGAATGTGAAACTATAAATAGTTTTTCTAGGTTTAATACAAATATTCACAATTTCATTAACTAACTCTAGTTCTTCTTTAGGTTTACCAAAACACAATTTGAACCATTTTTTTTTTTTAATTTGATAAGGTAAAATATAGGTTTTAAAGGGACTTGGAACCACCAAGAGAAGTAAAACATAATTAGGAATCCATTAACAGGGTCAAGGAGCCAAGAGCAAAAACTATAGCATAGTGAAGAAGAGGTCCCAAGACCAAAGTGGGACTAGAGAGAAAGGGGGTTTTAGAAACCCAAAAATAGGGGTTTTAAGGTCCTATAACCAACAGTGTACAAAAAAGTTGTTATAAAGTAGATCTCAAAGGGAGAAATCTCTTTGTCATGTCTTAGTGGAGGGTACCCTAGGAGGTCCACCAGAGAGGAAGGTCTTCCATCATTTGGGTCTTATGCACAACATCCATATAGTAGAGTTAAAATTGGAGGTTTTATCTTTCCTCTAAGTTTCACAACATGGCAAAGTCCATCAAAAAGCAAATAAAAAAGCATTTTTATCCTTGGCACAAGGGGGATAAGGTCCCCAAGATGAGTTTTAAATTGATAAATATTCCCCATGGTAGTCTGATTTATAAGAGAAAAGTTCAAAATACATTCAAGATGAAGAAAGTGTAACCATGTTAGGTCTCCAATAAACTCCAACTCAACAAAGGCCCATGTCCATAGTTTGAAATCTAATGGCCTAGGTCCATCAAGTCATATGTGATAGCAAAAATTCCCAAAAAGGCAGATATAACTAGGATTTAAAATCTTCGTTCCCATCATCCATATTTTAAAATATAGAGACCCAAGTCCACCTAATGGTATGAGATTGGCAAGGTAGATATGATGATAAACATCCCCAAAGAGGGGTAAAGAGATAGATTTTAAATTATTGAAAGCAAATCCCATTAATGAAGTCAAAATAGTCCAATTACCATTTGACCAACTACTATTGACACCAATGGTCTAAAGGTGATGGTAAAGAATAGTTGATGCCCATGTGTCCATGCCATCCATCTACCTAGACATCCATCTTGGAGGTGGTAGAATCAAACCCAAGGCCTTCTGAGGAGCAAGAAACTAGTGGGAAGCTTTGAATAGCTAAGCCAAGGGAGAGATAACACTCCATCCTCCAAAATATGTGAAGTCAACTTCATAATCCATCTAAGTAGGGTGAAATAAATAAATAAAATTAGACAAATCATTAAATCTTTATGGCTATAAATGTGCACCTTATCTCCAACATCAACTTTGGAAAAGGCATGGAAATGACCCTAATTCATCTTCCTAGTGGATAATGATGAGATTTCCATAGCTAGAAGTTTTAATAATAAAAGTTACAAATTCACTTCCATTGGAAGTTATAGAAGAGGTTTCCAAACAAAACTAGCAATCAAGACCAAACCATGCATAAAAAACTAGTGAAAGATTCCAATAAATTGAGTCAAGGAAAGGTTTATTCTCCAACCTCCCAAATCGAAGTTGATGACAGTGTTTCCCAACCAATTGAGGTAGCATAAAGGAGAAAAAATAGACAAATTAAGAATACGACAATGACACATCTTCATATATGGGATAGCCTTAGTCAGGAAAAATTTGAGCCAATATTTGATATCTTTCCATTCACAAATAAATTTATCAAATAAACTAATAAATCCCTAATAGGAATTACCTTATAAATTCTAAGAAAACTACCTAAGAGATATTTTTTCATTATTATGCAAGAGTTGCACAAATCACTTTGAAAACATCAATATGATCTTCCCAGTATTCTCCTAAATTACCTAAGAATTTTTGAACATTTAATCCTTTTAATGAAGAGAGTTTGATAAGATGATTTTGAATGATTGACATGTTCATTTTTTACATTATAATCTCCTTCATCAATAGTTAGTTTATCTTGTTCTATATTTTATTACAAACTAGGTATGACATTCCTAATTCTATTTCTTTCTTGATCAACCATTATAAAAAAAAATAACAAGATTTAGGGGGTTTATAATAAATAAATATGATATGAGGTTGAATATTTTCAGTTAGAGTTTATTATATTTTATGTCTCATATATTAGTTCCTTTGAGCAATATGGTCTTGAGATTGGAGTGAAAATATAGCATATTGTTAAATCTCAAAGGCCTATTCTTCTTCAGAATTCATACCAACAAAAATATATTGTAGGCTTTTTGGATAATTATATCAACTAAAATTGGGTTAAATCAAAAACAATATTGGCTTGTTCATCAACAATGTCAATACCAAGTTGGATAACAAGAGGATTTCCAGTAATGGTCATAAGAAAACTGAAAATAAAAAAAAGTGAAAATATTTTTTAATAAATAAAAAATAATCCTTAACAAAGTCATCAATTTTTTTAATTTTGAAAGTGCAATATCAACTAATCTACCTATTCACCAATCATGAAGTTCAAAGTGGAATTATACTAGTCTAATCATATGGATATAATATTAAATAATTAGTTTAAACCTGTGAAAGGGTATTTTAAAAAGTTAAGTATGCAAGGTTTTAATAACATTAAAGACTTAACCTAATTCTATGGAATTGATATTATTTTAAGTATATAAGATATTATCAAAACTCTAAGACATAAAATAAATCAGGTTAGATCAGAATAGCCAAATATTTAAATGTATCACTATAAATTTATCTTAATTATCAAGCTTTAGAATTCACGTAACTATATATTTGATTTTAGAATTTATCTTATATTATCAATCTTGTCTAACAAAGTAAAGCCTATTGAGAAGGCAATCTCTTAGAGGACTGAATGTTATGAATAAATGAATCATGATTCTCTTTGTGAGAAAAAATATTTATGATCACTTTTCTTATTAAAAAAAAAACTCTTAGATAAAATTCACATGAAGTTAGAAAAATAGATGAAAAACTAAGAACAAAAAGGGGAAAACAACAAAATTAACTAACTAAAAAAACATAAGGCTAAACCAAAAAAAAAAGTGAGAGAAATAAAATAATTAAAGATTAGTTATCTAAAATTAGAAATTAGTTAATTATAAATACCAACTATCAAGCCTATAAAAGTTAAGGTCACATCTAAATTTAATGAAATTAAATTAAAGAAATAAATTAAAATGAATGAAAATAAAGAGAACAAATTAGACAGTTGTAAAGAACATGACAAAGAAACTTGAGACTTAACAAAAGACAATGAAATAAAATAAATTTATCTAATCAACAGAAATAAATTCTAAGAAAGATAATATGAATTAAATGAAAGGAAAAAAGAAAATTATATAAAAAGAGTAGAATACCACAATGAAATGAAATAAGCAAACTCAGATTTCAAAAGAAATTTATTTTTAATGAGAAACACTGAATTTCATAACTAATTTATAGAACCAATGTAGTAATATTTTCACAATCCATGTATTAAGTATGTATGGATTTATGAATTAAACTATGTCAAAAAAATTTAATCCTTGATAAAATTTACAAAAATATAATCTTAATTTATAGAATTTACAAGATACAAATGAAAATCTAGAAAAATGTTGCACAAGTTTATCCTTTTATTGAATGATGTATTTCAAGTCCTTTTAAAGACTTCATTTAGAAGTTAGTTATTCTTTTAAGTTTTAACTAGCCTTTAATTAATTTAAAATAAAGTTAACTTACTTTATTAAACTTAACTATTTAATTATACCTTTTAAAATAAGTTCATAAAGTGAACTTAAATAAGTTCATAAGTAAAATATATTAAGAATTGAGACATTATAATTTAATAAGTCAAAAAAAATCTCTAACAGGTGGGGACCACTTATAATAACTTAATTGATTAAAATTAAAAATCATTATGCAATTAAAACAATCATAAATAACTAGTAAAAATTAATTAATCTTCAAACATTTAAAGTTATAAATTTATATCTTCAAGAAATGATTCAAAAATAATTTCAATATTTATCATTCATTACTATAACAAGTAAAAATGTTGATCACTAAACTGATATTGAAATCACATATTTTATGCAAGTGATTAAACCACTTAAAATATATGTATTATCGAAAATAGAAACAAATAAAATAACTACCTTAATCCACATAAAATTTATTACAAAAACTAGCCATTGTTAAAAAAAAATACCAACATAAAATAACACAATATGCTAACAATAGTTTGCCAAATACTAAAAAAGATCACAATCTACAAGTGAAATATAAATAAATAACCAGCATAAGACTACTCTTTATTTGAAACAAATCTATCAAAGGTTCCCCATGCTTATTTAATACCTAGTATACTTAAGAGGTGTCATAAGCAACTCCACTCTGATGACACTTCTAGATTAATCACCCACTTTTAACTTGATCCTTTTGAGCAAATGTGTTACCAAATATGGGGGTGAATGGATACTTGTGCATTTATAAATGAAAGAAATAACATTATTTAGATAATTAAAAAAAGGGCTTGAATAGTATTGCAATAGGGTATCTCACATTTAGTGGTACATAGTCAACTTGTATAGGCATATCATTGTGTGTAGTGAACATTTGAGAGGAGATGGTTGGCAAACCTCACCCAATTAAATAAAATTGAAAAATTCCTTTATGGGGACCTCTCTACCATGAGGAGTAACAATAAATATAGGTAGCATCTTCAAAACATTTTTAGAAAATAGGGCCATGAGTATTAAAGTGTAGGGAAACATGAATGATGGGAATGAAACTTTACATAAATGTAATAGCAACCCTTCTAACCCTAATATATTTGCCTTGGTAATTACCTTAAATAGTCATATCCATGACTATTTTTACCCTTGCATTATTTATGTTTGAACTGTGATATCCATGACTCCATTTAGACATATTGTATCTATAATTAAACGAAAAATATATAAGACAAGATAAAATTACTTCATTATTGCATAGTCATAACCATTATGAAATCATTCTTATAATGCAATACATTTGAATGTGTCAAACTCATTTGAAAAATTTTTATAGGTAAAATAGTATCTTTGTGTTTGAAATATTTGTATGAAGACTATTAAAAGTATGAAACCAATTTGAAGCCAAGTAACACAAAATGTAATAATTGAAAAGTCATTTTATATGAGATTTTTGAATTATTCATCAACAACTTCAAAACTAAATCGAATTCAGTAGTATTTAACTACCACTTTTATTAATTTTTTTAAAAAAACTCATAGAATCCTCTATCTTATATTCATTCAAAGTATCTTATTGTTGTTGAATAATTTAAAAAGAATTTTTTCATTTAATCAATGTTTAGAAAACTGTTGCAAACCATTGCATACAAAGTACACATATCCACATCTTTTTCTATTGATTGATTTTTTAAAAATATGTCAACTTATGTCACTTTAAAGTTTTAAAAAATTACACATGCCTTATTCCAAATATTCTCATTTCATAAATTTCAAATTATCAACAACAAAATGATCATAACATCAAAGATTATTGAGTTGGAGATCTCAAATTTAAAAATAGTAGAAGCATAATTTCCATAATGTAAACCAAGATTGAAATAACTACATGCAGATGTTATTTGCATGCTATTTATATGAGAACATGTCTATAATAATCTCTTTCAAGTTCAAAACTACTTGCACATTTAGAGTAAAATGAGTGCAAAATATTAATAAAATAACTATCATAGTCATTGATATACAATTCAAAACAACTTTCATGGGATTCAAAAATTATTTTTATTTTTAATTAATATATCCAAATCATACCCATAAGAAGAAAAGATCTATGGAAAAACTTGAAACCCTAGACATTCGAATCCCAAATAATTTCAAGAAAATTATCAACCTTCCTCTGAACAACTAAATGTATTCTTAGAATAAAACCAAATTTATATGCAATCAACTTGAAATGTTTGAATGCTTTATTTGAAAACCAAATAAAATAACTGAGTGGCATATTATGATGTTTTAAAAATGACCCATCAAAATATAGACCCAACGATGCATAATCACATAATAAAAATTTCATGAAAAAGAGATATACTTGTATATTTTGTGAACAAAGAAAAAAAATGAAATTTCATATTTGTTTAAATTTTTTTTATCAGACTACTCAATACAAATTTCATGTCAAATCTCAACTACCAAGTGTAATTGTTATATCAACACCCAAATACTAAGTGAAACTACTTTATTATAACCCAACTACTAGGTGTAACTATGTGTTAACCTGAATACAAATGCATGTAGTTGTAAAAACATCCAAATTATAAAATCATCAATGAAACAATATTCATGATTGAATCCATTGTAACATAACATAATTGAATAACATCAAAACACATAAAAAATTCTTTAGTTGAAAATGAAATAACCATCATTTCAACATTGCTAATAATTTCAAATAGGGAAAATGAGAATGTCCATAATATATTCAAAGTATTATTTTGACTAAAACATAGAATAAAATGAATCCATACCTATGTGTGAATGATAATATGTCTTGAAAAACTTACAAATAACATCTATCAACTTGTAATGGCTTGAAAACTACATAATATAGTTAAAATAATTTTACATTTTCAAGAAAATCTTCAAATGAATAACTAATAGAACTTAACTTCTATAGAGAATATTTTCTAAGAGTGAAAATGTCCCAAATAAATCAAAAGATTGCTTATAACCAGTTTCAATATGACATGCAATGTGGGACAATTACCAGATGGCTTGGCACATTTTGTGCTTATCAAAATAATAGTAATGGCTAAAGTTTCCATAAAGTTTTATTTTATTTTAAATATTACCTAAGTTTCTAACCTTATTAAAATTCATTTTTATCAAACATTTAAGTTTTTTGCCAACCAATGTTCCAATACAACCATTAAACATTGTAAGTTTAGTCATTAAGTTTTATAAGGCCAACAACCTCCTCAAGACAACAAACAAGATCCAATGAAATCTTATTTTAGAACCAAAAAAATTACTATATGTTCATTGAATAAAATAAATATCTATAAAATATAAAAATAAAACCAAGTCGATCCCTTATACTATGTCTTGCCCCAAGTGGCATATGAATGACCTTTAAAATTTGCATGTATCACCTTAGATAGGCATAGGTTTCAATAGTCTAATATAAATATAAGTTAATATTAAGTAAAAAAACATTAGAACTTAATATAGGTTCTAATAAAATTATCAAATATTTATATCAATAGCTTAATGACTTATCAAAATTGCTTTATGAAATCTCAAAGATTGTCATATGTACACTGAATAATATGACACCTACACAGGTACTATGTTATTTGTTTACAATCCATGCCAACAAAGATAAGTTTATCAAAATAGACATGCCTATAAAGTAAAAAATCATGTTATTTTATGAAATGAGAATTGCACTGATCCATATTACTAAATTTGATTATCATTGTTTAAAAATCTAAAAATGTAGATTAGTATCATGAGCACTATATCAAAAATATTAGATCTAATTTTATTATTAGACTGAGCATGGAAATGAATATTTTACAATCACATTAGAAAAACTAAAATACAATAGTAAAAATGCAATCAGAGATACAAAATAATAATCAAGCATTAAAGTTGGCTTAAACTCAAGCTTGATCAATTTCACCAATTTCGAATGCGTAATTTTTTCTCAATTTCTCATCTTTATGTTGAAAATTGGCTTAATTTACTAAAATAAATTTAAAAAAAAAAAAAAAAAAACTAAAAACAAATGATAAAAAACATATAACAATGCAAATTAAGTTTCATAGTGGAGTTCACCCCTGTTGGGCTACGTCTTCGGTTCCTAACAACACTTGAACCAATCTATTACATGATGTAAAAACACTTTTTGTACAGTCTTTACATCAATTTTTTGATCTTCAATCCATAAAATAGTTTTACCTCAATCTCTAGGAAGTCACTCTAAAGGTTCTTGGCCTTCAATATTTTCTTCCTACAATAAAACAACACTAACTTGCTTGATCTATCCTTACAAAGGCCTTAAAATTACATTTCAAATACTATTTCCTTCTTTTTATTATACTTTTGAACTCCTTAGTTTTTTAGTCAAGTCTTAATCCTTTTACCATGGAAGGAAGGGTTCGAATCCCCCTTGTAACACCTTTATTTTAGCTTGAATGTCCAAGTTTCAATGGATAAATACCAAGTCTTTTATCATAGTTGCCAAATATGGGTGTAGTAAAGTTGGTAAGACCCAAAAATGGGTTGTGGAAGGTTTTATGGTCGAATATTTACCTTCCTCTCCTTGTTTCTTGGCTAAGCTTAAGCGCCTTTCATGAGTTTTATCCCATATTTGGTAAAGTGCATAACTAATAAAGCTTTAAAGGGCATTATTGATCAATTCCACCAATTTTGAATGCTTAATTAACTTTTTCTCAAATTACTATCTTTATGTTAAAAATTGGCTTAATTGATTAAAATCAGATTTTAAAATTGATAATAAACAACAAACAAATGATAAAAAAACACATAACAATGCAAACCAAGCTTGATAACGATGTTAACCCCTATTGGGCTATGTCTTCAGGTCTGAAAAGCACTCGAACTAATGTATTAAATGATGTAAATACACTTTTACTACAATATTTACATTAATGTTTTATTTTTCAATCTGAAATATAGTGTTGCTTAATTAACTTGATCTGAAATGGGTGTAAATGCAAGCTTGATCAGTTTCACCAATTTTGAATGCTTAATTAACTTTTTCTCAATTTCTTGTCTTTACATAAAAAATTTGCTTAATTGATTAAAATAATATTTAAAAAATGATAATAAACAACAACAAAAATGATAAAAAAACATAGAACAATACAAATTGAGCTTGATAACAGAGTTTAACCCTATTGGGCTACATCTCTGTGTCCAAAAATCACTCAAATTGATCTATTAAATGACGTAAATACACTTTTCATATAATCTTTACATCAATTTTTCAATCTTGAATCCACAATATAGTTATACCTAAGTCTTTAGGAAGTCACTCTATGGGCTCTTGGCCTTCAATGTGTTCTTCATGTAATAAAACAACATTAACTTGCTTGTTCTCTCCTTACAAAGGGCTTAAAATTTACATTTCAAACACTATTTATTTATTTTTATAATATTTATGAACTCCCTAATTCATTGGTCAAATCTTAATCCTTTAACCATGGAAGGAGGGGTTTGAATCCCCCTTGTAACACCTTTCTTTTAGATTGAAGATTTAAGTTTCAATGGATACATACCATGTCTATTGTTATGGTTTCTAAATATGGGCGTAGTAAAGCTGGTAAGACCCAAAAATGGGTTGTGAAAGGTGCTAAGGTTAAATATATACTTTCCATGCCTTTTTTTTTGGGCTAAGATTATATGCATTTCATGAGTTTAGTCCCAACATTTAATGCATAACAAACAAAGCTTTAAAATGAATTCTTATTACCTTGTAACTCGGTCTCAAGGCCATGCCTTTAGTACCACATTTGCTATAATTGATAACAAATAATAGTTTAAATAAATACCTCCATGTCATTTTATTCTATCATAAGAGACCATCCCTTTTCTAGGAACTTGTTGGGATATGAAACACCGGAAGCGCACAATTGATTACCAAATACAAGAAACTTAATATGCGGAAATAACCATAATCAACAAGTAACTAGAATCCAGAAATAACACATGATATGAGAGACAATACACAACTTGTATTAAAACTCTTACAGAAAAGAATATAATAAAGAAGATGCCACTTCTTCTCCACCACCTCTTCAGAGGCTTCCCACACCTCAAGTGAATAGTAATTCTCTCCTCAAAGCTCTCTCTCTCAGGTCCCAACACCCAACTCAAACACTGAGTTGGTGTTCACCTTATACCTGTGCTCCACACACACCACAAGTGCTCCACACACTCCACAAGTACTCAACGTACTCCAAGTAGATCTCCCCTAAACTTGAAACAACCTGCACCTCAATAGACCTTACTTATGGAAGGATCTTCCTTGCCTTCCTCTATGCTCTATCTAAGTACACACTGTACTCCAAGTAGATCTCTCCTGATACTGCTCCCTATTGTGTTGTTGTCCTCTCTGATCTTACACACCTACAAATCAACCTGGTTCTGCACACCTGTGAACCTTGACCTTGCAGACACATACACCTGCATATCAATGATCTTACTTACCATGTAGATCTCCTATAGAAGCCATGCTCACCTGATGACCAAGATCATACACTCCTGAAGAACCCTGCTGATTCTCCAATCCAGCACCTACCTTGGTACTGTGGCACTAGGAGGAACACACCATTGCTCACCTCACACACATAAGGAGATTATAATAATGCTCTCTTACTCTCTAGCACGAGTTTACAATACAACCATGAGTCTATTATATAGAACTCATCCAAACAATAATTAGACACCTAATTACAATAATTAGATCCACAGCTCTCAGTCTAAAATTAGCTCTAAACATGCAAACACTTGGTTCGTCAACCAACTGCCCATAATATACTTGCAGTCGAACCACACAGGTGATCGATGTTAGTCCTTGTCTACCTGGGGGTCACCGACGCCGACCGACTACTGACCGACGTCGGTTGCCTTCTGTCTCCTTCCTACCAACGTCGGTTGGCCCGACCGACGCCGGTGTCTGTGACACTTCAGCAACTCCTCCAATGGCCTTCTCCATGTCTGCATCAGTGAAGCTTTTAGCTCCACAACCTAACAGAACTCAATCTTAGGATTGGCTGAGCTCAGTTGGTGGTTAGCATATCCAGTTAAGCCACATGGTGGATTGAGATCTCTACACATGGTTTTAGGTACTAATCTTTGAAAATATGAGAATGTTTAATCCCACACTGGTTGTGGGGAAGCCTACAACATATTCTATATGGTAAAACACTTCCATAGTGTTATGTAGAAAGGTGGCATAGTCACCCTCCTTACAAAAAAAGGACCCCAACTAGTTGATGTTCCCCTAACCAACAAATAGCATGGGCCCTACACAAAAACATGTACACTTGTCTAAGACCAAAGGCCAAAAACCAAACAAACCCATTTGTTCTCTCTGCCACATGTTACTATGTGATTGGTATAATTTTCAAGCTATGATTTATCCACATATACAAGTCCAGTCAGTGTGATGATGTCATATTTGTACCCTATCCATATTTTTTATCTATTTGGATTCAACTTCAGTAGGCCATAACTTTTTCATATAGTTTTGGATTAACTCTATTTAAATTGCATTGGAAAGCTCTCAATGAGCTATTTGATGTGTAGGAAGTTTATAAAATATTTTAGACCATCTAATTGGATTAGTTTTATAGATCCTCATGAATCACTCCTCCCCACTAATAATATTCTAGACCACCAAAAGTCTACTTTTATTCTAAACATAAGTGAGGGTATAACTCCCTCACTTTTCCAATTTTTGTCCACTCTGCCTTATTTTAATTCATTCCTTTTAGGCCAAATCATAGGTATTCAACATCTCCTCTTCATGATGTACTTGTCTTCCTATCAAGAATCATATCTTCCTATAACTCATCGAGATATTCAGGAGTAAAATCATCTATAGAGGGAACTTGAACATGCTCATCTAGATCTATGATCATAAGAGGCTCATAAAATATCAAGTTTTCAACATTTAAAATTAAATACATCTACATGTAAGGGGGTAATCCTAACCCAAAATCATTATTACCAACTTTTTCTAGAATCTCAAATGGACCATACATAATTGGTTTGATCTTTTTGCCTTTATTTTTGAGGTGTTCTTTGCTAATGTGTAGCCAAACTAGATCACCAACTTGAAAGTGATGATCAACCTAATGTTTGTTATGCCTATCCTTATACTTTTCTTGGATCTTTTCCAATTTATCTTAGATAACTTGATGAATTGATTAGATCTTCTGGATGAACCTCTTTGCTTTGTTTGCATCTTTATGTTCATATCCCACTGATTTTTAATCCAAAAGTGAAGTATAAAGGCGACTTAGGAAAATAACCAAAAAAAGTCTCAAAAGGATACTTATGTGTATAAGAATGAATGACATGATTTTAAGCATGTTACACATAACAAAAGTGTTTATCCCAAAGCTTGGGATGCATTCTACAATACCCTTTAAATATATGAACCATTTTTTGGTTGACCACTTATATTTATCCTTTGGTTTGTGGAGGAAAGGCAGTGCTCTTCTTGAGTTTTGTGTCCATCAAGTCCCACAAAGCTAACCAAAACTTCCTAATGAATCAATAATCTTGATCATATATAATAGATGTGGGCAAATCAAAATGAACCCAAGCATTTTTAAAGAACAAGTGTGTAGTCTCTTCACCTATTATCTATTTTTTACAAGGCACTAATACACACATTTTGATAAATATATCCACAACCACATAAAAATAGTCATGATTCTTCCTTGACATAGGCAAACCTCCTATAAAAATTCATATAAATACTTCCCATGGATGGGTTGTTATAGGAAATGGGGTATACAATCCCAAATTTTTGTTACTAGGATTGCTAGTGGAATAAAAAATACAACCTTTTGCATACTTAGAGACATTTTCATACGTTTGAGTCTAATAACAATATCTTTGTAATTAATCAACTATTTTTCTAATGCCAAAATGGATAGAAATAAGAGAAATATGTGATTACATAATCACACGAACTATTTCATCCTATGGATTTGAAAGTTTACCAAGATAATAAAGTAATCCATCATGTAAGTTATAGTTTAATTCTTCTACTTGATTACCATGAGTTAAATCTTCATAAACATCCTTGAAATCATCATCTCTATCATAGCTTTCTTTATAACTTTCACGCATCAAATAACTATGCTGAAAAATAATAGATGCAATAATAGCAGGTCTTGAAAGCATATCAACAACCTTATTTTGTGTACCTTTTTTATACCTTATCATGAGATGGAATAGTTGTAAATACCCCATCCAACAAAATGCCTTGATTGTTGTAGCTTTGACTATGATTGGAAATATTGCAAAGGCTGATGATCCATCTGGATTATTGTCTCTTTACCTATTAAATAATTACTTCCATTTCTTCACACTTTATACTAGAGCATATAAATCTTAATCATAAGTAGGATAGTTCCTTACCACACTTGTGAAGGTTTTTGAATGGTAACAAACAAGTTTTCACCTTTGCATTAAAATGGAACCCATGGCATAATCACTTGCATTAGTTTTAATCTCAAATGGGTGTTGTAAATATGTAAGTTCTAAGATTAGGGCTATGCTTATCTTTTATTTCAATATGTCAAAGGATTTTTAATGCTTTCCTCCCCACTAAAATACCTATTTAGTACTTGTCAAATCATGTAATGGAGATGCAATAAATGAAAAGTTAACAATGAAGTTCCTTCAATATTGGACAACCCTAAGAAGCTTCTAACTTATGTAACATTATTATGCTTAGGCAATTTAATAATGACTTGAACTTTATAGGGATCAATTTTCAATTCACCACCCCTATTATATAGCCTAAATACACCAAAGATGTTTTTACCAAAATTATGTTTAGACATCTTTAATTATAATTTATCCTTTTTTAATGTATCTAATACTTTAATAATGTGTTTAACATAATCTTCTCAACTTTTTAAAATATCATCTAATTTGACTATTAAAAAATCATCTATGAATGGCCTCTCATGAAGGTGCTGAGTACATTACAAAACCCAAAAATCATAACCATCCATTCAAAAAGACATTGCTTAGTTTTAAATTTAGTTTTCAAAATATCACCTTCACAATCCTAACTTGGTGATAACCACTTATTAAGTCCAACTTATTTAAATAAACAACATTTTTCAATTGATCTAATAGATCATCAATATGAGGAAGAGGGTAGCAATTTTTCATTGTCATCTTGTTCAATGCTAAAAAAACCATGCACATTTACCAAGTTCCATCTTTATTTGGAACAAAACTAATTGAACCACATGGAAAAGTGCTTGGCCAAATGATCCCTTTCTTGAGCAACTCTTGAACTTGCTTCTTGATTTATCCATTCTCCACCATTATTACAACCCCTCAAGTTGTACTTATAATAATGCAATAATTTTTTTAGAAGTAAATACTTAACACTTATTCACTCAAACCAAAATTATACTAATTAACTTAACTGATCATATAATCAATAACATAAAACAATAATAGCTCCAAATTCCAATATTGAATGCAACATAATTCATTACAATTGTAAGGAAAGTAAATACATTAAGACTTAGCCATGATTGGTCTACTAATATAGTAACTACCGTTCAAGCATATACAAATAAAATATAATTACATTTCCATTAGGTATTTATATTTAATACTATAAATAGATACCATGCCCTTTGGAGCTTAAGTAGAACCAACTCATGTATCTTTGACAATCTCAAGTGTGGTCTCCAGGTAAGTACTATTGCTATAGGGAGGGAAAGCATCGTCTGAGCACTTTTCCACACTAACCATGGACTAATGATACCTCATAATAATCCCATCAGGTAATGGCCCTCCCTTCATGGATGAATAGATAGTGATGATGTAGGAAACCAGAGAACAAGTACCCTAGTGTGTATGATTTCTAAAACTAAACATGCAGTGTATCATAGAAAACCCTTTCTATTACAAGATATCACACTAACATGTGAATCATACATACCAAAAGATAATGTCTCACTATACATTATTAAATCACAAGATTCATACTAGTTACATCTTCATAAAAATCATATCACATCACATGCTAAAAATAGGAGTAAGTAAAATGTACATTTATTCCATCAACATATGAATGAATCTTACATTATTTTCTAACTCATACTAGAAATAATGACTACAATTTATACCACTTGGATAAAAATGCACATTTAACATTATATTTATAACAACCACTATAAGTTCCATACAAACTACACCCCATAATAACCCATATTATCATAGTTTAGTGTTCCAAGGCATAACTATTAGTTTTTACTATCAGTCATACATATTGTCTTAAATACATGGAACTACAAGCTTTTAATCAAGTAAGAAGATATAATAAAGCAAGTCATATAATCACATAAAATTTTATCCTATAATTTATTATACTCTTAAGGTTGTATGTACCCAAACATGATGTCTTACTAACTATCATTAAACATACTATTCAAAGTAACAACCAACACACATACATTTACATAGGTGTGGGTTTAGACATAACAAATATAATATGTACCATCTGGGTATAACATACTTTCATACTATAGAGCTTTATGACATCCCATACTATCATAGTTCACAATTACATATTTACACATTACCAAACTTACAATTTAAGAAATCAAAAGTCTCATAAACCTAAAAGATAGGCAAATAAGTATAGATTATACCATCTAGGTGTATCTTAGGTTTAAACTGCATAATCTACACTCTTTAAGTAGATACAAGCATATAACATAAATAATTATAACACAACCTGCCAACTTTAAAAACACAATTCTCAAGTAGTCATAATAGCAGAGAATCAAATAACTCATAAACCTATTATGTTATTTCATTCTAGTAACTTATTCTGGTTATAAAAGGTTATTTTAAAAAGGTTATACTTTATGATTCTACAAAATTGTATAACTAGTTAACAACCTAATATCCACAGATATTCACATAAGACCCAATTAACCTATACAAGTTAAGCATTTAGTTTAAACATATCGATTACTAACATCAATAGACTACCTATATACAAGTATTACTTTTCTTAAGTCAAATTGACATTTAAAACTCATATTGATATCTCAAAATGATTTAGAATATAAACCATCTAGGTATAACATCCTACTCAACATGCTTGACTATATTAATACTCTCCCAATATATACTGCTCACCAGATTCCATGACTTATAAGTAAAAATTGTCAATCTATTTATGAAGTGTCATTTAATACACATCTAAATTTTACCATAAAATTTCCTTTAGATATCTTAACTCTACTTTTAGAGATTTCTTACTTATGGTCATTATTTCAGTCCCTCGGACACTCTAAGATTCAAAAGTAACCGACCCCTTTTATCATAAGCTTTGGTATATAACCCCACATCCATTGAGATTATGTATTTATATTACATATTACTATTAGTGTTATATCCATATTATACTTCATTTTCATGATTGATCCCAAAACATAAGACTTATCATAATACAATGGAATGTCACCAAACTTGTCCAAGTAACACATGCTAATATGCATTATGTATCTTAGAAAAGTTAGGTAATGAACTAGTAACATAGCATACCTAATATCATATTTCAAAAAAAATCCTAAATATTTGAATTACTTAATGGACGTTGCATAAGTATTTTTATCCACATATTGACTATTGTATAATTCTTAGTCAAACAATAATTTGCATTTTTATTGAAATATATATATATATATATATATATATATATATATATATATATATATATATATATATGCTATAATCAAAAATATATATATTAATATCATAATACTAGTTTGCTCTATCCCAATTAGATATTTTATGAAACCTTTTATCAATTATAAGGCCATTGTTTTAACATGAATATTTAAGCTCAACGACTTAGTGAAAATACTCAATGATTTATTAAAACAAGTTAGTCATTAACTCAATGATTTTTAATTGTTTAAAGATCAATGATTTAGTACCTGTTTTCTGAAGAAAACAATGATGCCTTAATAATGAAGTGATGCCAATCAAACATGTAGTAACACCATTTATTATGCAATGATTTATTACTGTGCATTAGCTTAATAAATAAATACTACATTGACTTCATACTTTATTACTCAGTCATTATTTTAATACCAAGCACAATAGTGAATCGCTGAATGCTTTTAACAATATTTTATTTTCCATACCGAGTATATAGGGCATTCTAGCATTGATTTATAATCAAAGAAATGAGTTATTAACTTGAAAGTGTAACACTTCTTATAAGGATCCCATGATAATCATGCTCATTGTTTAAAATGCAACTTGAGCTAGTAATGCAACTTGGCTACAACGCAACTTGATTGGAGTCGCAATATAGAAATCCAAGGCAAAAATAAAGTTTCACCAAACATTTGGTCTTGCATGTAAGAAGATACATTGATTTAGTTAATAATACATACTCAATCATAATTTAATATGATGCCCTCAATAAATAAAATGTAGTTTATATAAAGAAGAACACCTAACTTAAGAGATGAGACACAGTCTATCAAGCGTTGTTCAATTTATACTAAAACTTAGTCTAATATTTTTAAATGTTTCCATCCTCCCAGATATGATACACAGTCAAACATAAATGAAATGCAATCCATACTAAATTAAATTATAACTATAAAAATGAAATGTAGGCCTACAAAGTGGAACGCAAGTCTCTAAGTGTGATGCAATCCCATTAATTAAAACACAATCACTATTTTTAAGATGCTGCCCATATAATTTTAAACTTAGGCAATAGAATATCAAAGCACTACTCTTAATAAAGTAATACATTGCCTTGAATAAGTATGAAGCAATCTAAATATATTAAATGCAACCACTACACATATACTATGATGCTAGTATTACATAACTAGGATGCTGGTAGAATATCTATTAAGATGTTTCTCATTAATAATATAACACATCTATCTTCATAAAAAATGCATGATACTTAAGACAACATTTAAATCTAAAAGGATCATATACTCACTAAAATATAAAATATAACCAATCTGGTAAAAATTTTCTTGAAAAGAATACCCCTGGCTACCTTTTTCTTTCTCCAACTTCTCTCCATATTCTCTTGCCTGCCTCCTTCTCCCTTCATCCATATTCCAATTTTCAAAACTCCTCCTAAATTTATAAAATTATTTTCTTTTTCTTATGCCATGGCCTTTCTCTTTGCATGATATTTTCCTTTAGTTCCCACCTCCATGCGTAACATCCACTCTCCTTTTGATTTCCTTAATTGAAGTTTTCTTTTTAAATTTAATATTAATCATAGAATTTGTTTATTTAAATCACTATGCCATAGTTTTATAAGTCATCTTAAACTTAAGTTGACTAAAATAATAATAATAATAATAATAATAATAATAATAATAATATCCATTTTCTAACTTTCATATAATTTCATGCATGTATCTCTTTCTAAGTTTATATTGTCTTCACCCAAGGTTAGTGCATTAAGATAACTTAAGATATTTAAAATAACGGTAATATTTTATTTATCTAATATAAAAATAATATTTTAATTATTTTCAATAATAGATAATTATATAATTAATTACTATTCATATGTAGTAATTAAATATCTATTTTCCCAATTTGTACTAAAAAATTAAGACAATTAAAACAAATGAATCTAATGCATATCAAGAACTAAATATACATACAAATATAATCACATACAAGATTTCCTTAATTACTTACTAACATTTATGCACATAACATTTAAAATCTAATATGTGTGAGTGTAGGGTCACTGGCAATTTCTTTGTCATCCTCCAATCATCCCATCTAACCCATCCTCTTCGATGATGCTCTCCCTTGTCAAGATCTAAGGGTAGGATCTATCCTTCATACACCTCATAACAAGTAGATAGTTAATTTGAGTCATCATATATATAAACTAATAATGCAAAATTAATAAAGAGATATCCACAATGTACAAAATAATTAAAATATAACTATCACATTATGTATACTAATCAATAATATCACTGTACATAAAAATATATGTCATAAAGCTCAAGTCAAATAAATGATTATAAGATAATAACCATATTAATCCATAAATTCAAAGGTTATAGATCATAGGGTGAAATCGGGATGTAACATCCTCCCCCTAAAACTGGTCATCATCCAGATGATGCTTATTCAAACAATAATTCTAAATAACAAACAAATTTTAATAGAATACAACTATAATATCTAGTATAAAATCATTCAATCCAAGTTTTTGAGTGTAAAATACTTATACTAGTACTATCATGATCACTCCAGTATCTAGAACTGCAAGATAAGCTTATATTATCTCGATAAAAATTCATTGACTTCCCAAAAACACATGAGATCATCTCAAAATTCAAAACAAATGACTGGGGAGAGTTCTCCAAAACCTTCCAACCTATATGCACATTTCTTTAACCTAGAGAGTGTATGTCTTATCAGAGAAATGTATTTAGGGAACCTAACAAGAATGATGTGTAAATGTTAATACTATCGCTACTCTGCATAGCTTCAAATAAGTATAACATGTCAATGCTGTCACTACTCTATGAAGCTCCTAACAAGTATGATGATGAATAATAATTATAAATATTATATTTCAAATGTATATAAAATCATGGAATTCTTGTCCACTATATACATACATATGGCCATACAATTGAATTTGACAACTCTATTTATCAAATCTTGAATTTGACAAGTCTGTCTATTGGATTCAAACTCAATAACAACCGAGTCAATGTGAGGCTAAGTAGGATACCATCTTATTGCTTAAAACTCATGTTCCTAATTGACCACTCTTCCTTCAAGTCTCCACAACCTGAAGATATCCAAATGTGCACAAGGTTCAATGAAACATGAGTTTGTACTAACAGATCATAGAAAACATTACTATATGCTAAATAATTATAGATGTACCAACATACATATAAGAAAAATCATATAATCATTCCATAATTGTATTAATTTTCCACTAGATAAACATAACTAGTATCACAATTGACAACTTAGCCTATAGTGTTATATTTATAGTTAAGAAGTAATGTTAAAATTTAACATAACATAATAATTATAATCAACTAGAATTAATAAAATTCAATGTTTTCAATTCCTTGAGGTCAAATCAACAAGTTAGATAAAATAGTAACTATAAAAATTCACAAAGTAGATAGTAGAGAACTAACGTCTCATAAACAAAACTCCTACATATCCTCATATGGTAAAAGGAAACATCGTAACCCAAGTTGCCAAATCACTATTCACTTACCTAACTTGTAAGTGTAGTATTATACCTACCTTCACAACTAGAAGGAAAATACTAACCTCAAAGATTCATCAATCTATCCAATCCTATATCTTCTCTCAATAAGAAGTAGAAAACACTATCCCATGAACTCAAGGGAATATGATCAAACAACATTTCAAAAACATATTTTTTTTTAAGAAAACACTAAATCAACATCCTCTAAATATGAATCTTCTTGATAGTTTAAAATGATGTAAGAGGAGAGTGAGCACATAACAACTCACCTCTAAGATAACTAAGAGAGATGACACTTCTCCTCAAGTCTATATAAATATAAGGATGCTAATACACAAAACAAACTCCTAACACAAAGGAATTCTCAACAAGGACATCTATACTCAACTACAAGAAAATTCCCATCGTACTAGGTGGTGTCAATATAGAATGGTATTATAGAATTTTCCATTCTTAATATGTGTGTAAGACACATAAATAATGCATATATACTTAAGTGAGAAGTAATTCATGATTTTAAAACACTCATAATACACAAACACAAATGGTGAACGTGATCTGATTAACAAGAAAGACATACTCACACTCGAGGTGTTCAATCTAAAAGATCAAGAATATGGTAGGAAACTCTTATTCATAACTCATGAATTATGTTATGCACATACCTACCCTAGCACCTTAACTAACCATCACCAATGAGACACTCTATAACCAACAATTTAGAAATATCTTAAGGGGATAGGAATGCTCTTAGGGTACACACTCCATGTACCATACACATTCACAATTCTCCTTTCTGATAAATAGAAAGATACAAAAAATGTTAATGGACTCGTTAGGTCCTAGAGTTTAAGCCTCTGTTATGATACCGCATGTTACAACCCTTGAATTTATACTTAGAATAATGTAGTAATTTTTAAAAACTAAATGCTTAACATTTATTCACTTAAATTATGGTTATACTAATTAACTTAGCTGATCATATAATCAATAACTTAGAACAATAAAAATTCCAAATTCCCATATTGAATGCAATATAACTTATTACAATTATAAGAAAAGTAAATACATTAGGACTTAGCCATGATTGGTCCACTAACACAACAACCACTATTTAAGTATATACAACTAAAATATAATTACATTTCCATTAGGCATTTAACCTTGATACTAGAAATAGATACCATGTCCTTCAGAGCTCAAGTAAAACCATATTGTGTATCTCTGACAGCCTCAAGTATGGTCTCTAGGTAAGTAGTACCACTATGGGAAAGAAGAGCATCATCTGAGTGCTTTTACACACCAAACATAGACTAATGATCCCCCACACTAGTCCCATCAGAGAATGGCTCTCCCTTCATGGATGAGTAGATAGTGACGGTGAAAAAAACTAGAGAATAAGCAAGTATTCTAGTGTGTATGATTTCTAAAACTAAACATACAATGTATCATAGAAAACCCATTCGATTGAAAGATATCACATTGACATGTAAATCATACATACTAAAAGATAATGTCTCATTATACATTATTAAACCATAAGATTCATACTAGTTACATCTTCCTAACAATCACATCACATCACATGCTAAACATAAGAGTAAGCAAACTGTTAATTTATTCCATCAATGTATGAATAAATCTTACATTATTTTCTAAATCATACTAGAAATAATGACTACAGTTTATACCACCTAGGTAAAAATACACATTTAACTATAGATTTCCAACTACCACTATAAGTTCCATATAAACTACACCCCATGATAGCCCATATTATCATAGTCTAGTGTTCCAAGGCATAACTACTAGTTTTTACTATTAGTCATACATAGTAGTCTTAATTACATAGAACCACAAGATTTTAATCAATTAATAAGATATTAAAAAAAAATTCATACAATCACATAAAAGTTTATCATAACATTTCTTACACTCTCAAGGTTGTATATACATAAACATGATGTCCTACTAACTATTATTAAACATACTGTTCAAAGTAATAATCAACATGCATACATTTACGTAGGTGTGTGTATATACATAAAAAATACATTATGTATCATCTAGGTATAACATACTTTCATATTATAGAATCCTATGACATCCCATACTATCATAGTTCACAATTACATATTTACACAACCAAACTTACGATTGAGGAAATCAAAAGTCTCATAAACCTAAAAGATAGGCAAATAAGTACAGATTATACAATATAGGTATATCTTAAGCTTAGACTGCATAATATATAATATTTAATTAGATACAAGTATATAGCATAAATAATTATAACATAGCCTACTGGCTTTAAAAACATATTTCTCAAGCAGTCATAATAGCAGAGAATCATATAACTCATAAACCTGTTATGTTTTTTCATTCCAATAACTTATTCTATTTCTATAAGATTTTTTCCAAAAGGTTATAGTTTTTGATTCTATAGAATCTTATAACTAGATAATAACTAATATCCATAAATATTTGCATAAGACCCAATACACCTATACAAAGGTAAGATTTGGTTTAAACATACTGATTACTAACGTCAATAGATTACCTATTTACAAGTTTTACTTTTCTTAAGTCAAATTAACATTTAAAACTCATATAAACCACCTAGGTATAACATCTTATTGAACATACTTGACTTTTTTAATACTCTCCCAATATATACCACTCACTAGATTCCATGACTTATAAGCAACAATTATCAAGCTATTTCCAAAGTGTCAACTAATACACATCCAAATTTTACCATAACATTTCCTTTAGATATCTTAACTCTACTTTTAGATATTTCTTACTTATGGTTATTGTTTTGGTCCCTCGGACACTCTAAGTTTCAAAAGTAACCAACCCCTTTTATCATAAGATTTGGTATATGACCCCACACACCCATTGAGGTTATGTATTTATATTACATATTACTATTAGTGTTATATCCATATTACACTTCATTTCCATGATTAATCCCAAAACATAAAGCTTATCATAATACAATGGAATTCCACCAAACTTGTCCGAGTAACATATGCTAATATGCATTATGTATCCTACATCAGTTAGGTAATGAACTAGTAACATAACATACCTAATATCATATTTCTAATGAATTCCAAAATATCTAAATTACTTAATGGATTCTCCATAAGGATTTTTATCCACATATTGACTATTGTATATTTCTCAGTCAAACAGTAATTTGCATTTTTATTTAAATATATATATATGCTATAATCAAAAATATATATTAATATCATAATACTAGTTCACTCCAACCCAAGTAGAGATTATAAGAAACCTTTTTTCAATTATAAGGCCAATGTTTTAACATGAATATTTAAGCTTAGTGACTTAGTAAAAGTACTCAATGATTTAGTAAAACAAGTTAGTCATTAACTTAGTGATTTTTATTTATTTAAAGATCAATGACTTAGTACCTATTTTCTAAATAAAATAATGATGCCTTAGTAAAACAATGATGCCAATCAAACATGCAGTAATGCCATTTATTATGCAATGATTTATTACTATGCATTAGCTGAATAAATAAATACTACAATGACTTCATACTTTATTACTCAATCATTATTTTAATGCCAGTTGTAACAGTGGAATTGTTGAATGCTTTTAACAACATTTTATTATTTCTTTCTGTATTGAGTATACAGGGCATTTCGACATTGATTTTGGATCAAAGAAATAAGTTATTAACTTGAAATTGTAATTATTATTATAAGGATCTCATGATAATCATGCTCATTATTTAAAATGCAACTCAAACTGGCAATGCAACTTGGCTGTAGTGTAACTCAGTTGGAGCCATAATACAAAAATCCAAGGTAGAAGTAAAGTTTCACCAAAGATTCAATCTTGCATGTGAGAAGATACAACACTATAGTTAATAATAAGGACTCTGTAATAATTTAATATGCTTTCATCAATAAATAAAATTTAGTTTATATAATGAAGGATGCCTAACTTAAGAGATAAAATGCAATCTATCAAGCATTATTCAATTTATACTAAAACTCAATCTAATATTTTTAAATGTCACCCTCCCCCCAGATATGATACACATTCAAACATAAATGAAACACAATCCATACTAAATGAAACATTGATCATAAAAATGAAATAGATTCCTATAAAGTGGAATTTAGGTCTCTAAGTATGACGTAATCCCATTAGGTAAAACACAATCACTATTTTTAAGATGTTGCCCATATACTTTTAAACTTAGGTAATATAATACTAAAATGTTGCTCTTGATAAAGTAAGATGTTGCCCTGAAGAAGTATGATGCAATCCTAATATGATCTGTAAACTGTAGTAAACCCCCTACTATTAAAATCATTTAAAAATGGATACTAAAAATAACATTAAAATAAATATGATCAAACTTTTTATAATATGATTAAAATGGATTGAAAACTGAAATATGAGTGTTTTCAATAACTCATTCGTATCATCTTTACATTTGAAATGATGAAAAATATATTTATATGATTTCCCTTAAGTGCCATATTTTAATTAAATTGCATCCAAATAATTAATAACTCATTAAAATCTATAGAAAAATTGAATGCAAAACATAATATAAAGACATTGGGATTGTTTACAAAGTTCACCCAAATGGGCTATATCTCTGGGATTACTAAATAACAATCCAATCCATTAGAAATCTATTTTAAAGTAATAATATAACCCAAAAAAACATAATAGAATCTCAAAACCTACAAAATCATGCCATCAAACCTTCAAAAAACTCTAACAATACTCAACAACCATCCTCCACTTTCTTGAAGTACTTGTAGACTCTCTTCCCAATTTTCTCCATCAAAGTATCACTTCAATTACTCAAAAAGACATCAAAAGAACACCAAATTAGGAGCACCAATATATCAAATTTAACATCTCAAAATTATGAACAACTTTCCAGTTTACTTTGAGATTTGAAAATACCTATAGATTGGTAAAAAATGCAATTTATACAAACTGTGCCTTATAAATTTTACACAGTCATTTAACTTACCCTATACAAGTAAAAATTCATGCCTTTTATAACACTTACAAAGGTGTGGTGAGTTGGTTAGGCCACCATGAATCATGGTTCAAATCCCATAGTCTTTACTTCATTTCAAATGGCATTTTCCATATATGACTTAATATCCCATATTTGTGGGTGGAAACATTGTAAAGGCTTCAAATAGCCTTATAACCACTAATCAGTTCATTGCTTTGACCATGTATTAAAATATTTTACCTTAGTTTAGAACCTACACCAAACTTGGATTTTTAAACTCAGTTTAGAAGATCTCAGATATAAATTACTTACCATTGGTTGGTTAAGTTTGTTTCGAGCTCAATTGTATGGACGTGGGATGGAAATACTAATCTGAAACTCGACAAAGAGAGCATGAGTGACTTGTCTCAAGTTTGGTTGAGCTAGCATAATAACATTATGGCTTTGGAATAAATGCATGGCATTTGGTTTACATAATGGGATTATTAGTCCTACATGCACCATGAAAAATACAAATAGGCACATATATATATATATACAAAAAACATTACAATGGTAATATGAAGTCATGGAGGCAAAGGCAAACCTATGCAAAAAGAGTGTGTCAACCCTGGTTGAGGGACCCCAACCAACAAATAGTGGGGCCTATTTCTCCAAACATAAGTGTCAAATATCAGAGTTGAAAATAGAGGGGCCTATTTTTGGTCATTTCAAATGTGAAGATAGTACAAATGAGTTATTGAAAACACTCATATTTCAGTTTTGAATCTATTTTAATCATATTATAACAAGTTTGATCAGATTTATTTAAATATCATTTTTAGTATCCATTTTTAAACTATTTTAATAGTAGGGGGTCTACTACATTTTATGGATCATTTTGGTATCAAAGCAGTTAGAATGTAGGGATTAGCTTCTGATTGTGTGAAATTTTGATTTCAATTTCATTGTTGGTTGGATTATTTGTAGACTTGTTATTTAATCCATTTGTAGTGTTGGAAGTACATGGTGTTTTTAAGAATAGTAAACCATGGTAAAGTTTTCCAAGCAAGAGAAACTTGATGAGCTTGAAGCATTTAATATGCATATTTAGGAAGATAACTCTTTCCTGAGAGTAAAGTTTTGCTCCTTAGAAGAGGAGATTGAAAGGTTGAAAAAAGAGTTGCAAGCCAAGGATGAGCTCTTGTCGAGTTTGCAAAATGATGATGGCATGAAGGATAAAAACAAGTCCATTTTTCATACAGGACCTTCCTCTCTCACAAGTGCACAAATAGATTTGTTAAGCACTATAAGTGAATGTGAGTCACCAGTTGCTTTTCCTTTCCATCATGAATTTGATAAAAAGTATTTTTGTAAGTTTGAACAACACACTAGAGATATAGGTTCAAAATTACTTTTTAAAATGGGATTTACTGGAAAAATCCTTGAAAAATATGGCCAAGGCATTGTTAACCCCATTCAAGTAGAGGATAAGCCTTATTGTGTAGGTTTGGGATACAAATTTGGTATTCAAAATAAAATAAGTGAATGCAAGTAAAAGCAAGAGGTGCTATAAATAAGTGTAAGCCATCTTGGATGGAAGGTAAAACACATTGTTTTCATCACACTTGCAATAATGTTGATTCTAATTCTACCAGACAACATAAATATTCCAATGTTCCTTTTGATTATGGTACACAAAATTTATGGTACGTTTATCCATGAATTTTTTTGTGGATTATCTAACCACTATGTAGCAAAATGTTGGAAACATTAATCTTTGTTAGGAAATATTTTGAAAGACCACTCTCCTAGACAGTGTTCTAAGAATGGTAGTAAGAGTATGTTTTCCAAAAGAGTGGACAAATGTTTTTGTACTCATTGTAATAGGAAAGGACATGAGGTTAATAGGTGTTGGCAGCTTCATCCCAAACAACATTGAAGATTTGTGAAAAAGGAAAGCATTTTTAAACCAACAGTTTTAGATATAACCCATGTAAAAACTTAGGTAAAATCTAAGGATAATTTGGTTAAGGGTTTGGAAAATAATTCCTTAATTATATGTTTACATAGCTGTGATAGTTTGTTAGCATGCAAATGTTCAAAATAGTTTTTGGGATTCCATTTAAAATTAATATATTTTAATTTTAAACCTAATTTTTGGAGCTACCAGCTATGAAAAAATCCAAGTGACAAGTTTATCATACTTGGATTATTTTTTCATATTTATGGTTTTGCTAAAAGCTCTATTTTTAATCCCCTGATAAGATTTTGAGTCCTCATACATTGGTAAAGGAGATACGTCATGTTTTAAACTTGAAGATATACCCATATGATTTAAATTTTGAATCTAGTTTGTTGAAGTGACCTATAAAGATAAACCAAGGGACAGGTTTATCATACTTGGATTATTTTCTCACGTTTGGGTTTTTTAGAAAAACTTTAGTTTGAACATTGATAGTAGTATATGTGGGTTGTATGGGGCATGATTAGTATGCCTATTTTGGGAAAACTTGCATTTTATTATATATGTTGTCATTTACTTTGTGTAAATATATTAGAAGCTTAAAAGACCCTTTTCGAGCACCATTTGTAATTGTAGTAATTATACAATTTTTTTGTAGCCCTGCATGATATTTGCACATGTTTATAAGTCCCTCATTTTGGAAATTTATTTGTAACTATCAAATGTGGTTAAAATTAAGGCATACATTTATTACACTAACAAACTAGTTTTCAATTGCACTTGGTGATCATTTTGCAGTGATTGGCAGATTCACTATTTTAGAGATGTGACATTTATATAGGTAGTTTACTCCTACCTACAATATGATATTAGATAGGGATGTTCTTCAATGATAGTTTTAGGGATTTAGTTTGATTTTGAATCATTACCATGATATGTTTTAATGATATTTTATAATAAATTTTGAAGAGTCAGTGGACACTCACCTATGTTTGGTATTTAGTAGTCTATTTCATACTGATCTACTTTTGTAATTGTAGTATTGGCCAATTCACATGGGTTCAATTAGACACTGCCTCTTTGGAAATCACTTTGTGTATATTTACACTAATCCATTTATTATGATAATTTTGGCATTACAATACATTTGGAAACCTTAACCACTATGCTATATTCTAGTTTTTGTACTTTGGTGTGATGCAGAGAGCCATTTAGCAGATTCAGTGAGTGATTGGACTTTTGGAGACCAAAAGCCTCCTTATGGGGAGGTTTGATCTAGAGGATTTTTTTCATCCTTCATATCTCTCAAGATCTCCAAAAAATAGTACATAATTGAAGAGTATTCCAAGATCTTTCCAATGCCTATTGGAATTCATAAAATAGACATTGTATGCTCTAGTTATCATTGGTCAAAGTTTAGTAAATAGATAGTCAATTTGGTCAAATTAAAAAAATTTATGGTCTTAAAATGTTTCTGAACTAGTTCCATGGCATATAACTCATCACAAGATTTTTGACACATTTTGAATGGACCAATTTTGAGTATGTATGCAAAAGTTATGGTCAAACCTAGTAAAATAGTGATATGCCATTTATATGATTTACCATAAGTGCTATATTTTAATTAAATTGCATCTAAATATTTAATAACTAATTAAAATTTGTAGAAAAACTAAATGCAAAATAGAATATAAAGACACTGGGATTGTTTACAGAGTTCACCCAAATGGGCTACATCTTCAAGATTACTAAATCTCAAAAACTTCAAAATCATGTCATCAGACCTTTGGAAAACTCTGACAATACTCAATAACCATCCTCCACTTTCTTGAAGCACTTGCAGACTCTCTTCCAAGCATTCTCCGTCAAAGTATCACTTAAATTGCTCAAACATATGACAAAAGAACACCAAATCGGGAACACAAATATACAAAAATGAGCATCTTGAAATTATGAACAAATTTATAATTTAATCTAAGATTTGAAAATGCCTCTAGATTGGTTAAAAATACCAATTTCTACAAACTACCCCTTATAAATTTTATATAGTCATTTAACTTATCCTATACAAGTAAAAATTCATGCCTTTTATAAACTTATAAAGGTGTGGTGAGTTGTTCAGGCCACTTTATCATTTTTTCATGGATCACAGTTCAAATCCCATAGTCTTTACCCATTTTCAAATGAAATTTGCCATATATGACTTAATATCCCACATTCATGGGGTGAAAACATTGTAAAGGCTTCAAATAGCCTTGTAACCACTAATCGATTCTTGGCTTCGACCACATATTAAACCATTTTGCCTTAGTTTATAACCTATGCCAAACTTGGATGTTTGAACTTAGTTTAGAAGATATCAAATATAAATTGTTCACCATTATTTGGTTAAATTTATTTTGAGCTTGACTTTATGGACTCAAGCTGGCAATACTAATCTTGAACTTGACATAGAGAACATGAGTGACTTGTCTTGAGCTCAGTTGAGTTGGCATAATAAACTTATGACGCTAGAATAAATACATGGTATTTGGTTTACATAATGGGATTATTAGTCCCACATGTACGACACACAATACAAATAGGCATATATATACAAAAGCATGGCAATACTAATCTTGAACTCAACATAAAGAGCATGAGTGACTTGTCTCAAGTTCAATTGAGCTGGGATAATAACATTGTGAATTTGGAATAAATAGGTCCATTAAAAATACATAAAAAAGCTTGTGATGAGTTCTACACCATGGAACTAGTTCAGAAATGTTCCAAGACCATTATTTTTTCCAATTTGACCAGCTTGACTATCTGTTGACCAAACTTTGACCAATGATAATTGGAGTATATGATGTCTATTTTACATGTTCTGATAGGTGTTGGAAAGATATAAAAATTCTCTTTAGTTATCTACTAGTTTTGGGAGATCTTAAGAACTATGGAAGATGAAAAAAATCCTCTAGATCAAAATATATTAAACATAGCGACTACACATATACTATGACACTGGTTTTACATAACTAGGATGCTGACAAAATATCTATTAGGATGTTACTCATTAATAATATAACATATCTATCTTCATATAAATTACATGATACTTAAGATAGTTTTTAAATCTAAAAGGATCATATACTCACTAAAATATAAAATAGAACTAACCTGGTAAAGATTTGTTTGAAAAGAATACGCCTAGCTACCTTTCTATTTCTCCAACTTCTCTTCAAATTCTCCTACATGCCTCCTCCCTTCATCTGTATTCCACTTTTAAAAACTCCTAAATTTATAAAATTATTTTCTTTTTCTTCAGCCATGGCCTTTCTCTTTGTACGATATTTCCTTTTAGTTTCCCCCTCCATGCATATCATCCACTCTCCTTTTGATTTTCTTAACTGAAGTTATTTCTTTTTTTAAATTTAATATTAAGCATAGAATTTATTTATTTAAATAAATATTCCATAGTTATCTAAGTCATATTAAACTTAAGTTAAGTTGACTAAAATAATAATAATAATAATATCAATTTTTTCAATTCCATGTAATTTCATGCATGTATCTCCTTCTAAGTTTAGATTGTCTTCACCCAAGGTTAGTATACTAAAATAACTTAAGATATTTAAAATATTGGTAATAATTTATTTATTTAATAGACAAATAAGATTTTAATTGTTTCCAATATGTAGCAATTAAATATCTATTTTCCTAATTTCTACTAAAAAATCAAGACAATTAATGTAAATGAATCTAATGCATATCAAGAACTAAACCTACATACAAATATAATCACATAAATGATTTTATTAATTAATAATAACATTTAAGCATATAAAATTTAAAATATAATGTGCATTTATGTATGGTCACTAGCAATTATCTGTCATCTCCCAATCATCCCATCTAGCCCATCCTCTCTCATAATGCCCTCCCTCATCAAGCTCTGAGGGTAGGATCTATCATGCATCCACCTCGTAACAAGTAGGTAGTTAGTCTGAGTCATCATATATATCAACCAATGATTCAAAATTAACAAATAAATATCCATAATGCACATAATAATTAAAATATAATTATCACATTATGTATACTAATCAATAATATCACTGTCCATAACAGTATATGCTATAAAGCTCAAGTCAAAGCAAAGGTTATCAACTAATAACCATATTAATCCATGGATTCAAAAGTTATAGATAATAGGGTGAAATTGGGATGTAACCATGGATAACCTATACAGGCTAAGGAAGAGGTACATCTTGCTAAAATTATATTTCATGTTGTATATCCCTTTTAAGAGTTAAACCTTGTGGATCTTGAAAAACATCATCATAGTTTGACATTAACTTAACTATTTTGTGCTTATGTTTAGGATCACAAAATTATAAATACTTACATTTATCATCATCCTTGGCTCTTACAATCATGAGTACAAATTTTTTACATGCATTGACAAACCTTTTCATCTATCCTGTAGATACAATTGATAAATTTCCCTTTATCCAATGGGCTCTTACAATGTATTCAACCCTATTTTTTACAAGCAAATATTTATTCTCTTCCATATAAAAAATTTACATTTAATCACACAAATATGGAATTCTAAGTACAATACCATAAATATCAAGTGGAACCACATCTAATCTTACCTCATCAATGAACTTAGAGGTGATTGCAAATCTAAGCTTACATATTTTAGTGACTTGTAATTTTGCATCATCACACACCCATCCCAAAGGGTATGGCTTAGGATGTGATTTAGGCTTAAGTCCTAATTAGTTGACAACTTATTCAAAAATGAGATTAGCTTGTGATCTAATATCAAAAATAGTATCTATTTTAATATGTTTACAAATCACCCTTATGCGAAAAATCTCAATCATTTTATTTTCATCATGCATAGATGTAGAATCAAAAGAATAATGAGAATTATGAGATTTAGTGATAGAAGGGTAAGAATATAAACCTTGCAAACCCATAATGGTGACTTTGGTATTGTGACCTGAATTGGATCCATGATCTTGTTAGATTGTTATCATATTTTTCTTATTATATTTCTTGTTCCCAAACATTTTTGGCCTAAGTTTTAGATGGAGCTTCAAAGTATGTGAATGTATTTTGGATTGTTCATTATATTACTATTTTATCAATAAAAACCCAAAAATGCAAAAAACATCAGAGGGGATAAAGGAACAATTAGACACTTAAAATGAGATTTCTTACCATCTTTTTGTCTCTTAGAGCTCCTCTCCAAGATTTCCAAGCTGATTTGAATATAAAATGATTGAATTGTTGGATTACTTGATTGAAATTTTTTATGGCTTTAATGGCTTCTTGACTTGTTTATGGCTTTGACAAGGATGTGAAAGTGCTTGGGTAATGGATGACAATGCAAGTATAATTGATTCTTATGGATTTAAAGTTAGTTTAGTCATGCAGGAATGGCTTATGTTTATAAGCCAAAGGGGGGGGAAATCAATGGCTCATATTCAACCTTGAGCCACGGGGATCAAGGTGGAGGAATTTTTAAGGAATTAAAAATTCCTTGGAAACCTCTAGAATAGAGGTTTCTAGAGGGGAAGGGATAAGTTAGTGAAGATTCTCGAATTCTCCAATTCTAAAATCTCCATTAGGGATTAAGGGTGTAAGAAAGGCTAGAATAGTAGGGTGTTAGTTGGGTAGGTGAATAAAAGGGAATTTTAAATTGTCAAGTGGGATAGAGGTTAGATTAGTAACTAAGTAGGATAGTCAGTTAACTTAATGGAGTGATTAATTGGTTTATAAGGGTATGGAAAGGTTCATGGGATGTAGGGAATTTGTGTAGGAATTAGGATACTAGTTAACTATCTAGGGAATATGACTATGGGTTAAATTAGTAGGTTTATTAGAGAGAGTGGATTTAGGTTCATATATTTTGCCCCTCTTTAAAAGGGTATTGTGAGTGAAATGAAGTGGAATGAGTAATGGCTTTTCAAAAAAAAAAACCATGATCATGAATGGGAACATTGTTAGTAGGTATGATGCCCCCTCGAGGGAGAATGCATGGAGAAATGACTTGGATGGTCACTCGAATAGATTTCCCAAGGGTGGGATAATACCAAGATGATGAAATGGGATTGGGATGCCCCATAAATATGAATTGAGATGCCCTAAACATAGATGATATGGGATAAAGTGGCTTATTCTCAAGAGATGGGTTGTAGACAAATAATTAATGTCTAGAGAGGAGATTGATTAATAAGATGTGATTTCTTGAGATGGATATATTGTCTAGGAAATAAAGAGATGAGATAGGATACAAGACAATGCTATTTCCAATAGCAAGGACACATGCCAAGGAGGGATAAAATCCTATAGAAGAGATTAGATGCATTGATTAATGATAATAAGCCACTTTATGTGAGCTGCAAAGCTTAAAATGATGTAATGAGATCAAGTGATTCATCCAAGATGGGATGGGGATTGTGGGTTAGTAGTGGAAAAGTTATCCTTAGGCATAATACCATGGCTAGGTGTTGCCTACATAGTATTAGGAGACTTTAGACCAATGTAACTTGAACTCAAGATTGGGCTGAATGATGGGGAGATGGAGGGTCATGCCCCAAAAGACTTAGGGATGATAGTTTATGATTAAATGTGATGATATATGAGTCATATAGGATGTTAGAGTAAAAGAGGGGCTGTTATGATAGGATAATGGGTAGGTTAGGTGTCAAAGGGGTGATGGGGGTTAAAATAGGGGTGAAAGAAGGGGTTAAATAGGACATAAGGGATGAAAAAGGGACATTTTTACTTTTACCCTTGGTGAAAATAGTGTTCTAGAGATACAATCATAGATTGCATCACACATGCATCACACCATGATGAGAGGGTTAGAGAGTTTCAAAGACTTGAGGATGCAAGACCACCGGTATGTAATCAACCCCTAGATTGTGAATATTTTTATTTTTAAATTTATTTTCATAGTTTTCAATTAGACATGTCATAGGTAAAATACTGTGACTGAGGGCAATGTCTTTAATGGCATTATTATGCCTACAAGTGGTGATATCATAGTCATAATCTATGGTATTGTAATACTGTGACAAGTGAATTGTGGTATTGTAATACTGTAAGGAGAAATTCATGATATCATGATATTATTAAAAGGGAATCATAGTTTTGCATAACTAAGAGGTTACAGTAATGATTATGCAAAACTATAAGACACAAGTTGTGATATTACATGGGATGGGATAAAATGTAAAGGGGTGGATAGATATGATGTTAGGCTAGGGACTTAGGGGATAAGAAGGGGTATTTAGTGAGTAGATATGATGAATAGGAGATGGATGATTGGGGGGGTTAAGTATGGATAGGGGTAAATTAATTAATCTAGGGATGCTAGTAGGGTGATGAAGTGAGCTAGTTAGGATGATAGTTAGTTAGAATTTAGTTAGGGGATTCAGGGTGGAGATGTAGATAGGTGACATAAATGGTGTATAGGGTTTAGGATTGAGGATTAAGGGTAGGGTTAATAAGATTAGGCAAAGATGGATTAGGGATTAGGGGAATGAGGGGAGGGAGGTATTATAGTTGGTTAGAGTATTAGGGTGATTAAGTAGGATAGGATAAATGTGAATGTGATGGGATGAGCTCAATGATAGGATGTGTGATTAGTGTAGGAGGATTTAGGAGTGATGGTATCTTGATTTTGGTGGCCTCTAGTTCTACATAATATGTATTTATTAACATGAGAGGAATATTGTGTGTTGGAGTTGGTTGGATTATACTATGTTGTGACCATGCCAGTGGTGAATATTGATCGAGCTTTGATTATGGAATTTGTTGAGAGATGAAACTCAAAGATGAATACCTTCCACTTTATGATGGGAGAGATGATTGTCACTTTAGAGGATGTGTACTAGATTTTTTGGCTACTGATGAGGGGTTATAGGATCTACTAGCAATCACACATACTCAATGTGATAGTATAGAGATTATCAGGGAGACCTTGATTGGAGTGTGGGATACACATGTGGATATTGATAGGTGTCTAAGGGAGGGTACCATTGATAGGTTTATGTTAGTAGTGATGTCTCTTGTGACTTACATACTTTTACCAGATAAGAGTAGTTAATGATTTCACTTGGGGCTTGGGGATGTAGTATAAAATATGGTGTAGGACTTTAAATTATTATCTTGGGGTCCTATAATTTTGGCCCATTTATATCAAGAGCTACACATGGGAGCCTATAGAGGGGCTGTAAGCCTAGGTCCTTTTCTATTTCTATAGATATGGAGTTAGGAGCACATAGCAATAGAAGAATCCCCTTGGTACCCATGCAATTATACAACTACATGAGCTTATTATCTTTGGTTGGTATATTTTTTTAGGGCAGAGAGGCCATGCAAGAGAGATGATATTTTATAGGTAGGTATTGGATGGAATGTAACCTAAGAATATTACCTAGATGCCTTATAGAGGGGTTTAGTTTGGATGGGAGGAGGAGGTAGAGGTCACCTAACACATGTTGACAAAGTGCTACCTCACAGGTCGTAGGGATTACATCATTGAGAGTTACATATTGGATCATTATAGAGACAATTTGTGATGCTTTAAGATGTTCCAAAGGAGCAACACCTATTTACATGGAGTGACCAAGAGAAGTTGTAGTGGGGGACACTGATAGATAGAGCCTTAACATGTGTATATTATGATAGTATCACCCTTATAACATGGTATTTTTAGATTTCCATCCTAGATCCCAACTAGACAATAGTTTATATGACATGGTGGACATAGAGGTTGCTAGTTACGTTACTTAGATATAGGGATAGAGTGAGGAGGGGGGTGGTGAGGAGATTATTAAAGGCATAGGTGAGGTTAGGGAGGCAATGGGAGAGGAGAGGATAGGCCCTAACTTAGGATGTATAGGATGGGAAGGGGGGTCTTAATGTTATAGATGTAGATAGGGGAGATCAAGGAGGTCTAGATGGGGGTCAAATAGTAGCTATGATGTAGGATGGAGGTAGCAAGGTATAGGCTGGTGCTAGTGAGGCAAAGGTGGGTGGTAGTAGGGGTAGAGATGAGGCAAGGCCATCCTAACCACTTTTGATAGAGGATGATCGGTCACTGATAGAATGGCTTAAGATAGAGGTACATGCATGTGTCTCAGAGATTGTAGGGATTAATGTAGAGAGACATGATTCATGCCCAATTATAAGGATATATAGTGCAGAGGGATGGCCACCTAGCTAATGTATAGGGGTTGATTATAGGCTTACAAGGATAGGTGACCCCTTTACATGCCTAAATAGTGATGCTATATATATATATATATATATATATATATCTAGAGCCATGATACATAAATGATAGATTATAGGCTCAAATCAAAGAATTTTAGACTTAAATGAGAGATCTAATGGTAGAGTTATAGGTGGCCAAGAGGGCCAAGGAGGATGCGACTTGAGCCATGACCACAGGTGGGATGGTGTGGTTATGTGAAACATCATGAGACTAACATGAGAGGCATAATATTATAAAGACTTATATGAGGCTGTAGTGCCTATTAAGTAGTGTGTAACTACATTCAAGGCTATCTCTTCATAGTCCATGCATCAGCATCCTAGGGGACCACCTAGACCATAGTCAAGAGATATGAGACTTTGTATTGGATTTTTGTACATTGTAGCACATCAATATCCATAGCACCCATATTTTGTATTTTTATATTTTGACATGGACTTCGTGTGGACATTATAGATTGTTATATATGATTATGAGATTTTGATGTGATTATTTATGGTTTTGTTGCATTGATTTTGTGATTATGAGACATGTGTGATGGATGTGATCGATTGAGTTATATGTTAGGATGAGTATGCTTATGATGTTATATGAAATTGATTAGTTAAAAATTGATATTATATGTGTATTCATGTGTTTATATGATGATGATGTGATGGACATATGATTATTATGTGATGATTTTATATTTATTAATGCTTAGATTGATGTGATGTTATTTGATATTAGCAAGATTTGTTTATTTATTTTCAAATGTTAAAATGATATGGGTATGGTTTATGAAAAATGTTGAGGAAATAGGTTAATAAATATGCTAATGAAGATAATCTATTATTTAATTATATGTCTCACAAATAATGATTGGGTAACAACCCCCCTGCACCAAGGGGATGGGTGAGAATGGGGTAATAAGTTAGGATGATTAGGTTGGACAGTGATTAGATTAGGGGGGATAGGATGGGTGGAAAATGTTGAAGCCATTAATGATGTAGGAAATCCAATTTAATATTACATGTGTGAGTAATTTGTGCCATTGACATGGTAGTGGTCAAGGGCACATTGAAATCACAGTGTGTGGGGAACTTTGTTTTGAGTGACTTGTCCAATTTGAGTTTGAGTAGTCACTTAGACCATCCTTGTTCCCATTAATTAAAAAAAGATAAAATATAAAAATATAACAAGAGAATTTAAGAGAACAAGATAATTTAATGAATTATAATAAATATGTACATGACTTAATGTCTTAACAACATACATTCAAACACACATACATACAAAAAAACAAAATAAGATACAATAGACTAAGGTAATGGATATACATGTGATGGTATGAAACAACTTAATGATTATTTATAATGGACCTAATAACAACATGAAATATGTACATGGGTTAAATTGTGCCCAAAAGTGTTTAATTGTGACAAGTATCTAATTTAATTAGAAATAATTATTTATAGGGCCTAGGATGATCACTCAAGAGTCAGTTGTAGAGTGCATGATGGATCCCAAAGTAAGACTATTATTTGACCCTTCCATAATGATGAGATTAGTGGTATATTGAGGACCATGGCTTAGGTATGGATATAGATAGACAAGGATGGATACAAATTGAGGCTAGTAGGAGACATGATCATCAAGGAAGATATGATGGGGATATGTATAAGAGTGTGATAGGATGGAGGATATATCAAAAGTGGATAGAGAGACTCTAGAAAAACTCATCAACAAATGTTTCCCTCACACAACTAGGAATGACATGCCCCAATTTGAAATATTTACCTCCTGATTCTACTTAAGCTTGTAATATATTCCCATTGTTAAGACCAGGGTTAGTGGTAAAATAATGGGATGGAACAAGGATAAAAAAGCATAATGGAAATGGATATGCCCCTAAGAATGGGGACCCATAGATGGAGGTAGAGGGATCCTATCAAGTATAAAATCATTTTAAATGCATGATGTTTTTTATCTCATTGAGATATCCACCTTCAAGTGTAGTTAACATGTAGGCCCTTGATCCAAATTTAGCAACAATGATATAGGGCATAAGCTAGTTGCTTCAAATTTGACCTTTTTATCCTAGTCTACATTGGTATTATTTTGATTCACCTTAAGGACTAGATCACTGACTTCAAATTCTTGGGACTAGATCTTTTTGAGATATTGGTATTTTACCCTATTTTAATATTCCCAAAGGTGATTTAAGGCATTATGATGTTTTTCATCCAAAAGTTCCATCACTTGTAGCCTTTTTTGTCTAAAATTATGGCCAGTAATGATGCCCTAAAATAAGATGCATAAGGAGGGGAGTTCCACTTTTATAAGAAAGATGGATATTGTACCATAAACCAAGAGTATGAAGTGGCCCTAGTGTGTGTCCAGACACTAGTTCTATAAGACCAAAGTGCAAGATATAATTGAAAGTGCCAGTTTATACTTACATCATTGACTATTTTATTTAGAATCTTTAGAAGAGTCTTATTAGTAGATTATTCTTGTCTGGTCCCCTAGGGATAATAGGGTGTAGAAAAGTGTTGTTCGATGTGATAGTGCTTGTATAGGTATTTGACTTCTTAATTTTTAAAAGAATTGCCATTATTTGATAGGATTTTGGCTAGAATGCTAAAATGACAAATGATCTAATTCAGAATAAATTTTGAGATTTGGGACTTGTGTTATAGATAAATGACATAGCCTCAACCCATTTTGTAAAGTACTTCATGGATTTAATTATAAACTTGTGTCCATCAAAGGAGATTGGATTTATCTTGCCAATTAAATGTAATACCCATATAGAAAATGGCCATGGAATCATGATAGGTTATAACTCTTATGTAGAGGCATGAATAAGATTACCATCTTTCTATCATGCTATACACTTGCATATATATTGGTAGGCAACTTGATCTATTATAGGCTAATAATATCCATTCCTAAGTAATTTCTTGGTTAGGGCCATCTTACTGACATGGCTACCACAAATACTATCATGGACTTCCTAGATCGCAAGAGTATCCTCTTTCAAGGTTAGACATCTAAACAAGGTCTCGTCATAGCCTATTTGATAGAGCATGTGGCTAAGGATGATGTAGTGAGATGTGTAGTGGATAAAGGTCTTGTGCTGATGGTGATTTAGGTTGGGTAGAAGGAATTATCATGGAGATAGGTATATATATCATGATACCATGGTAGACTATGATAAATAATGACACAAATTTGTAAATGAGCCATAGATTAATGGGATTGTAAGATCAAATTCTCAATTAGAAAATTTCCTTCAAGGACATCTTCAGGAATGTCAATTAAAAACCCAATACTAGTTATGGAGTTGGCTATCTTATTACTTCACATTGGTACTTGTTCAAATGTAATGGACTAAAATTTTTGTTTTAATTGATCCACTAACTATTTATAGGGAAGTAATTTTTTTTCTTTTGATTGAAACTCCTCATTGACTTGTTTGATTATTAATTGTGAATCACCAAATACTTAGAGGTGCTAGATGTTCTATTGGATGGATAATTGAGGCCAAAAATCAAGATTTCATATTAAAAAATATTATTAGTACATAGGAAAGCAAAATGAAAATCCTTAGGGATGAGGTCTCCTTGTGGGGTTAGCAGAAGTATACCTACTCCCAACCCATGCATGGTGAAATATCCATTGAAATATACTTTCCATAGATTAGATTTTATAGTATTCATGATGGATTCATCTAGAAATGCTATGATAAAACATTTGGTATCTACAAGAGGTGTCTTTGCAAGTTGATATGCAATTACCTATCCTTTGATGGCCTTTTGATGGACATATTATATGCCAAATTCATTGAGAAATATTATCCATTTGGCCATTCTACCCATGATAGTATATTTTGATAGTAGATATTTAAGAGGATCAACTTTAGCCATGAACTAAACTTGGATATTTAGCATATAGTGTTGAAGCTTTTCCCCATGAAACTCATCATCTAAATTGTAATTACTCTCAAATTGGAAATCATCTATACTTCCTTGTTATTCACAAGAAATATCAAAATTTATGTTTGGATTGGTAGAAATGAATTGAGGGGGAGTAGGAGAATATGTTAGTTCTTAATCCTATGATTGTTCATAAAACATCACATCCCTTTTGTAAATAATTTTAGTGTTACCTAGAAAAAGAAGATGATATTCCTTTACATCTTCACAATAGATGAAAAAATACAAGGACAACCCTTTCTTTCTATTGATTTATGATTATCATTCAGAATTTTTTCCCATGCATCACATCCGAAATCCTAAATTCAAAAATGTCAGGCTTGATACTAGACCATTTTTATTTAGGAGACATGTATTGTGCTTGTAAGTGGAGAGTGTAATTTTTAATGTAGTTTGAATAATGGATTTCCTCTACCTAAGTGTGTGATTTTTCTTTTTAGCTACACCATTCTACTAAGGGGTTTAGGACACAATACGATGATACTAAATTCTTGTCTATTCATAGAACTTGATCATTTGATTTTTGACAAACTCTTTTCCATTGTCTATTCTAAGAATATATTTTTTTGTTTCTAACAGATTTTCAACAAGGGTTTTGAAAAATTTAAAGTAGTCAAAGACTTTACTTTTTAATTTTATATAGTAAACCCATGTTCTACAATAGAAATCATCAATGAATGTAAACACATATTTATGTTTTTAAAAAGAAACATGAGGGAATGCCATGAGATTACTATTTAACAACTATGATATGTTACTTTCCCTCCAATATTTACCCTTAGGAAATGGATCCCTATGCTATTTACAAGGTGTATGACTTAGAAAAACTCCATATTTGAAATAAAGTATCAAAAAACCAGGAACCATGTTGTGCTTACCGAGGTCATACAATGAGAGATAGTTAAGGCCACAAAAACATTCATGTGAAAGTTTACTTAAGTTAATTATATGCACATTCAAAACTTTTGAAGGTTGAGAAAACGTAAAGTTGTCAAATTTTTACAATATGTATTGATGAGAAATATTGCTAGTGGCTAGAATAGAAAATTGGTCTTTTGTAGTTTTGATATGAACATTGGTAGGTTTAAACACAATAATTTTTCATTCAACTAAATGTGTGATCTAATAGTTGGATAGGATGTTCACAGACAAGTATATAATGTGGAGAATTTTTTATATGTCATTCTACATTTCAATAAACCTTTTGCCCTAAAATACAATAAGACTAGAGTTTCCTATAAAAAATTCAATTGTGCAACTTTCATCAAGATTGTGAAAAAATGAGTCATCATGTACCATGTGGTGAGAGGCTCCTGAGTCTAAAATCCATTCAAACATAGGTGATACATTTATTATTTTAGAAAGTGTTTATCCTATCTTAGAGGGAGGGAGGTATATATTTTTCATCTCTTCTTCTGATTATTCCATTTTATTGAGACAATGATGGTCAACACAATTAATTTGCCAAAAAAATTATAACACTCTTTGTTGATATCTGCATTTGTTTCCCTTTTCTATGTTATAAAAGGGGAATATTTTTGTTAAGTTGATTGATTACCATTAAGCTTAGGATTTAATTTACATTTTCATTTGGTAGTGCCCTTGCCTTTGGTAGAGTTGGGTTGTTTTACATTAATATCATTAATAATTAATGCATGTTTCTTAGTACCTCTTGGTCGGATGCCACTAATTTTATTTTTAAATTTACTCACAAAATTTATCAAAAGTTGGTGCCACATATGTACTAACCAAAAAATCTTTCTATGTATAGTGATTTTAAATTAATATTGAGTAATAATGACCTAGTTTTGATAAAACAATCATAAATATTTAGTAATAAATATTGGTTACACCTATCTCAATAAGCAAAAGTCTCAATCACTTGATTTGAGTGATGAATTCATCAATCCATGGATAGTTTTCTAGACTTAGAGTGCCAATATTTTTTATCATTTATATGCTCACATATTGCTATGCTTCCCAAAAATATTTCACAAAATATTCCAAACTTTCCATGGTTCCATAATTCCTTAAAAATGAAACTTCAATTCAAAAGACATTGACTAACTTAGGATACCTCTAGCTTCATCACGATGATTTTTGCATTTAATTTTTTGATCAAGTCAAGAGGATTAGATGCTTCACCCTTTTCCATATGGTAAATCCATTACTAAAAATTGCATCTATTAATGTACCATTTCTATTTGAAGTAGTTATAAGTGATGAAGATTACCTTCTTTTTTTCCATTTCTAGTGAAGAAACTTTTTGTGGTAAAAAGAAAGAGCCCAAAAAAACTTTAAGCTTGTTTGGAGTAACATGTCAAAATGATCAGCTTGATGAGAGGATCACAATGGGACAATCACCTATGGGAAAAATAATTTTATAAAAAAAATCTCCATAAATACATGTTAAAATTACTAGTTCAAAGAAGGGTACTGTTAATTTTTATAATTCCTATGGAAACATTATTTTGTGACCTTGTTAGGAAATAAATCAAACATAACTACTAGATTTTCCATGGATTAAATCTTAATTATCTATATATATATATATATAGTTAAGATTTAATCCATGCAAAATCTAGTAGTTATGTTTGATTTTTTTCCTAACAAGGTCACAAAATAATGTTTCCATATATATATATATATATATATTATACTTGTATATACTAAGGTATGGTCTTATGTAATTGATAATTACAAACTTGACACATATTTACCACACATGATTTGAGCATTTAAATAAGGTCCTAGTTCACCATTATCTCACACTTATATGTTATCTTATAAGCTAAAAATTCCATTATATTTTTAAACATATAAAATAATATCATTGTATGTTTCAATCCTACTAAACATCTTGTAGAAACATTTCCAAATTTTTGATTCAATCTATTTATACACAAGTTAGTTCCAACAGATTTGATCAGTATCACCAGTCAATATTGCCCTGATCTGGTTAGTACCAAAATGCTCCTAGAAATGTATATTTTTAAAAATAAAACCTATGCTTATTTTTGACTCATCATCCTAGCGTGTTGGTGGCATGGAAAATTATTTAATTAGATCTATATATAAATAAATCACGGTCTCATTCAAAAGGGACAGGGCACTTATCTAATATACATTTATACACTATTTTACATTGAGAAAATTTGTCCTATTCTTCCAAAATTTCAATGATACCACTAAGATAAGTCATAATACAAGTCTAAATCACACTAAATATAAATCAAATTAAATATTTTCAAGTATCAAATCCACATCATCAGCTACATACATATAGTAAAGGAACACAATTACACAATCACAATTGGTTGGATAATTACGTGTGGCTTGATTTTCCTCCTTAGTATTAGATATGTAGGTAGTGGTCAATTTTCAAATATATGTTATTGAGTTCAAATTATCCCATTACACTTTCCCATTATAAACTTTTATAGCCCTCATAAGCACATGCAGGGTTTTAAGGCAAAGGAGAATAATTTTTAGAGTTGTGTGCATCATAAGGGTTTGGGATCACAAAAACTAAGAGAAAAAAAATAGATGGGGTCAATTATATAGTCAATGTACCTTATTTACATGTAGGTTAGTATCGACTGATGATATTAACTTGATATTATTGAACCAACCCAATGTAGACAGTGAATTAGTTTCAAAACTAAACAAACCACATGCTTGCTTTATCATGATTTTTGATTCCTAAATATATTCACAGTCAGATAGTCAACTATAAAAGATAATTATTCATCACTTTATTGTACTTACTATATTTAACATATTCCACTTCCAAATTAAAATGATCAATCTCAGTATTTTATATTAATATGTATGCTTGAATGTCATATCTTAATCTTTGAATTATATTACAAAGTTTTATATTAATTAGATTAAGTTCATCAAAATAATCAAAATCAAAGTAAAACATATTGGGGAACCTATATACATTGATTGACCATCCTTCCAAGGTTTTATATTTTTTGTCCTAGGGTTTCAAATTTCATTTTTATTTCCTTACACAAAAAATATTTTCTATTTTTTTCCCCTAGGGCTTCATGATTTGATTTTGATTTCCATACAAAAATAATATTTTCATCTTTGGCCATAGATATTCATTAAGGTTTCCTATATTAGGGTTATTCCTTGATTGATTGGAATTTGGATTTAAAAAACTATATTTTTAAAATTATTTTCCCTCTAAAGAAGTCCATGTTATGACTATCCCAAGAGTTAAGGTGACCCATACTATAGTATAAAAATAGAGGTCATTTTAATATTTTTCCTCATTCTCATCCTCCTATCACAAATCCTCTTAATTGTCTTTGTATGAATATTCAATTAGAAGTACCAAGGGATTATGCTTGGGAAGCCATTCAAGATCAAATTATCACTATGAGAATGTACATAGAAGAGTTTCAAAATAAAAATAAATATTTCATTTTAAAAATCACATCACTTTAAAATAATATCATGTATGTAAATAATATAGAGCATGTCAATATCAATCATATATCTACATCTCTATCCAAATATTTTTTTCCTAGAAAGACTTCATCTCAAGAATGGAAGCCAAAACATGATACATTTAAAACTAATGATTCAAAAAGTGTACTTAAGGGTAATGAGAGTTAAAGTAAAATTATAAGATAAATTATTTTAACAAGTTGATAACATCACTTTTATGCATCCTCTAAGAAATCAAACTAATATTGTGCATACCATAAAATGCATGGACATCATATGGACAATTTTTGGGTGTTGAAGAACAAAATAAAAACTATCATTGATAGTGGTGATTCTATACTAGATAAAAATATAAAACCACCACTGGTTCAAGAACAAATTCTATAATCAAATAAACTAATCACACTATGATTATATCTTCTAAGGTACATGTGCAAACATAACCAAAGGAATAGTTACAAAATGAAAAATTAGAAAAGGAAATATTACAAAAGAAACAATTAGACAAGCGAAGGTTACAAAAGGGACAAATGGAACAAGAGAGATTACAAAATAAAAAATGGAATAAGAGAAGTTATAAAAAGAACAATATAAGCTACAAAAGGAACAAATAAAACATGAGAGATTACAAGAAGAAAAAATGGAAAAAGAGAGACTACAAAAGGAAAAAATGGAACAAGATAAGTTACAAAAATAAAAAGAACAATTATAGATGAAACAACTACAAAAATAAGAAGTTAAACCTAAGAAAGTAGTTCACTCCTAAGATGAACACATGGGATTATTATGACTATGATAATTCTAAGGACTAATAAAATATTGATGAAAATAATGAATATGCATGTGACCAAGTTAATGGTATAAATGAAGAGCCTTATACTCTAAATTTTTATGTGGTGGAGGCTTCATTAGATGATGCACATGGAATTATACTTGGTGATACATGCCATACATATGGGCATCCCCCTGGATGAATTTTTTGGGCACTTAACTGATCCTTGGTTGATTCTTATTTAGTTGAAACATAATATCTTATACATACCTTCTTGACTTCATACTTACCATATCCTTCTATTTTTACATACACACACTTATGATATTGCATTGACCATTATTATATATTTGTTTTCATTTGGTCCTTTCCCCTTGATTATTATATTTATATGGACATTCATGATACCTATTATACCATGATACACTCTTCATAACAATCTCATTCTAGTGCACACCCTTGGAAACATCCTAATCACTCATTATTACATATTGAATATTTATACATGATATGGCTTACATTGAGCTTACACAATCACATACATATATATCTACATATTAAATGAAAACATGATGATTATTTAACACTAGATATATGATGATCCTTATCTCCATATATTTTTTTGAGCTATATTATTGTGATTCACATACACAATAGGGGTATATTGCTTACTCTCACTTCCTTCACATAGTCATTCTATCACATCTAGTGCACATTATGCCTTGAAAAATATTGTTGATTGTTTAGATACCTCTAAATATTATATTTTAATAACCAATTATCCTTGGCATTACTTGAATAATTCAAAATAATTAAAAAAAAAAAGTAAAAAAAATAGCAAATATAAAAATATTCAAAAAATCCAAAATCAATTTGCTAGATTACACTATTTACATGTTATTTATAACATGTTTGGTAGATGGCACATTATTTATATATACACATGAATTTTATGATATATGAGTGCTATGTAGGACATAAATTGTATACATGGACATACATATATTGGACTCTCCTATACTTAGTGGCTATGTCGATGCTAGGAGAATCTTAGTCCATAAGTTTCACTATTGCATGTTATATATTTTTATGACCTTTTTACCATATTATAGATGATATTTTATGATTATATAGCACCTCAATATTCTAAACTTGAAAATTTAGACCTTGGTTATTCCTCTCATTTCTTTACATCTCCTGCTTGCATAAGTCTCGCATCTCTTCTATCTTTTTACCCTTTAGTTCATATCTCTTAGTCTGACTAATATTATGTTGATGACCTATGTATTCTATCTTAAAATGCTTAAAATGTACTTATATTCTATCTCTATAAGTTCAAAACTTATACTTGATCTCATAATCATTGGACACTAATGTCTAAGACATACAGTATCATCGACGTTACTTTCATATTCCAATACAAGTGTCTAGTGCCTTAAAGTCATCCAATTTACAAATGAAACATATATTAATGGTTGGCCTAGGTATAGTATTGTGAGTTATTGCTCCAAATAGATTGATATAAATACAAGTGTTAGAGCATTTAACCTTAATTTGGATCCTTCCTATAGGTTTTTATGTTTATTGTAAGTCTTAGTTATGTATGTATTTATTGTATTTATAAATAAACTTTATTCCTACCTTTATGAGGTGTCACTCACCTTCTAAATCCACTTTTTGGATTTAAACTTACTTTCATGTAACTCTCCTTTCTTCATATGGCACACATTTCCCTCCACTCTCTAAGAGAATAGGCCACAAGTGGCACACACATAAGAGGCTTGTAAGGTAATAATAGAATTCATTGTAACTCCCATTCCCTTACTCTAGATATATAAAAGAGTCCTTTTTCTCCTCATTTATTCACTAGAATCTCATAGTTCTCTTTCTTCTTCACTTGTACTCTTGATTCAATTTTGTACTTTTTGAGATTTTGGTATCAAGCCTTATAATAAGATCACATTGCTTTTTCTTTGATACATTTAGTTTCCCACTTTAAAATCTTATATTAATTTGTGGTTTGCACCTTGAGAGGTAACTTAGCTTATTTCTTGTTTTCATTTCTACACTTTCAATTTTATTGATAAATGTTCTTGGTATAAATGATTTCATGGTATCAAAGCCAATAAGAAGTAATGATCCACATAATTTTAGAACAAATATACCAACACAAATTTTTCAAGTTAAGTAACCAATATGTCAAAAATACAATCTCCATACATAATGTAATAAAAGTAGATGTAGAACTAGGTCAATTTAAACAAAGACAATTTCCATCACAAGGGCGTAAATCTGCACAAAAATAAGTTATTCACCATAATCAAAGCCTATACTATATGAAATAAAAATAAATGAATGTAAAAAGATATTTATTTAATCAAAATGAAGATAAATAATATGTGTCACTTGAAAAAGATATTCTACATGAATCATTAGAATAATTATCGCAAGAAGACATATCAAAGTCTAGAAGATTCATTTTATTTATGAATCCAAAAAGTTTTATCCTTATAGGTAGGAGATTTAGTCATTTTAAAACAATATAAAGTATCATGTATGGATTTACAACAATATTTCCATGAATGTAATTTCCAATATTTAGATATGTGATGCCTGTGTTTTCCATAATGTGTACAAAATTTAGTAGTTATAACTAAGATATGAACATTAAAAGAAATATAATCAAAATAAGTTGTATTATAATTCATTCAATGAGGAGGATAATAAAATTAAAAAATTTCACTAGAAACATGAGAATCATTAAACCCAAGACTTTTACAAATTATATTAGAAATAGGCAAAATAAATTTAAGAATATATGTTTCAACTATACCACATTCATTATTTTTTATTAATTACAATTTGATTCTTCTTGAAAATTTTAAAACTAAATAAATAAATCTCATATTTTTATTTTTATTTTGGTATTCAATTTTTTTTCCCTCTTAAACATAGTCCATTTGTTGGCCTACTATTTCTCTTACACATGAATATTCCTTTCTTTCCCCCTTAAGTGTAGTAATGCAGGAGCATCACTCTTAGAGAACATTTTTATCTAAATTTTGTTTGTTTGCATTAATGTATGAGTTATTATGTCTTGTATGTATTTATAAGACCCCAATCACTCTTATAATTAAAATTTGTAGTCTATGAATGCATCTAGGTGGTCTAAATTTCAAATTTAAGATTTTCTCGCCAAAACTAGTTGTTTGTAAAATTTGAATTTTGGCTTATTGTAGGGCTTACAGGGGTAATGTAATGGATTTTTTTAAGTATTTTTAAAATATTTTAAAACTTATTTTAAATTATTGGAACTTTTTCAAGGGTATAAGGCTCATTTTTATGGAAGTCTCATGTTAGACCAAATTTTAATACTTGGTAACTCACTTTGAGACCGTTGGAGGTGACCAATGTAGTTAAAATGGTTTATATTATTATAAAATGGGAGATTTTAGAGTTATATTTATTCATTTTATGTATTTTAGAGATAATAATTCAAAATACAAAAAAGAAGGCCCCTATTCTTGAATAATAACATACAGACCCATGTTAATGAGTTGTCTAGTTTTGTTACACATTGTGTCATTTGAGATTGATGATTTAAAGGAAATTGATAATTATTATAATGTTATTGAAATATTATTGAACATGTTTTGAGATTATATTTTAACTAAAAATAATAAACTATATGGTGTGTAGATATATTCATATATAGATTTAGACCCTGTTTGGGTTAATATTCTATTGTTGCTTGGACTGTAGGATTGCGAAATAAATAGAAAGATATTTAAATTTGTAGATGATAGGAAATTATTTTTGTAAGTTTATTGAATTATTTTTAAGTTTATTTAACACTTTATCTTTCCTTGTGTGTGTTCTATTCATCTTTACAAGTTCACAAACCTTTAGACAGATCACTTTTATACACAGTTAGATGCATATCGAGTTAGAAACCCAAGACAATCGATTTAAAAGGGATATATAATGATTAGAAGAACTTATAAAGGTTAATTAATATATAATAATTTTTTTTACAAATATTTTAAATACCTTGAAACATTCATAGTGTATTTTACATTGTTCTCAGGCTAGTACAGAGCTATAAAAGCCCTAATTTAGGGTTTTTTGCATATCTTTAGTTGTAACAGTCAAAACTCAAAAAAAAAATTGTAATCTAACTATATTATATATTACATAAATTTAATCATGATGTTTTAGGTACGTACATATATTTTGGTATGAATTTTTAAGGTCCAAGGTGAATTAGGCCTAGGAAAGGGCTAATTGAATATGCCAAAAATGGGAAAGTGGACCTAGACAAGGAATTAGGTCACTAAAATTGACACACAAGTGTGTCTTGACAAGGAAAAGGAGAACACATGATTGATAATTCATATCCATTTTCAATTTTTCCATACAATTAATAATATAGGGTTAAAGGACTAGTAGGGAGGGTCAAAGAACCTGGTGAGTTTGGTTAAAAGAACAAGGTTGAGATTAAGTCCAAGGGACCTCTACATCATTTTAGTATCAAAGACAACATTAGATACTTGAGAATAAGTGGGAGATATAATATCCTTTGGAAAAGATAAAAATAGGTACTTTTTTGATAAATTCCTTGAACAAGGATCAAAATGCCCCTAGGAGAAACAAAGGAGGTACTGCAAGGAACCAAGATGTTATGTTGGTAGAGTTGAGGGACCTTAGAGTTAGCATAGATGCTAGGTTGACTACAATAGAATGAAATCAAATAAGAGGAGTCCTAACAGGGGACTTGAGTGATATGAAAGATGATCCATAAGACCATGAGGAAGTAGAGGGAGAAGAAATAGTGGAAAGACCTCAAGAGCAGGGTATAGAGAGACTCATGAAGGTGATAATGGGTCAAGGATCCAAACCAAAGATGGAATTGCCTACTTATGTAGGTGGTATTTATGGAGTATAACTCATGGATTGGGTGAATGAGTTATACAAATATTTTGAGTATGAATAGGTACCTAATGAGAAGAAGGTCAAGTTTGCAAGAACCAAATTGAATGGGTATGCTTCATTATGGTGGGTCTTCACACAAGATGAGAAAATAAAGAAGGGGAGAAAAATACAACTTCTTGGGATAGAATGGTTGCCAATCTCAAAGGCAAATTCTTTCCAGGTGACTATGAGACAAACTTATTTAGATAATTGTAAAAATTAAAGGAAAAGGAAATGACTGTGAAGGCATATACATAAGAGTTATATAAGCTAACCATATGTTTAGGACATGTTAAGAAAGATAAATAGAAGATTGCAAGGTATTTGAATGGCATAAGGTATAATCTACAAGATGAACTAACACTTGTTATCCGAAGAACACTAAATGAGTGCTATTAATTTGCACTCAAGGTTGAAGATAAGATGAATAGGCAACATAATCAATATAATAGAAGAAAGGGAAGGAATTTTAGAGTTAGGGGATAACAAAGAGGAATAAGTTTCTCACAAATAATCCATCAAGGTGAATCAATCAATTCACAAGATAAACCTACTATTTCAAGAGGTAGATTTAGAGGTAGGAGACCTTTCAACAAAGGTGGTTATTCATTAAGGGGTAGAGGATCAAGTGGATTTATAGGAAGGTGTTTTAAGTGTAATAAGTTTCTATCCATAAGTCATGGGAATGCCCAGAGGACCAGCCAGTAAGAAGTCCAAGGAATGAAGGGAGAAATCATATTGCACAAAAAGGTAAGGAAAAGAGTGTTTTATCTCCATCACACATGGAAGAACCTAAAGTGGGACAATCATTGCTCATAAGGAGGGTGCTGATCAAGCCATGCAAGTAGAAGGAGCCACCACAAAGGAAGACTCTCTTTAGGACATCTTGAAAATGCCAAGGTAAGTGTTGTAAAATGGTCATTGATTCAAGAAGTACATATAATCTTGTGTCATTATAAATGGTTAACAAGCTTGGGCTAAAGAAACTACCTCACCACACTCCATACAAGGTCTCATGGTTGAATAAGAGACACCAAGTCTTGGTGAGTGAAAAAATTTGGGTAGAGTTCCAAATTAGAAGATATAAAGATAAGGTGCTTTGTGATGTCATCCCAATGGATGCATGATATGTGCTTCCTGAGAGGCCTTGAAAATATGATAGGCAACCCAATCATGATGGAAGAAGGAACATGTACACTTTGATGAAGGATGGAGTTAGTCACACTTTACTACCCTTAAAGGATGAGGAGAGTTATCAACAAGTTGGTTCACACGTAATGTTGGTAAGTGGTAAAGAATTTTTGAATGCTATGCATGAAGAAGAGATAGGCTTTGCTTTGGTAGTCAAGCCTAGGACTGTTATGACAACCATAAGATCAATGAGATGCCCTAAGATATCCAATAAATGTTAGAGAAGTATGCAAACATAGTTGTTGATGAGCTACCTAACACATTGCCACATATGAGGAGTATCACACATCACATAGACTTTATACTTGGAGTAAGTCTACCAAACAAGGATTCCTACAAGATGACACCACAAGAGAATACTGAGATCAAAAGACAAGTGTAGGAGTTGCTTTAAAAATGGCTGATCAAAGAGAGTTTGAGCCTTTGTATAGTTCTCATAGTGTTGATTCCAAATAAGGAAGGTGAGTGGAGAATGTGTACTAATTCTAGGGCTATAAATAATATCACCATACGATATATATTTCCACTTCTATGATGGAGGATTTGATGGATTATTTGAGTGGAGCAAGCTACTTTTCCAAGATTTACCTCAAGAGTGGCTATTACCAGATAAGATTCAGGTAATGTGATGAGTGGAAGACCGATTTCAAGACAAATGAAGGTTTTTATGAATTATAGGTCATGTCATTTGGTTTAACCAATGCACCTAGCACTTTTATGAGATTAATGAATGAGGTACTAAAATATTTCAAAGGTAATTTTGTAGTAGTATATTTGGATGACATACTAATCTACAACTAAATCAAGGAGGAGCATCTTCACCATTTGGAGTTGGTTATAAGAAGGCATAAAGAAGAGAGGTTATTGAACAACCTTAAGAAGTATGATTTCATGAAATCAGAGCTGTTGTAATTTGGATTTATAATTTCACAAGGCATGTTGAAAATGGACAAGAATAAGGTGAAGACAATCATGGAGTGGCCAATGACTAGGATAGTAGGAGAGGTAAGAAGTTTTCATGATCTTTCAAGTTTCTATAGGAAGTTCATAAGGAATTTTAGTGGAATATGTGCTCCCATCTTTGACACTATCAAGGGAGACAAGAAATATTTTGTGTGGAATGAGAAAGTAGAGAAGAGCTTCTAATATTGAAGTAAAGTAGCATAAAGAAACCAATACTATCATTGTTAAACTTAAATAAGGTGTTCCAAATAGAGTGTGATACAAGTGGTGTAGCCATAGGGGATGTCCTAAGCTAAAAGGGCAAACTTATAACTTATTTTATTGAGAAGTTGAATGATGCTAAGAATAAGTACTCATCCTGTGACTTCAAGTTTTATGCAATGATGAAAGCATTGAAAAAATGGAGACATTATCTCATGCCAAAGGAGTTCATAGTGTACATAGATAATCATGCACTTTAGTTAATCTCTAATCATCTTAAGTTAAAACAAAGACATGTGAAATGTGTTGAATACATGCAAAGTCTTAACTTCACCATCAAGCATAAACAAGGAAAAAGTAACAAGGTTGTAAATGCATTAATTAGGAGAGTCTTATTAGTGCATGAAATTCAGTTAGAAAGTATTGGGATTGAGGCACTCAAAGATTTGTATGAGGATGATGAAGACTTCAAAGAAGCATATCATGCATGCAAGCACCCAAGTATATTCAACAAGGAGCCAAGGTTGGATTTTATACTTCAATATGGATTTATGTTCAAAGGATTAAAATTGTGTGTGCCAAAAAAATCTATAAGATAAAATATAATCTAAGAGAAGCATAAGGAAAACATGACATGCCATTTTGGGCTTGACAAGACATTGGAGTTGCTCACTAGGCACTACTGTTAGCCTAGAATGAAAGAAGAAGTATGGACATATGTGGAAAGATGAAATATTTTTCAATTAGAAAAAGGTAAGAGTACTAATGTAGGTTTGTATCATCCCCTACCAGTCCTAAATAGGCCTTGGGAATCCATAAGTATGGACATTGTGATGGGATTGCCTAGGACACAAAGGGGTTTTGATTCAATTTTTGTAATTGTTGATAGATTATCTAAAATGAAACACTTCATACCCTATAGAAACACTAATGATGCCACACATTTGGATAATTTTTTTTTCAAGGAGGTAGTGAGAATTCATGGACTACCCATGAACATTGTTTTTGATAGAGACACCATGTTTCTTGGTCACTTCTGAAGGATATTATGGAAGAAGCTAGGCACAAATTTAATTTTTAGTTCAACTTACCATCCTCAAAAAAATGGGAAAAATGAGGTGGTGAATATAATATTAGGAAACTTTTTGAGATTTTTATCTAAGGACCATCCCAAATAGTGGGATCTTATGTTGTATCAAGCATAGTTTTCTTATAATGATTCTACCAATAGGAGCATTGGTATGAGCCCATTTCAATTAATCTATGGCATGCATCCTAGAGTTGTATTCAAGGTTATAAACATCATCAATATGGACAAGAGAAGTTTTGAAGGTGAAGAGTTTGTATTGCCAATGAAAGAGATACATGAATAAGTAAGAAAGCATTTGGAATCTAGTGTTGATACGTACAAAAAATACGCAGATTTGAGTAGTAGAGAAGTGAATTTCTAGGTTGGGGACTTATTATTATCTAATATTAGGAAGTAAAGGTACCCAAGGGGTGAATATAATAATCTGAAGATGAAAACTATAGGTCCTTACAAGGTTCTCATAAAGTTTGCAAGCAATGCATACAAATTGGAGTTACCTAGTGGGGTAGAAATTTCACCTATCTTAAATGTTTTAGACTTGTACCATAATAAATAAGGGAATGAAGGAGTAAATATAGTATATGATGCATCTATATTAGGCCTATATTGGGCAACATAGTTGCCTAAGGCCAAGACGGAAGAAATGGAGTGCATATTGGATAAGCAGGTGATAAAGAGGACTAGAGATAAGTAGTACTTCAAGTATATGGTCAAATGGAAGAATAAAAAAATATAATATTCCATGTATATGACTGATAATTATATACATAAGTGAGATATTACTATGGAATCACTCATGGACAATAGTCCATGAGTTCTTTTTCTTTTCCCTGGGAGTATGATATAGGAGCATCACTCTTAGAGAACCTTTTTTTATGTAAATTTTGGTTTGTTTGAATTAATGTATGAGTTATTATGAATTGTATGGATTTATAAGGCCACAATAATTCTTATAATTCAAATTTTTATTCTATTAATGCATCTAGGTAGTCTAAATTTCAAGATTAGGATTTTCTCGTCAAAACTAGTTGTTTGCAAAATTTGAATTTTGGTTTGTTGTAGGAGTTGCAAGGGTAATGGAATGGATTGGTTAAGTATGTGTAAAAAATTTAAAAAATTGTATTAAAATCTTTTAAAATTTTCAAGGGTCTAAAGGCTCATTTTCATGGAAGTCTCATGTTAGACCAAATTTCAATACTTGGTAACTCACATTGAGACCATTGGAGGTGACCAATGTAGTTATAATGGTTGATCTTCATAAAAAAGGGGAGATTTTAGAGTTGTATTTATTTATTTAATTTATGTTAGAGAGAATAATTTAAGGGAATACAAAAAAATAAATCCCCTATTCTTGAAGGATAACATACAGACCCTTGTTCATCAGTTGTTTGGTTTTATTATAGACTGTGTCATTTGAGATTGATGATCTAAAGGAAATTGATAAGTATTCTAATGTTATTGAAATATTATTGAATATATTTTGATATTATAGTTTTAAAAAACAATAATAAACTATCTTGTTTGTAGATATATTCATATATATATATATATATTTAAACCCTATTTTGGTTAATATTCTATTGTTGCTTGGATTATAGTATTATCAAATGAATAGAAAGATCCTTATTTTGATTTGTAGATGATGGAAAAGTATGTTGGTAAGTTTATTAAATGATTTTTAATTTTATTTGACACTTTATCTTTCCTTTTGTGCATTATATTCATATTTACAAGTTCACAGACCTGTAGACACATCACTTTTATACACATTCAAATGTATATAAAGTTAGAAACCCATTACAGTCAATTAGTAAGGGGTATATAACAATTGGAGGAATTTATCAAGGTAAATATATATATATATATATATATATATATATATATATATATATATATATATATAAAATAAACTTTTTATAGATATTTTAAATAACTTGAAGCATTCACAGTGGATTTTACATTGTTCTCAAGCTAGTACATAGCTATAAAAGCCCTAATTTAGGGTTTCTTGCATATCTTTAGTTGTAACTGTCAAAACTCAACACAAATTTGTAGTATGACCCTATTATAGATGCCCTAACTAAATAATGTGGTTTTAGGTTTGTAAATATAGTGTGGTATGTATTTTTAAGTTCCAAGGTGAATTAGGCCTACGGAAGGGCTAATTGAATAGGCCAAAAGTGGGAAAGTCGACCTAGACAAGGAATTAGGTCACCAAAATTGACACATAGGTGTGTTTTGACAAGGAAAATTAGAATACACCATTGGTAATCCATATCCATTTGTACCTTTTCTATAAAATTAAGAAAATAGGGTTAAAGGATTAGTAGGGAGGGTCAAAGAACCTAGTGAGTTTGGTCAAAAGAACAAGGTTAAGATTAAGTCCAAGGAACCTTTGCATCACGTAATCCATTTGATGGCCTGCTATATCTCTTAAAAATGAATATTCATTTTGTATTTTGGTTTTATAATGGCATTATTTTCATGATTAATTTTAATTTAATCCTTTGGTTGGTGCCTTTCCCCCTTTCAGATATTGATGCATTCTTGGGTTAACGTACTCACCGTTGATTTATCTTTTATTATGACTTTGATCAAATATGGATTTCAATTGTATACTTTTATTTCAAACCTTTTACCAAGAAAAATTATCTTTTTAATTTGGCTTTATGATTAAAGACACTCTTTTTTTCTTTGCTTGTGTAATCTATGTAGTTTTGGTAATTTTTTTCTCTTGATGTATTAAAATTTTAATGATACTAAAAAAAATTTAAATGTTTTAAATTATAAAATTTGTTTATTAGAAAAAATATATTTAGAGTTTTGATGTGGGTTTATATTTACAAGTTAATTGATTTAAATTATAATAAATTGTTCTCACATTTTTTAATTACATTTAAATCTTATTTTAAGTATTATTGGGTTTTTTGTAAGCTTAAAACTTGTTATGTGTAATGGAATTTAGGTTAGCCATTTTTTTATCATTCAAGCAATTTATGAACACAATTGATTTTCAAAATAATGAGATTCTTGCTCTTAAACATGAAATAAAATGTCAAAATGACACTATTACTACTTTGCATAGTTCTATTCTTACACTTCAAAATGATTTTTAAAATTATGACGAACAAGCAATCTTCTATTGACACATTAAATACTCAATTTACGTCTTTTGTTAATGTTAATAGCTCCAATATTGATGAAACTCATTATGCATCTCAAACGCCTACACCTTCTTTGAACACTTCTTTTACCAACCTCGACTGTAAAATCATGAACAATATGAGTTGCTCTAGTGGTGGACTTGGTAAGTGTGAAATAAGCATTATTGAACCTCTTTCTCTTAAACCTAATACAAATTGTAATGGTCTCAATTTTAATGATTCACCTACTTCTAATACAAATTCAAAATCTTGTTATCCTCCTCATCAAAGGACTTATAATATGACTTATTTTGATTATATTGCTTATAATGCTCATGTTTTGATTGAAACTAATAAATCTTATACACATCATGGAAAACACAAGCATCACATATCTCAATATTGGAAATTACATCCATACAAATATTGTAGTAAATTCATACACACCATTTTACATTGGAGGAAAATGACTAAATCTCCTACCTCTGTTAAAACTATTTAAATTCCTAAAATTGATGAATCTTCTAGAGACTTTGATGTGTATTCATGTGTCAATATTTCTAAGGCTTCACGTAGAATATCTTTTATAAATGAAAGATATTCTTTGTCTCCATTTTGATTAACTACATATCTTTTATTACATTTCTCATTTTTTCTTGTAACTTGGATATATGCTTTCTTTATATCTTTTTTGACTAACTTCTTTTTGTGTAGGTATTTACACTTTATGATGGAAGTTGTCTTTGCTTTAATTTTCTAGTTGTACATCTATTTTTATTACATTATGTATGTAAATTGTATTTTTGATATAATGCTTATTTAACTTGAAAGATTGGTGTTATATTATTTGTCTTGCAAGTTTGTGGATCATTCCTCCTTCTTGTTGGTCTTTATTCCATTGCAGATCAATCACATTATTTGAAGAGGATTCTTGGTGATCACACTTTCATCCTTATGACTTTTGGAATCACCTTCTCTTCTTTCTTCTCTATAAAAACTTTTGTAAATTCCTCTTGAAGAAAGTTTATATTAAGGGGGAGATCATTGTAATTTAAAATCTCTTCTTCTTTGTAAAGGTTTTATCCACTTTTATAACCTCAATTTAAGTTTAAGGGGGTGTTAAAGAATTTAATCTTAATTAGGGTCCTTCATATATATATTTCTAGATTTATCCTAAGTCTTAGTTATGCATGTATTTATTATATTTATAAATACATTTTATTATTACCTTTATGAGGTGTCATTCACCTCCCTAGTCCACTTGTTAGATTTTGAGTTACTTGAATATAACTCTTCTTTTCCCACATGGCACACACTTCACTCCACTTTTTAAGGGAATAGGTAATAATTGGCATACACATAGGAGTCTTCTAATATAATAATGATATTCCTTATAACTCTCATTATCTTACTCTAGATATATAAAATATTTATTCCTCTCCTCATTTTCTCACTATAATCTTATAACTCTCTCTTTTATTCTCTTGTGCTCTTGATTCAATCTTGTACTTGTAAAGGTTTTGGTAGTAAGACTTATAATAAGATCACATGGGTTTTTTGACTATATGTTTACTTTTCCACTTTAAAATCTTGTTTCAAATTATGATATACACCTTGAGAGATAACTTAACTTCTTTCTTATTTTCATTTATGCACTTTCAATGTAATTGATAAACGTTCTTGACATAAATCCTTTCAACAAGATCAACCCTCATTCATTCCTTACCTAGCTACACCTAATAAAAAGAATAAAGAGCATTCAAAGATAATTCAATTGAACAAAGCTTCCATATTTATTTTTATTTCCATACCAATCATAAGAATTGTACATTTATAAGTCTAAAGTATTAAAGGAGTATCCCAATAGCCCAATTTGCCAAGTTACAAGCTAAGTCACTATTGTACTTTCTTTACACATATTGAATGATTCAACATAATCCAATACATAGAGGATAACTACATCAGTTTGAGGCCCTCTTCAAAGTATTGTTTATGTAGGCAACACCCACTGACAGTGGGGTGTTTTGGAAACTTGACACCATGTGTCCACTAACCTATTTTTCCCAAGGTCACTATGAATATGGAAAGCTAAGGTTTTACCATTTGATAAAGAGTGATTGTCCATGACCCAAATATGAATGTACTAGAGTGAAGGTGAGGACAACTTAGAGTAATATAGGTGTCCACATCATGTTTTAACATATATTTCATACAGGGTATTAGCATCAAACATAGACAGTAGCATCAATGTGATCATCTTAGGCTAATGTTACTGTCTAGAGATCCAAAACCATCAAAACAAAAAATTAATGATTATTATAGAATCTTATTTTATCCTAATTTCTACCTATTCTAGATCTAGAACTATATTAGCATTAAAATAAGTTAAGTACATCATTTATTTTTCATTTCTATATTTAACATAGTTGTACCTTTCATATTTAGAATATCTTGGCATAATAAATTTAGTGTATAATTATATCTAAGTTTAATATTTTATTGCCCTACTATATATTTGATTATCACCTTTGTGTCATTTCATTTCTATATAACCCTTTAACATCTATATAAATCCAATCTAGATCATTTGAGGGTTAAACATTTGGTGAACCTAATATTTAAACATAAAACCCTAGGTCACTTAGGGTTTTCTAATTTTTATGTTATTGATCCCTAATTGTCATAAAACCATAGGTCACTTAGGGTTTTCTAATTTTTTTGTTGGTGATCCCTAATCTTTAAACATGGATGCCTCTGTTACCCATTTCAAACTCTAAAATGTCATAGTTGTTATGGTTTGTTACATTACTTGCCTTGTCAAATCTTATAATCAAATATGTGCCAATAAGGAGAAGGTTTTAAAGCAAAACCACACTTAATATCTTTTTAAAATTAATTTTACAATGTTTTAAAGCCAATATCTAGATGCAAAAATACATGCTCTTGACCATTTGTCCTACCTACATATTATTCAAATGACAGGTACCATCTCATACCCATTATTCACCCATGGATTATATTGGATTTCATGGTCCAAGCTCTTACTATTTGAAGAGGTAAGGTTGTTCAACCCATCCCTCCACCTAATAATATACAATAAGTGCCTCCTAAACCTAATCTCATAATCAAATATAAGGGATATGACATTATTGATCCATTGAACAACACACATGCCAAAATTTCAATCCTTGATCGCCTAAAACAATCTAATGTCTATAAAGATATTATATACAAATAATTGCATGAGACACAAGTTATAAGTGATATTGAGATTGCTTATTTTATATATAGTATGAAAAATATTAAGAAAAATAATAATATCCTCACCTTTCCAACAAATTACCATCTAAAGATACCATTGACCAAAATTTTCTTTTGTTCATACAAGTAACAATATAATAAATATATCAAAAGAGTGCTCATTGATAATGGATTAGGACTAAAACATTTGTAAGATGAAATTCCTGATCAACATGGGTATCAACATAAGCCTTATTCAAAACATGATTATGCACATAAAATGGTGATAATTCACATAGCCCTTTAGTTGGACAAATTACATTGGATGTGACCTTAGGACCCAAAAAAATTTCAACTACTTTTCTAGTCATGTCTCAATCCTTACATTATAATTTAATTTTGGGTAGAAATTGGATACACTTAATTGAATATATCCCATATAAACTTCATCAATGTGTAAAATTCATACATGGGAGGACCTTATTATCCATTCCCATCGATGATGAACCTTTCAAATTTTGTAAAATGATACATTTCAAAACTGAAGGCATCCCTACAATAGTACCATCAAACTAATCCATTCCTATTGAACATATACATATGTATGAAATAGGTGAGTCAAGTACAATATATCCTTTCTCTTCAGATACAAATAAGTTATTAAGCTCTAAAGTACACATACATATGCATAAAGAGAAATAACCATCCATAAAGGAGCTATAAACATTTCAAGATCCCCCAACATTTGAGATTCCTTTATTAGTCAATACTAAGCAAAATGATGGCCATGTTTCATATTATTATGATAGTGATGATGATAAAGTCTATGATATGATAGATGAAAAAATGTGAAACTTAAAATTTGATCAACTTGATCACTTGTCACATAACTTATTTGAACCTATGGGTCCTAACACATATAAGCTAAACCCACTTGCAAAAAACACAACATTGAATCTAGATAAGGGCAAATCAAAACTAACAGATGAGGATGTAAATTATTATTATTCCGTAAATTCCTCTTGGTTAAAAGAATTGAGTCAACATTATAAGGGCCAAATGCAAATACATCATGTTAATAATGTGGATTCTTATCAAAAGGCTTTACCCCAAATACTACACATCCCAATGGAATAAGATAACAACAATACCATCTTATCTTTATTACTTAAACATAGAATGATTTCTTTACCTTCTACTAGACATATATTAGGCAATAGACTACTCCCTATAAAGGGAGTACCATATTTTAATTACCACCAAATCATTGGCCATACTACTAATTAATGTGAAAAAATAAAAAATGTAATCCAACAATATAAGAGTAAAGGACACATACGTAAGGTATTCATAATAGGAAAAAAGAAACATACTCCTTATCTTATATAAGAAAGATATACCTCAAAATGATAAAAATATGGCAATTTAACTATTACTATTAATATTAATGAGATATATTACCACCACATTGGTTTTGATCCAAACAAATAGGATGTAACTTGTGGGATTAATTTTCTTACACGATTGGGACATACTATAAATGAACTAATATATTCTCCTTCAGAAACTGAATATTGAGGATACATTCACTTACCCATTACATGTGTCCCACTTGTAACAGTTTCAACTATATGGATATTAACACACAAAACACATTTAAAACTAAAGTTTGGATGAAGTTGGCTAATTGAGTAGAATGCTAAGCTAGATACTAAAACATGTGTGTAAAATTTCATCATATGGGTACAAATATTTCCATAGAGCATGATGGACATAATTATTTGTCTACACCATTGGCTTCAAGTAAACCATTACAAAAAAATATTGAAATGTTGGCACTAATTTGATATAAATAAAGCTTAAAATTATTTATAGCTGGCCCTACACCTTTTGAGGATGAGGACCTACTTCATTAAACCTATGTTAAAATTTTTTAAAAATACCAAAAAAAAAAAACATCCAAAATTTTGAAAACACTTTCGAAACTTACATTATCTATTGGCTCCTTGGCATCCATGTGTTAGTTTCATGTTGATAGATGACATAATTAATTACTCATACATACACATATGTGTCACACTTCTACTTGTGTTAGATACAAGCATGCAAAAATAGATGATACATTTCTATTTTAGATGTTGGGATTTCCTTATAATCATGGCATATGGACATTGGAGGAATTTTCTTCTTTGTTCTTGATAGCCATAGGCTATATGATTCGATGGTCACTCTACATTACCATTTTTGAGCTTACATATATACTTACACATGACACTATCCATGATTATATTTTACATTCACATCTTTTCTTGACACATTAGATCCATGAGCTACTATGACATGTTTATGTTGGTTGCTTATGCTTTACTTATGCACTTCCTTGAGTATCTTGATTTTTTAAGCATTTGAATATGCTCTTTTGCTTACGACCCACATGCCTATGTATGCTTTCATTTACATATGCATACATCATTATTTGTTGTTTGGATATTTGAATTGTCATCCTTGCCTTTATTTACATTTGACTAAGTCATGTCCCTTTGCTTGTGTGATATCTAAGCATGCCCCTTATTTGTGGTATCTTGAGACCATTGCCTTTTGACTTGCTTTTGAGTGCTCTTGTGTGTGTGCTTGTTTACTTGATGAGCTTGTATTGTTACTATCTAGATGTTTCCATGATTTTTATCATTATTCTTAGGCCTACATGTGATCACATTGGTTTTATGTGCTTTAATGATATATCTACCTAGACATGTTCCTTCTATATGTTACATGGTTATATTCATAGATTATATAGTTATCTTATCCTTTTGAGGAGAAGTAACTACCGATTATTATATTTCCCTCATCTCAAATGGGGGAAATATTATCGGTGGTATGTTGTAGAGACATGTTCTCCACACTTGGCACATTTTATAGATTTAATGGGTGCATGTTTTGGAAGCATGTTCTCCGCACTCATTCAGTATATGTAACTTATATTAGTTATTAGATTTAGTGGGGTCATGGCATATGGTCATAGTTTTCACACATTTGTAGTTCTTAGATTACAATGGTATCATGATTTGAAATCATGTTCTCCATAGTCAATTAGTATATGGTAATAATATCAGTTCTTAGATTTAGTGGGGGCATGCTTGGGAAGTATGTTCTCCACATCTATTTAGTATTCAACATCTCTAGTTTACAATGGGGGCATGTTTTGTAAATTTTTACTACATATTGGTAATTATATAAGTTTTCATATGTATACATATATAATGGGGTGATGCTTTGGAAACATGTTCTCCACTCTTACACAATTATCCAAATTGGTCAAAACATAGTTATATGATTTAGCTTCATAGTTATGGAATAATTCTATATATTGATACTATTATTATACATAATTTCAACATGAGAAAAATCTAATGTATATATGCTATGTTATGTGTGCCTAATATTAAAAAATCCAAATCAATTTTAGATTCTAAATTTTTATTATGGACTATTACTTTATCATAAAAAAATTCATACTGATACCTCATAGACTTTTACAAAATTTTATTGAGCCAATCTACTGTAGTAGTTAGTTCACTTTTGATATGTTTGAGGTGATAAAATCACTCAATCTTATCAAGTTTTTAAGTTGTAATTTATCATCTAGCCTCACCAAGTTATAAGTATCATTGGGTTTTACAGTTGATCTAATCTCAATTTCTAGGTGGCAATTCACTCTTACTCCAAAGTTGGGGGCATCTCTCTCTCTCTCTCTCTCTATATATATATATATATATTCACTTTAAATATTTAACTATGTTTATCTTCATCTCATTTTTAAAACCTTATAATGATACATCTTTTTCAAAACAACTTGCAATAGGCAACGCAATTACAATGACACACATGTGTACTCTTAAACCTTGTTGTTTTAATTTCAATATATTTCAAATACTTCAACCCAAATTATATGCATTGATTTTATACTATAACATGTTATTGGTTTTAGGTTAGTCACCAACAAAGCACTCAATTTTGGCACATGCCAAGATAAGGTGTGCATATACATCCAAGTACGTATTACTTTCCATTAAACTAAAAATTTAATTACTATATTGAAGGGGTGGGGAATGTAGATGATATTTTTTTATTATATAGAACCTTAATATTGTACACTTGGTAAACTTAGACCTTGGACATTCTTCTTAGTTCTTTACCTCTCCTACTTCCATAAATCTTGCGTATGCTCTACATTTATGCCCCTTGGCCTATATCTCTTACTCCAACTAGTCTTATATTGATGAGTTAGGCCTTCTATCTTACCTAGAATACTTCAAATGTACTTATATTCCATCTTTTCAAGTTCAAAACTTGTACTTGATCTCCTACTCCCTAGACACTAATGTCTAGGATAGACAATAGCATTAATTTCACTATCTCATCCTAATGGTTAGCCTAAATGCTTTAATTCAATTTACTAATCCAAAGGAATTGATATAAATACAAGATCAACCCTTATTCATTTTTCATCTAACTACACCTAACAAAAAGACCAAAAAGCATTCAAAGAGCATTTAATTGAACATAGATTCCTTATTTATTCCTATTTCCATACCAATCATAGGGATTGCAGATCTATGGTTTTAAAGTAATAAATGATCCACCCAAGAACTTAATTTGCCAAGTTACAAGCTAGGTCCCCATTGTACTTGATTTGCATATATTGTATGATTCACACACAAGCCAACATGTAAGGGATAACTACATTAGTATGAGGCATTTTTTAAAGTATTGGCTATGTAGATAGTTCCCACAAATAGAGGAGTATTTAGGATAGCTCAACACCATGTTCCCACTAACACATTTTTCCCCAAGGTCACTATGAAGATGGAAAGCTAGGATTTTTACATTTCATAATGAGTGACTATCCATGACCCAGATCTAAATGCACCAAAGCAAAGGTGATGATAAACCCATAATCATCTAGGTGGTCACATCTTATTTCAGCAAATATTTCCTACATGACACTAGTTTTGAACATAGATAGTAGCATCTATGCAACCATATTAGGCTAATGTTACTATCTAGAGAGCCAGAAGTATCAGAACTAGAATTTGATGATTGTTCCAAAATCTCCTTCTAACCTACTTTTTACATGTTTCAAATATAGAATTACATTGGAATTAGAAAAAGCTAAGGACATTGCCTATTTGACATTTTTATATATAACATAGTTTTATTTTCCATAATTATACTATCTCAACATAATAAATTTAGTGTATGCTTATATTTGAGTTTAAAATTTAATTGGTCTATTATAGATCTGATTATCACCTTTGTGTCATTTCATTTCTATATACCCCTTTAACATATAGATAACCCTAATCTAGATCATTTTAGGGTTAAACACAAGTTGAAGTACCTATATTAATTACACGTGCCTTGATACTTATTTATTACATAGTGATACATAGTTATGTTATTTTACTATGACATGACATTGATACATATGGATGGTGTTGACTAGTTCCTTATTCTATACTCCATTGATGTTTCTACTCTTTGACTTGATAGGATACTTTATGTTTGACTAATGTGTGTGGCCCCTGGGCCTTGTTTGATGTGAAATAATTGATTTCCATTAGTTACAACATTTTTAATGTCCCCTTGTATATGGCCCTTAACTTTACTTGTTATAATATTTTATGTCCCTTGTATGCATCTAGTGACCTTATGTGTGACATTAACACTTACACTTGTTGAGATTTATAATATTGAGTGATTTTATGATATATATCATGTATTTTTATTATGTATTTTTATTCATAAATTATTATAGTACATACTTCATTGATACATCTATCTAGACATGACATTTACATGTTATGAATTACATAGGCTACACACACACACACACACACACACACACACACACACACACACACAGTGCTATGATAATATATTCTCCATATGTTTAAATTATATTACATGATGTTATATTTATACATGACATGATATAATTAACTCTTATTTTGAGATGAGTGACTTACCTGATACATTCCTTCTCTCAATAAGGGGCATTATAGTGGGCTTATATAGAATATAAGCCTCCATGAGTATAAAATTAAATTGAAGTACATATTTTAGAGATTCACAATGGTTTAGATATATGACATATATTAGAACATTGATACATATTCTAATGGTATATACCATGCATATACACTCACTTTACAAACACTTGAGCACATATTCAAACACACTTGGGTGCATATGTGTGGACATATGATAATTTATAGGAATATAAATTACAGGTCTCCATATACACATATATTTGAGATATAGGTTATAAAATTCAACATATAGGTGTACAATATTATATATTAGTTAGTTTAGATTTAAGGGGCATGATACTAGTTCATGCACATACATAATGACATAGTGGATTGTAAAATGGTTTTCATTCCACTTCATACTTATTAGATCTACCATCATGGGGGTATGAATATTATGCATTATATTTAGATTATGCATTATATTTTACATTGAGTGAAACCATACAATTAAACTTGGATTCATGATGGGGGCATGAAAATTGTTCATTCCATTTAGATCATGCATTTTATTTTTACATGGGGTGAATTTGAGATAACTTGAGTGAAACTTTACAATATAATCTATAAGCCATTTTTACTATTTGATTCACTTTATTTGAGAAAATGTATCCCCATGGTTCTCTCTTTGCATGCATAGTTATTTGGGTTAGTACATTATGTACTTTTCCCTAGATGCATGAGGGTTGGGGCATGTCATCTTCATAACCCAAGATCCTACATAGGTACACATATTCGAGGCATGATCACCCTAACTATTTATGTGCTTCAAATAAGGAATCATAATTTTATCTAATACTTCAATAAGGAAGCATCATCTCCAATAATTTTTAATGGAAACATGATTTCCACCAACATATAGGTGCATTCTAACCTTTTTTCTTTCAAATTTTTAAAAATTCAATTTCAAATTAAAACAATCAATCTATGGACATTGACTACACATAATTTTGGGTTTTTCTATTGAGTGACATGCAAAATTAGAGATTCATACCAAATATAAAGTGTTGTACACACTTATGTCCATTTTATCCTTTTAATTTTTGAATTACATTACTAGAATAAAATGGGGTTATTTATATATATTAAAATATGGTCTTTGGTACCTGATAATGAAAATATTGACACACATTTACCTCACATGACTTGAAAACTCAAACAATGTCCTAATAAACCATTCTATAATTTTGTGTTATATTATGATTCAACCCTTCTACTCTACTATTACATGCCTAAAATAATTCCATTATTTGTTTCAAACTTGCTAGATATCCTACACATAAACCTCAATACTCATAATTCATTTAGTTTGTATATAGGTTAGTTATATGAGATTTGGTCAATATCGTCAGTCACTATTGACTTGATCTAGTTGGTTCTGACCCACTTCTAAAAAATATTTTATAAAATAAAACCTATCCTTAAGTTTGGCCCATCAGCTTAGTGTGTTAGTGGTGTGATAAATTGTTCAATTGGATCTACACATATATAAATCATAGTCTCATTCAAAAGGGGTTGAACACTTATCTGATTTACACCTATACACTAAAAACATATTGATAAAATTTGTCATATTCTTCTTAAATTATAAACCTATCACCAAAATCATTCATAAGCCAAATCTAAAGCACTCTAAATTCGATTAAAAATAAGCATTTTCAAGTATCAAATCCACATCATTAGCTAATACATATAATGAAGGAGTAAAATTTCATAATCACACTAGGTTGGAGAAATATGTGTGGCTTGATTTCCCTCCTTGAAATATTATATATGCAAGATTAATCTTAAAATTGAGGTGATTGGGGTTAGCTCAACCCATTACAGTTTCACCTTTTTTAGGTTTCTTGCCTTCAAAAACACATCTAGAGATTCAAGGAAAAGGAAAATTATTTTTAGAGATGTGGAAATCATCAAATTTCAAGATAGAAAACATAGAGACACTATAGAAAACATAGGTAATTGTATAGTAACTATGTCCTAATTACACATAGGTCAATACTAACCAATATCAATGATACTAACCTGATCTTATGAAATTAACCCAATATAAATAGTGAACCCATTTTAAAATTGAACAAACCATAATAGTACTTTATCTTGATTTTCACTTCTAGAACATAACCATAATTATATGGTTAAAAAGAAAAGATAAGTAATCATCCCTTTGTTGTAATTACTATATTTAACGTATGCTAGTTATCAAATTAGAAGACTTAATATTAGTCTTTTACATTCAAATGTATTCTTGAATGCCATATCTTAATATTTGAATTACATTACAAGGTTATATCTTAATTAAATTAGGTTTATAACATTAATCAAAATTAAGGTAAAACAATGCCAAATGCACCCTCTGCACTACTCTCTCACTATTTTATAATTGAAAATGAGACATGAATTCTAAAATTGTAATTGAATCAAGAATTCTCAATCTAAAATTGTAATATTATAATAGCGTGTAGATGTGTCAAGTGTATCCAAGATTTATCTATAATTACTAGGCCAGGTGTGTTTAATTAATGGGCTCTCTAATATATAAATCCAAGGCATAAATAGTTAAATATTTTTAAATGGAATTGATTATAGAGGGTTCCACCATACCTATATTTTCACTATCTCATCTCTTAAGTACCAGAGAGTAAATTTCTAAGGATAATTACTTACCATTGTGTATACACATAATATTTTCAACCTTTATTTAATATTGACACTTTACATCTTTCAAGAACCCATTAAGACTCAATCTCTCTGAGTGCATGCCCTAAAGAGTGCACCGAGAAAGGGGTGGGTATACCATTAGTGCTTTTCAGAGTTATTGTCCCTTACTGCCACATTATTACCAATCCAAACAACTCCTAAAACCATTACCTAAGCTATTACTCCTCCTTTACACACTCTTCTAGTCATTTCCACTTTCCATCCCTCTTTTCCTCACCTTAAGTTCCTTTTGTTAGTTGACAGTACTAGGTCAACTAGGTTGACCTTGTATAGTTTTGTGTGATTTTTACTTAGGAACTAGTTTGTCCTTTAGCCAACCTAGATCATGACCTAGTGAATAATTGTTCAAAATTATTCTAGGTCAACTGGGTCAACCCTATCAGCCAAGATTTTTAGAAGAATTTAAGGTCAAATCTGCCTATATTTACAAGATCATTTCTTCATTATTTAATATGAAATCAAGAGTTATTATTCACTTAAACTTCTTTACAATATGCTCTTCCACCATTCTACTTGAGGAGTCTTAGCTTAGGGTTTATACTTAGAGAATCTAGTCCTATGGATAAGTCTTGGATGCTTTGGCCTTTCTTATTGATCCTTATAAACCATAAACACCTCTTTCAAATCCCCTTTGGCCAAGGGAGAGATTGAGTCTCGATGGGTTCAACATTCAAGTGAGTATTTTCTAACTGTGCTCCTCTCTTTAGTAGATAGAAGTAACATAAATATTGGCTTTGAATAATACTACTCTTCATATTCCATGTATTAGGCTCTTACTCATGCATATATTTATTGAGATTCTCTTATAGATGTTTTGAATGTTTACTAACCCCTCATGTTATGCCACAAGCTTTGGTGAGCACTAGATTAAATTTTCTTTGTTATTAATTTAGGTGAAATATCAAAACATAGGACTTCCTTAAGGTTATTACATGATGGTGCTTGACTGGAAGCTTTGAAACCCTCACTATCATAGTTTATTGTGATAAGAGATCCCCTATTCAAGTCTAGTAGATCCCCATATTGGTCAGGTTCCTACTTAACAAAAATGTCCCCAAATAGAAGTGTATGGTATGATCTATCTTCTTTGAGTTACGATTGATCTATGGACATGATACATTTATGATTATATACATTCTAGTGAACCTAATGTGAGCCTAACCCTTGTCAATTTTATTTCATCATTTTATTCTCTATATATTTTCAATATTGGGTCGATAGTGTTGACATAGTTCTAACTTTTGTGCGTAGGTTTAACACATAGTCACATCAATATGAATCTATTCTATTTGTGAAGGTTTTTAATTAGGTATAGAAAACATACTAGGTCAAAGCTATTAATTCTGTACATTTCCAAACGTATAGAAAATAAACTAAGTTGACAATGTTGATGTAGTTATTTTTACAGGCTTCAACAGTAGGGTTTTACAGAACTAGGTCAACCTAGTTGACTTAGTTGGCATAACTTTCAAGTAAATTTAAACAATTTTTTTTTCAATCCTAAGCATCCTCCAACACACCAAGGTTCCTTCCTATCCTTCTTTGTCATTTATATAATTTATTATATTTCTATTTATTATAGTTTATAGTCTTGAAATTTTCACCTGTACAGTCAACTAGGTTGACCTTATCGACGTAGTTCTATATTTTGTATTTTGTCTAGAAAACTAGGTTAATACTATCAATGTAGTTCTTTTTTATACCTTTGCTTCTATAGTACAAAAGTGACATTGTTGACTCTATTCTATTTTCTCTGCATACACTGTTGACTAAATTGACACTATATTATGTTTTAAAGCTGGAATTAACACTTATATGCCAGTAATTAGCTCACACTTTTATTTCTTGTTGCTTGCATGCTTAAATATATCACATAGTCTAATTAGGTCATTTTCAATATACTATTTAGTTACACTATTTTCTCTTTTATGCACATATTTCTAAATCAAAAAATCTTAAAAATCATTTTAATAATTATCTACCCAAAGCCTACCTACTTGTATTTCATCACCAAGGGGAAAGCCAACTTGGTTTTATGGCCAAGTATAAACATGTAGTTAATGGTATATCTTGGACAAGCACCCAACACCCTTATCACTATGATGTATGAAGTGAGGGGTAGACCCCAAGACCAAGCTGATACCATTGCCAATATAGATCCCTTTTAGCCTAAATGTCTTAAAACCATCCTTAGATTACTTTCTAGTTCCTTTCTTATAACTAACTTCCTATCACATATAAAATTATATTCTAATAATATAACAACATTTAGGGTGACCACTTAGTTAACTTTTACTTTCCAAGTTGACTACTTTCTCTTTGCTCAATTATATGTTGTATTATAAAAACTTGCATTAACCAACATTAGTGCAATGTTTTATACTGTGTGATTTAATTAGATAAACCTAATTGATCCAATTGATTGTGTGTTTCATTTCATTTCTTTCTTTCATAATCACTTGCAAAATTATTTGTATTTTAGTACATAGTCAACCCTGTTGACATAGTATTCCTTTTTGCCCCTCAGATACAAAACTAGGTTGACCTAGTTGTCTCTATATCTTTTCTTACTTACTTCTTATCCAGGATACAAAACTAGGTTGACCCAATAGACCTTGTATTCATGTTTCATCAAATTTTAGACCTTTTTTCTCTACTAGATCAAACCAATCAACTATGTACCTTTTTTCTGCTTTCCTTATCTACTAGCCCAGTTCTCTATTTCTCCTTCCTAGCTTCTATTCATTCCTCTCAAATCATCATGAAGTCCCCTATCATAATCTTCTTATATAACTTGAATCCATTTAGACACTATATGGGGTGCTCTTTTATTCTTATCTTTTATCTTATTTTATTCATCTTTTTAGCTTGTGGGGAATTTTGTGATGCCCAACCAAACATTACTCTATCCTTTGGGGCATCTTACAATGCTCACCCATATATCATTTCAAATATTGGTACATCTTATGATTCCCATCCCTACATCTAATTACTCTTTGGGGCATCTTATGATGCCCACTCTTACTCTCCATTACATGCTACCAAACTAATTCAACTTCAAGAAACCTTCTAAGACACAATTTTGTCTCTCACATGCTCATCCTTGATATAGACATTAGTCTAGGATTCTTCCCTTCTTTTCATACTTTCTATATGCTATCTATCTAACAATTTTTTTAGGTTACTTACACAGGTCTCTCCCTCTACATTAGTTCTCTCTTTTCATAAACCTTTAGTCCTTCATATTTGGTCTTTTGGTTTCCCCCTTTCTCTCATGAGTTGCATTGTAAAACCATGGATTGGACCCAGTCTTCCTCATGATGTACCATAGTATTATTTATTTTCATTCTCTTTTTACACACTTTTTGGCATCCCTTGGATTTCTCTTTTGTGAGTTGCATTGTAAGACCATGGATAGGACCTAGGCCTTCCTCACAAAATACCATATTTCTTATCCCATTTATTTTTCACATGCTTTTTGTCACCCTCATGGGTTTATTTTTTATGAATTACAGTATAATACCATGGATAGGACTTGACCCTCCTCATAAAATTACCATATTGTCATTCTTTTTATAAGAAAATATTTTTTATCCTTGTTCTCAACTTTAGATTTTTCTTTTTTTGATAGATGGAATTCGCACAACAATCATGCTTTACTGTCATTGTATCCCTTTTTCTCCCTTTGTCACATTTTTTGTGATTTAAATTAATTCAAATTGTTCCTTATGTCATTCCTCTTTATTTCCTTTCCTTTCACTTCTCATTGGATAAAACAAGGTCGAAGGCAAAATAGAATTTTTTTCACATATATTTATGAGACTCTTAGATTCCATGCTCTCTGAAGTTCTCCCTCTTATCAACCAAGCCCCAAGTTTTTAAATAAAAGTATCTTTAGTGCCCATGTTTAGTTTTACAAATCCGTATGGAGGAGGAATATAAAAATACATCAAGAAAGTTAAAAGACATATCATTTGAAACAAAAGATAATGATATATACAAAAGGCAACATACAAATCTCAAAATTCAAAATCAAACTAAAATATGTGATTAAAAGCACATATCCTATATTTAATCAAATATAAAACTCTAAATTTGGCCTCACAATAGATCTAAGGTCAATTGGGGTGTGATACTTCAATAGATTGGAATAGGAGAATTCAACAAACTCTATGGTACTACCTAGTTTCTCATGCAAGTACCCAATATTCATAGTAGACCAATGGCTCTGCAAGGGGTCTTAAGGAATGGGGAACACATTATGGGAAGGTAGGTCCATTTCAATTTTCATGCATATATCCTTCATGGGATGATTTATATACTGCATTTATTGACCTAAGACTTGTGTAGCTAAGAGAATTTTTTCAGAGTGCTTAAGGTCAAAAGTCCTCTTATTTTGACAAACATAATTTGAGTGTCTTGAATTCAATAAAGAGTTCCTATACCTTGGTTTTTAATTCATTCTCCCCTTCACCCATTTTAGTTCCCCCCTTGATAGGAAATTTTGAATCCAAATCTATTTTCCATTCTTGTATATTCCCTTCTTCTTTGCCTCTTAAAAACATGCTAGAACTACTTTGTTTTAGTTTTATCTATCCTTAGAAGTGAAACAACATGTTTGAGAAACTATGGATTACTTTCTTTACACCATAGAACTACATTGCTATAATTGTTTTGCTCTCTTTTTACCATTTGTCATTATTATACTACCCTTCTATTATGGGCACCCGAGTCCATACCTTTTTCCATTTTTGAGTGAGGTTGGTTTGTTACTTCTCACTCGACAATGTTTTTTTCCCTTTTAATGCACCTTTTTCCATTGTTGAGTAAGATAAGGATTGTTATTATTCATTTATTAATGTTGTTTTACCATTTTTTTCACTTATCTATCTTTGTTTAAGTAAGGATTGTTACTGCTTTTTCATTAATGTTTGATTACCATCCTTTTTGACATGTATCCTTGGTTTGACTTGGTAAGTTTTCCTTTCTTACTTGAGGTTTACTTGTATGAGTTTTGAGGTCTTTAATAGCCTCAAATTTTTGGTTACCTAATTTATTCTTGTTATTTGACTTGGTCATTTGGTCTAACATAGCACTTGTCACCCTAGCTTGCCAAATTTCCAAGTATGTCCCATCCTCATAGCACCAATTATCTTGGTTTTCTTGTGTTTGTTTGTTTTTTTCTCTTTAGTTTTGTATTCTTGGGTTTGTTGAAAGCAATATATATACCTTACATAATCAAAACTAACAACACAACAAACAACCATCTAGTGATAAAGGCAATTTAAGGTATGCATCACATTTACTTTTTAGTTATTTCCCTTTTAGTCATTTACTTTCAGTTATTTTATGCTTTAAAATACTAAAAAAAAACTTAGCATCAATGTTATGTGCTCTTATGTTCTTTCTCAAAGCACCATCCCTTATTACACCTTAGTGACATGTGATGATCTTCAAGTGAGGTATATGTATACACAATATTTTCAAATTTTATCAAATATTGATGCTTTACATCTTGTAGGAACCCATCGAGACTTAATCTCTCTGAGTGAATACCCTAATGGGTGGATCGAGAAAGGGGTGGATAGACCATTAGTGCTTCACAGGATTGTTGTCCCTTATTGCCACATTATTACCAATCAAACCAACTCCTAAAACCATTCCTTAAGCTATTACTCCTTTTCCCACTCTTCTAGTCTTTTCTACTTTCCATCCCTCTTTTCCTCACCTTAAGTCCCTTTTGTTAGTTGGTTGTACTAGGTCAAATGGGTCAACCTTGTACAATTTTAGAGGATTTTCACTTAAGAACTAGTTTGGTCTTTAGTCGACCTAGTTCATGACCTAGTGAATAATTGTTCAAAATTATGCTAGGTCAACTGGGTCAAACCTATTGGCTAAGATTTTTGGAAGGGTTTAGGGTCAAATCCATCTATATATACAAGATAATTTTTTCATTATTTAATATGCAATCAAGATTTATTTTTCACTTCTTTACAATCTACTCTTCCACCATTCTATTTGAGGAGTTTCAGCTTAAGGTTTCTACTTGGAGAATCTAGTCTTGTGGATAAGTCTTGGATGATATGGAATTTCTTAGTGATCCTTACAAACCAAAACAACCTCTTGCAAATCCCCTTTGTCTAAGGGAGAGATTGAGTCTCTATGGGTTCATCATTAAGGTAAGTATTCTCTAACTTTGCTATTCTCTTTAGTGGATAAAAGTATCATAATTATTAGCTTCGAATAATACTACTTTTCATATTTCATGTATTAGGGTCTTACTCATACATAACTTAATTTAGGTTCTCTTATACATGTTTTGATTATTTACTAACCCCTCATGTTGTGTCACAAGCTTTGGTGTGCACTAGATTAGATTTGTTTTGCTTGTTATTAGTTTAGGTGAAATACCAAAACACATGACTCCCTTAGGGTGATTGTGTGATTGTGATTGATTAGAGGATTTTAAACCCTCCGTAGCACAGTGTATTATGGTAAGATATCCCCTAATCAGGTCTAGTAGATCCCTATATTGGTCATATTCCCGCTTAACAAATGTGTTCCCAATAAGAAGTGTATGGTATGATTTATCTTCTCTGAGTTAGGATTAATTTATAGAAATGATGTATTTTTTATTGTAAACACATTGCACCATAGAATCAAATGGTCAATGGATTCCTATAAGAAATAATAAAAAAAAGTCCTAAGTGCTTTTGATACATTATGAGGTACATGGAATCTAAAATCAATATATAATGTTTTCTAAGGCTTGAATATTAGGCATCCCACTTCACTAATAATAATGAGTCGGCTTAACCAATAAAGAAATACTTATATGAGTTTTAAAACTAACAGAACATGGTTTCTAACCTAGGGAATTTCTACAAAAAATAGCTTCAACCCTTAGTAACTAACTACGTTCACCAATTTCGAATCAATCAAGATCCCTTAACGGTGAGGTGAGAGTATAAGATTAGGAATTTAGAGTAGACCAATAAAATACAAGATTGAAACTCAATCTAAATAAAAAAATAAAACTACATATTTTAAAATAAAATAGAATGGATATGTATATAAAAAAAATAGTTCTAATATTTATACCTTGTGTGGATATGAAAAAAAATTATCAATGTGTTCCACATAAAAACATTGTAAGAAGTGATTTTTTTATAGTTCTAATACTATATTGAATTGTTATATATTTTCCAAAATTATTGTGGCTACCATATGACAAACACCCTCAATACATTAAATAGATAGATATAATGATATCTTATAGAAAGAAAATACAAAAAATTATTCTAGGTAGCATTACTACATCTTTAGATTAATATTTTTGGACTAAATTTGCTAGTATACCACCAGGAACTCTCTTCCACAATTTACCTCACCCACTAGCCATATATGCTATTATATAAATAAGAAAGGAAGCTAAGGTTAGGTTTAGTTTTTTTGAGAGTAGTTACTTGTAGAACAAGTATTCTTAGAAATAAGACTTACCTATTATTGGTAGAAGTCATTTATGTAAATACTTAATAGATAATATTCTCTAATAATGGGTTATGGATAAGTGTGTACCAGTTAGTGCTTATCCACGAATTATATTACAAATGAATATTAAAAGTGGATCTTAAATCATACAAAATTGGATGTGTTATTAAATAAAATATTAAGACGAAGATAAATTATTTTTAAAATTGTAAAATACAATCCATGTTGAAAGGAGGAATAATAAAAAATATATATTACTTGTAATTAAAAAGTTAACATTAATATCCTCAATAAAGGCACTACGACAAAAATTTAAACATTGATAAGGCTTAACTAAAATTATTTATGCATAGAATAACCTTAACTAACAAATAAAATACCACAAAATAATGGCATATTAACTCTAAATGAGTTTCTTACTTGAATTACACAATGGGTTAGTCCACGATATCAATTTATGAATTGAGATGAACAATGGAAAGTGCATAAAACATCATCAATATAATACATACATGAAAAAATCATAACATCAATAATTATGAAAACACTATAATATAGATTCTTATTCTAACTAACATAAAAATACATCAAAACCTCCCTTTCCCATGGTGGGAAAAGGGATAGCTTAATGCCCATGTACTACCTATTTCCTACAATTTATCTCCAAATTCCTATTAAAAAAAAAAGAAGAAATTCATATTTTATCTCTATGTGATTTTCACATGTGAATAGAGTTTGTTTATATAGATATATGAACCACCTACTTACAATGAATTCCTCTAAAAAAACCATGTGAATGCAACAAATTTTAACTATACATTTTTTACCTAGAACCCCCAAATCGTGAATGTTTGCAATTATTTTTTGTTTGTTGATATTTATAGTTAATGATGGAGACATAATATTGGCATAGTATTCTTCATACTAGTTTCTCAATTGATGTGTATCCACTATATATAGGTTGATAAATAATTGTGTATTGAATTATTGCCAATATTTTTCCATTGAATCTTACTACTTTGCCTTTTCTAATTACAATTATTGGTATTTGTGATGTTTTGGATGCATACACATTAGCTAAAATTTTACCCTCCTTATAGAATATGCCCCAAAGTTTTACTTTAATTTTGTAGTGCTAGTGTCTTTTAGGATTAATTTTATTTTCATGTTGTAATTTCAATATAATTTTTTTATAGTGGAGGCATGATTAATAGATAAAACAACACCAATAATGTTTATCATAGAGTTAGTATATGTTGTTATGATCTCATCAATAAATTTGAATTAGAATTGGTATATCAGTATAGTGTGATATTCCTCTCAACAATTTTTGACAAAGAATGTCATGTTCAGAATGATTTCCCAAGCATTTTCTGAATGATTGTAAGTTTTATTTTCATATCTCAAGATTCCACTAGATATTAAGTATACATTTCTAAGCTATTCTTAACTATATAATGCATTAGTTGTTTGATCAAAGGAAGTTACCATTTTGTTGTCTCCTTCATTATTGATGATTCATAAGGATCAAGAAAATAGTCCACTTCATCAATCAACTAGATCAATCCTAGTTTCATTCAATAATAGAGCTTAAATTGAAGTATTATTTATATGGTGACAAAACCATTACTTCATATAGTGGTGGTTGTGTAGCTGTAAGAGAAACTTTGTAATCATCAGCTTGCATTAACTAGAAGTTTACTTTTCCAACAACACAACATCAATTCTAAATTCATTTTAGTAACTAACTATCATTTTAAATTGAATTCAAAGTAGAACAAAAAATTTAGTTTCTTTAAATTCTAGTAATAATAATTATTAGGAATTTATATATCATTTTGGTATCAAAGTATATTAATCTTTGGGTTATTTTGTAAATTTTACCCAAGTTATATGACTGTGACAAGATATGAATAATAAGAATTTTTTCCATACAATCATGAGATTTATATAAGAAGGTGGAATTAGTAGGTGAGATACGTGGCTCAAGAAGATGAATAAAATAGTTTTAAGAGAGTTGTTACAATAGAATCATGCATCAAAAGAATGATGAAGTCCCAAGACATAATAACAAAATAGAAACAACTCATATATAGTAACTAACAATCCATGGACATGGTTTTTCATGATTTATCCAAAAAAATTAGAACCAGAGAAAAGGTTCCCAAGTTGAATAAAAATAATAATAGTTCAAGGATAAGTATGAACAGCTCCAAAATACAAAGATAAATATGAGGTAAAATGTGAACACACTCCTTTCAAAGATGAGACTAAGGCTAAGAATAAATAATTTCAAATAAAATTAGATGTTTAATTATTATAAAAATGATTGAAACAAATGGAGGTGTATTTTAGTGTGCATAAAGCTACTAAGGCACAAAATATTTATTTTACGAGTCTTAAAATTGAAGGAAATGCTCTAAATTAGTGTGGAAGTTATCTAGCATATTTTAAAAAGAATAAAAATCTAGTTGTAGATAGGTGGGATGAATTCAAGGAATAGTTTTGAAATATTTTTTACCTCATTGGACATAAAATTGATTAAAAAAAAATAAGTGGTGGTATTACAAGCAAGGATCGAGTCAAAGTGAGCAGGATTATATTTTGTAATTCTTTAGACAATCCATTCTCATGAGATTAGACTTGGAATATGAAGATAACTTGACCACATACTTGGGAGGTCTCTATACATTCCTAAGGAGACATGTCATATAAGGAAATCCAACAAACCTTGATGAGGTATAAATGTAAGCATACTACATTAAAGAAGAGAAAATTCAAGGAGAGTAATATACCTCAAAGTAAAATCAGTCCACAAATCAATTCAAGAAAGATAAAAATATCCTTATAAATCATTCCATACAGGTAAGTGAAAAATTTAAGAGGAATGATATAAATTTGTATATTTTTAAGGATCCAAAGAACCCTTCTATCCATTGTGTTAAAGATGGACATACTAACACTAAATGCTGGAAGTTACATCTAGAATTGCATCCAAAGAATAATTCCAAGGAGGATTCTAAGAGTTTCATAGAATCTTTGAAATATAAATCAATGGTGGAGATAGAGGAAAATTTATATGTTGATGATAAAATGGGTTGCACCTCTACCAACATGAATAATAAGAAACAATAAATAGAAGAGTTGAGTAAGCAATTCCAAATACATTTGTTGATATCGTGTCTCAATCCAGTTTAACTTTATATGAAGTTGTCAAGAAGTTTGATTTACAAACATATGATCATCCCCATCCATATCATTTGGGTTTGGTGAATAAGGGTGTAGATATTCAAGTGACCAATAAATGTAAATTCAAATTTGGCAATAACCCACAATACATTGATGAGATAAAAGTGGATTTAATTCCTCTTGATGCATTTGATGTAGCATTTTTAAGTCCTTAATTATATCTTACATATTATATTCATGAGGATGGCTAACATGTATTAATTGGTCAAATATTGAATCTGATACACCATCAAGGCACATCAAAAAAACCTAAGCTTGCCCTGGTAAGTGCAAAACCAATAAAAATAACTCATCCAAATAGATAAGTAGTTTTGTTTACTTATTTTGAAGGATAAGCAAGTGGATGGGTTATAAATTTATAAAATTGCTTACATTGATAAATTATTTAAATATTTAGATGAGATACTAAATTGTTTCTTATAATTTTTCCAAACTCTCAAGTTTTTTCCTTTAAAATAAGAAGCAAAGCATGAAATTCAATTATTGTTTAAATCTCTTTTACCTAAAATTGGTTTCTACATGCAATCATTATTGGATATTAATGAAGGATAGATATTTTAGAATTTACATATTATATATCCTTTAAAAAGATCACCATAAATAATATATATCCACTTCCATGAATTTATGGCTTATTGGACCAACTTCAACATCCTAATTAATTTACAAAGTTGGATCTCAAATCTGGGTACCAACGAGTTCGTATGGAGTAGAATGTATGGAAGATAGCCTTAAAGATGAAACAAGTTTTGTATGAATGGTTAGTTATTCAATTTGCTTTATGTAATGCACCTATTACATCTATGAGATTGATTAATAATGTATTGATACCTTTCATATAAACATGTGTCATAGTGTATCTAGATGATAATCTAGTTTTCATTACTATATCAAAATAATATATAATTTATTTTAAACAAGTCTTGCAAGTGTTGAAATAAAAATAGTTATCATGTAATATGAATAAATGCAAGTTTGAAAAATAATCACTAATCTATTTGGGACATGTGGTTACTAAAAGAAAATTAAGTGTGGACCCAACAAAAGTTGATTCGAACACTAATTGTCTCATAGCTTGGAGTGCCACTAAGATCTTAATATTTTTGGGAGAAGTACAATACATTGGGAAGTTTATTTTATAGTTCTCCATAATTTCAGCACCACTACATATAGTTTTAACAAGCAATAATAATTTTGATTTTGATAAGGAACATAATAGTGTTTTTAATTCATTAAAATATAAGATCAACAAGGCACAAGTCCTTGCTCATCATAATTTATAGTAGCCATTTGAATTTCAATTGGATGTAAGTGAGAATGTTATGGAGGTAGTTTTTTTTCAAGGAAGTAAACCAATTTTTTACCTTTAGAGGTGTTTTTTGAGCATTAATATGGTATCATGTTTATGTTAAATAAATGTATGCACTAGTTTAAGTAATTATGAAATAAAAATATTAATTTTTGGATAAATAAATTATTATGCATATTAACTGCAAACCTCTCTATATATGCAAGCACAAAATAAATTATATAAATAAGGGCACTACAAGTGGATGACCTTCTTTCAAAATTTACATCTAGTGATTAAATACAAGTTGGTAAGCATAATTTTTTTGGAAAATATGTTGTCTAGGCCACCAATAATAAGTAAAATTTTAGCTTCGGAAATAATATCACAACTTGAAACATTCACAAAAGAGGCTTATGAGAAATCATATGCATAAGACGCATATTTTGGAGAGACATTCCAATAATTATATGTCAATAAAATTAGTAATGAAGGTAATGATGGGTAAAACCACAAGGATGGGATACTCTAAAAGTGAGATTAGTTATGTGTGCCAAAGGAGGAAATACTTATATTGATGCAGGAAGTACATAATTCCAAGGTCTCAAACCACTTGGGTGTTGGGAAGACCATGGCTCATTTGTAAAGGTATGCGTATTGGCCCAATATGTAAGAGGAAATATCAAAATTCATTAGAGGATGTAACTTATATTGTACAAAAAAGTTTAAGGTTGGCAAGAAAGGATTGTAAATTCCACTACATGTGCCTATTATAGCATGTGAAACAATTTATATGGATTTTTGTGGGAGGATTATAAATTTCCAACCATAATTGTAACTATCTATTTGTTGTCATAAATAAATTCACATAAATGTGTTATTTTGATTGAATGTAAGAAAATAGTAAAATAGCATGAAGTAACTAAAAAAAAATTATTGTAATGTTTGGTGCATTTTAGATTTTATAAATCCATTTTTTATAGAGATTCTTATTTTTTGGGGAAGTTTTGGACCACCTTGTAGAGCAATAGATACTAAGCTCTAACAAAGCACAAATTTCCATCTGCAAACTAATGGACAAATAAAAGTTATAAATAGGACTTTGATCAAATAATAATAAGTTTTAAAAATATATATCCAAGGACTTGGAATGATTCTTTGACATATATACAACACTCATTCAATAGGACAATACATGCCACTAATAATTCACCACTTGTAGCATGTTTGGTTTACTTTCCAAACTAATCCATGATGTAGAAGCATCTAGGTTCACGTGCATCAACCATAAATATATTAGTTTAGCATTTTTTTAAAGTGTTGTTTTGTGTAAGGTTTCATACCACACTTATGTTTTTTTGTAAGTTTATCTAATTTTATTTTTTTGTTAATCGTATTTGTGTTGTTTTTCATTATCCTTTATGAGTGCCTTGTTTAGTGTAGTTCTATGTTTATTGAAAACACACATGTGTTTGTAATGATCCATGTGTCTTTTATTTCAAAGTTATATCCAATTACTGTCTAATTGATCATTACCAACACATGTGTGTTTACAATCAACATAGAACTACAGTAAACATTGTCTAATTGAGTTTGAGAGGCCTTATGCTAGTTTTTTGTAATAACCTATTATTATCATAGAATTTTATAGAGATGTTAAGTATGTTTCTATCAGTCTATGATACTTCTTGAAGTAGGGTGTTTGATCGAGTTGATTCTTCACCGCATATCAAGATGAGTATGAGATATTTATTGAAGTCATTTGATCTTCATTAAGAAATTTATTCATCAAGTTTTAGGTTATTTTAATAAAAAGTATTAAATCACTACATCATCCTTGAACATATGTAAGAGTCATGGTACCGAGGTTTACATGATCATTGTTGGATTCAATGACTTTAAACGTTGTGAAAAAATTTAATGTATTTGTGATGTGGTATAGAAGGAACCATTGTTAATTGATTGAGATTGATTCACAAAGTCATGGAAGAGGATAATGATCAATTTACTAATGTCTATGACATGTTGAGTTATAATGTGTTCTTATTCCTTAGAAATGTGGATATTGTTAGAGAAGGAATTTTCCCACTATAGCTTGCTTAAGTTAATAATAGGTCATTAGGGTAAATATACTTTAAGTCAATTTCTAATTTTAAGTTGATTTAATTAATTTTTTGGGTGACATAATTTCTCATTATATAGTTTACCTTCATATGTACTTTTTGTCTAATGAATAATGTTAATACAACTTTTTGGTTATGAAGACAAGCTTATTCTCTTTTGAGTTGTTCTTAAGATTTCACTACTCCATATAGGTTACACTTCATGCATTAGATCTTATCTAGACATATCCTTAATTGTGTCCCACTCTAACATGGTATTAGATCTATTCTAGTAACCAAATGCCATTATTCTTCTTGTGATATCTAGCATTCTAGCATGTTTGAGATTTTTCAATGATTTTCATTTTCTAGGGTTTGGTGGGGTTTTTCAAAAAATAATAAAAATATGCATATGCATATCCAGAGTCTCTAAGTGAAAAAAAAGATAGTGTCATTGAATTTATAAGGTTAAAAAACCCTAGGAATAGTTGTAAACACAACTTAGTTTCGTGACAATAAATTTTTTACCATTTTTTGAGGGTTTCAAGGCCTTTTTAAATTTTGTAAAAATATGTACATATGGTGAATTTAAATAAAAACCATTTATATATTTTTTTGGTTTTCTTAATAAACCAAGTGGTTCTTTACTATATTTTGGAGGAGATGTACAGAATCCATAATTTTGGAGGTTCTTCAACTTGGAAAATTTTCCAACCTTTGTGAACATTTTTTATAGTTGGCAGACTTTTCATCATAGAAAAATAAGTTTGAGCACACATTTGAGTGGTTGCATGCACCTTCAACAGGCTCTAAACCTACTATTCTCACCTTTGATAGAATCCAACACACTTGTTAACCCTATTGATAGATCTTTATTTATGCTCATACACACTATAGATCTTGACCCCTTGCCAACAACTTTTTCCTTCATTAAAGTATTCAAGACCTCCAGACATTTGGTGTTGTGTTCACTAGCCCCTCAGATTCTGGCTTGCTCTCAAAAGTGCTCTACATTTCACCCACTTAGTAGATATACTTTGTCATAAATATATAGACTTGTAGACATTTGGGTCTCTACATGCAGGGTTAATGAAACTCAAAACTTACTCAAGCAAGTTTCAAAACTTGATAATGTGTTAGGCATGCCCTTAGATCCTAACATTTCTCTACACATATTTAAAATCTGACCCACCTATATACATGGTATAAAAATCTACCACCTACCTGAGTAGGCCCCATTTTTCACCCACCTTATCCTTCTTTGTTTTGTCACTTTATGACATTTAGGAGACCATCAAATTTGATCAAGTGGAAAATGGCACTATTCATTTCAAAAGTGGATCCATTTTTTGGGGTGACATCACTCCCACATCAATCAAATCAATCAAGTGGATGTCATCATCCTCACATGGTAATTTAAGCCCTTGGTCATAACCAACCCAAGGGGGCTTAACTTTTTCTCACAAAAGTTGGCCAAACTTCTACACACCCAAATTATTTTCTAGCATTAATCCAATAATTTCTTGATTTTTTACTTGCACACATAAAGTCAAAAATTCCTCTTGAATTTTAAAATTTTGTAGTGAATTTTATATATATATATTTCAAACCCTAGTCGCATGTACTAGCACCCATTTTGCTTCTTGAGGTATCACTTTACAATTATAATCAAAATTGCTAAAATGATGCTCATTTATTTACAAACCTTTATTACATTTCTTGCAAATAATAAAGAAACCATAATGGGTCATATCATGTACATGAATGATGAAGTCTATCATATGTTAGTACAAAGTTCCATCCTTTGCATTTCATGCTTAGTTTTCATAATAAGGGATGATATTACAACATTTATTCTTAAAATCACACAAGATTTCAATATTTCTTTTGCATACTCTCTATCTCTCATATGGAATAATTTTCAAGTTTATCATGATAAAAATTTTAGAAATATTATGTTACAATTCAAATCTCTTTATGCATTCAAGCACAAAATCATGTACTCTATCCTTTACTTTCTATTTGTCATATGAAAAAATATCCAGATTTATCATATTAAACACATACAAAATGTTATGTTGCATATCAAAATTTTATATGCATTCATTCACAATGTCACATTTTTATCTCTTACTTGCTATCTTGTCTATGGATTATTCTTTATAAGTATATCTTTACACAAATAATCACTCAAATTACATGCATTTCACTCTACATTCATGCTTTTCACCTCAATGCATATAACTCATTGGTTATTTTTGAGTATTTCCCTATCATTACTAGACACCAACAAACACTAGTGGTTATATCCATCCCTCCCTCCTTCAAACTTGGTACATCTAGCTCTTATCTCACACCTGGTACTAGCTTTATGCCTATAGTAGATCATGTGGTCCACACTATCACCCAAGTTTATGAATATAGGCAGGTTGATTACACCCATGGCTATAGCTTTCTCACTCAGACTAGCATCCCTTTAGATATAGTTTCCATTCTCAAACTCCTTTAACAATCCAATATTTATAAAGATGTGTTATATATAACCCTTCGTAATACTAGAGTTCCCATTTCAACTGAACCAACTTATGTTCAATCTATCCTCAACATAATGTAATGAACTGAAGAACATATTTCCTTTAAGAAAGAAGTAAGTGTTAGTTAATAATAGTTCAGGACTCAACATCTACAACATTTTCTTTCTTAAATGTCTTAATATATGACCTCACAATCTAGATCATTTTGATATGAACATCAGAGGATTTGACAACATTCCATAAAAAGTTAGGGGTCAAATAACACTTAATCTCACATTAGGTCCTAAGACACTACCAACTACTTTCCAAGTCATACCAAATGACCTCAACTATAATTTATTACTTGGTCTTCCTTGGATTCAAGATATACATGCAATCCCTTCTACACTCCATGCTTGTCTCAAATTTAGTCACAAAGGCTACATATACATATGCCCAATCGATAACAAGCATTTTAAATACTATTAAGTTTCTAAAACTCAACAAAATTATATTTCACACTTTAATCCTACCTATTTACTTATGCAACCCATTATTCATAATGTATCCTCAGACCATGTAACATATCAACAAACTCTAAAATATGTAATAGCACTGACACCAAAGCACTAGTTCACCTTGCCTTTTGCACTTAAATGGCTTAATAAAATGGGATATCATGGCAATGGCCTTGGAAAGCATGAATAAAGAGTCATCAATCCCGTTGAGGCATCTACACAACATGAAACACAATGGCTAGGATATCAGTTTACCTATTCTCATAGTAAACCCTCTTTTGCCACTTAAGAGCATATCAATTTTTATCCACCCACTACATCGATAGATCACATCATTAATCATATTTCAACATTATCATTAATCTACCCTGATCTCATTGATGATATAGTTTCACAAGACATGTTCACATTAGATGAATTTTCCAATGATGAATCCCTCCTATAATTTTTTAGAGCATATGAGGACCTCCCATCTTGTTATCATAAAAATAGATTTCCTCATCACATAAATTTCCATGCATATTTTAGATAAAGTCTAAACTTACCCCAAGAAATACCAATTGATTCAAATGATACTATCCCTACCACTCCTTACACACTTGATCATTCCACATTGCTTAATGAATAAATCATAAATTTCAACATCAGAACCGATCAAGATCCCCGTGTTGTCTTATTAGCTATTGCCCTTTAAAAGGAAGAAGATATAGATATCCATAAAAATTTAACATATTTCCTAGAAATTTTTGATTGGTCTTACTTAGATACATTAGGAATTGATACATCTATCATCATCCATCAAATTCCCTTATACCCAAATGCTAAATCAGTTAAACAAAAAATTCACAAAATGCATCCTAAGGTGGCTCTCTTGGTCAAAGATGAAATCCAATGCCTCTTATATGTTGGCTTCATTCGACCAGTAGCACACCCTGAATGGATTTCCAACATAGTCCCTATAGTCAAACCTAATGGAAAAATTTGGTGTTGTTCTGATTCTTAAGATTTAAATAAATCATGCCCAAAATATGTTTTCCCTTTGCCTAATATCGACTTGATCATTGATTCTATATTTGGGTATGAAATTTTATCATTCATGGATGGCTTCGTTAGATATAACCAAATCAATATCGATCAAGAAGATCAAGAAAAAACATCTTTTACAACACCTTGGTGCACATTTTGTTATATTGTCATGCCTATCAGATTAAAAAATGCCAGAGCCACATATAAATGTACCATGACACATATCTTTCATGATTTAATTCACCATACATTTAAGGATTATGTTGATGATATATTAGCTAAATCCAAACAATGATAACATCATGTTATTAATTTATGAAAGATATTTCAATGACTCAGACAATATAATGTATGACTAAACCCAAAGAAATGTGTGTTTGGATTTACATCAGGTAAAATCCTAGGTTTCATTATCTCTCAGTGTGGCATAGAAGTTGATCCTAAGAAAGTCAAATCAATTATCGATATGCCACCTCCTACCAACTTAAAACAAATATGATCCCCACAAGGCAAGATCCAAGTAATCTATTATTTTGTAGCTTAGCTTGTTGATAAAACTTAGTCATTTACTTGACTATGAAAGAAAGATATAAAGTTTATTTGGGACCAAGATTGTCAAGAAAGATTCAATAAAATCAAGCAATATCTTATTAATCCACCCATTTTAGTACCACCTATCCTAGACAAGCCTTTCTTGCTATATATCTTAGCAATAGATCATGCATTAGGAGAACTCTTAGTGCAACACAATGATCAAAATACCAAATGAGAAGTTTATTACATCAGTCACACACTGGTTGATTATGAAAAAAATTACTCCCCAATACGAAAACTATGTCTAGCATTAGTTTTTGCCACATAAAAACTATGACATTACATGTTCAATAATGAGACTAAATTTATCATAAAAGTAGACCCCTTAAATTTCCTACTAGCCAAACCACATATTTCTAGTCACATCACAAAATGGGTTATGTTATTAATAGAATTTGACTTAAAAATAGTCATCCAAAAATCAATAAAGGGCCAAATCATTATAGACCATTTGGCAGCAGCACCACTATTAGATACCAACCCTCTTAGTGACACATTCAGAGATGATTTCACTACCTATCCTACTCATTCAGATATTTGGACCATATTCTTTGATGGATCTTGATGAGCATTTGGTGCATAGGTAGGCATTGTCTTTGTCAATCCTTCTAGTCACATAGTTCCTATAGCATACCGATTAAGCTTCTCCTGCACAAACAACACCACAGAATATGAAGCACTTATCTTAGGACTATTCATTGCCCAATCCCTCTACATAAAATATATTCAAGTCTTCAGTGATTCCCAACTTGTGGTCATTCAAGTCAATGATGTTTATCAAATAAAATAAGAACACCTTATCCCAAACCACAACATGGTATAGTCTCTATCATCATAATTCGACTACTTTTATATTGAGAGCATCCCTAGAAAATACAACAAACATGCAAATGCAATGGCTAGTGTTGCATCTCTAATTGCCATCGACATCAATGATGATCAAATGATATTTACAATTAAATGATTACAATTAACATCAATATCCAATGTGGATTTGATATATCTTTCTATCTTATCTACTATATTAAGTTCCACAACCTCAAAATGGTTATTTGATATTTATAACTTTCTAAACAAATCTATTACACTAGACACTTTCTCCTAAAATGATAAATGTAAGTTACAAAAACAAGCAATCTATTATGTAATCATTAGTGGGGACATTTTTAAATGATCCTTCAATGGACACTAACTATGATGCTTAACCTCAACAGAAGCCAAAATTACTCTAGCTCAAATATATGATAGTGAATGTGGTGGTCACTTTAGTGAAAAATCCATGTCACACAAATTACTTCAACAAGGGTACTACTGGCCTACCATGGAAGATGAATGTCTACAATAAGCTAAGCTATGCAATAAATTTCAATGACATATTAATATATAACATGCACCATCACAACAATTATAACCTATCATCTCTCTATAGCCATTCATGTTATTGGGATTTGATCTCATTGGAAAAATTAACCCCAAATCCACTGATGGACATAAGTTCATAATCATTGCTATATAATACTTTAAAAAATGGTTGGAAGCAGTTTTAATTCAATCTACCATAGGCGAAGACATTTACATTTTTATCATGATTAATATTATATCATGCTTTGACCTACTGGTAGCTATCATTTATGATAATGGAACATCATTTAAGAATAAAAATATCAAAAAAGATTGTACCAAATACAAAATTAAGCAAACATTCTCCACTTTATATTACCCATAAGGAAATAGTCAAGCAAAAGCTACTAATAAAACTATTAATAGCATTTTGAGTAAAACAATGACAAAATTTGGATATGATTGGCACATTTAACTAGTTTTAGAATTATGGGCCTATCACACAAGTATATATACACCCATAAGAGCTACTCTTTATTCACTTATGGAATTAGAAATATCATCTCTTTATGTCTCCCTTCAAGTTATTCTCATTGATGACCAGTATCATGAAAAACATCTACACTAGCTCGAATAGTTAGACCATACATGCATTCAAGCTGAAGAACACCTCATAATCTACCAACAATGTATACAATGATCCTACAACAAATGAGTTCACACCAAAGAATTCAAAGTTAATGATCTTGTTCTCAAAGAAAACCTTTGTAATGTCAATACCAAAGAAGAAATAAATAAAAAATTCAAACCAAATTGGCTAGGTCCATATATTATTTCCAAAAAGCTTGGCCCTAAAGTTTATCATCTAGCCTCACTTAAAGGAAAGAAACTCAAAAACCCAATGAATATTATGTATCTATGTAGATTCCATGTCTAGCATGCCATTTTACATATTACAGTCTACATAATTTTTGTTCAAAGCTTAATTGTACATACCTTATTTCAAAATATAAAAATAATATAAAATATCAAAAATACCAAAAACATTCAAATATTTCCAAAACACAAAAAACATTTTGATTATATGCATCATCCATGCTTTACATTGCTACTACTAGGCTAGACTTACATTTGTTGTTATATGTTATTGTTTGTTGATTTATCTACATTACCATGCTTCACTTGATATTCTTTGAGTGTGTGCAGTGACATCTAGATCCTTGATTGCTTCACTCTACCTATTGAGGGGGCATCCTACTTCTACATTCAAGACACACATCACTATACATACTAAGGATATCTTTTATATGACTACACCATCTAGGTTATGTCATTCCTCCACCACACACTCTAGTTATCATGTTGACATACATTACTTACTGAGTTTACATAGATTACCCTATCAATACTCACTAATATCTTGCACTTGTGTATTTCCTAGCATATACCTAGTCTTGTACTAATATGTCTAGCATACTTTCACTTCTTTCTTTGAGTAGTTAGATGTGATTTCACTTCCATTACATACATGTTTTCCTTTCTTTCTTAGCATAGCTCGATGTGTTTGCATTTTCTTAGTTTTTGTTCTATGCCTTGTATATGTTTTAGGACATTTGCCAATGTCCTTTTCTTCTATTCATATGTGTGCCTTAGGACATTTTCCAATGTCCTTTGTTTGTACTCTTCCATGTGCCTGTGGCCCTTGTGCTAACTGTGTTTGCTCAATTGTATGTGTATGTGGCATCTTAACATGCCTTCTATGTTTTCTTTCTAGTTTGAGTGACATGTGCCCATGTCCCTTGATTGCTTGGCCACTCTTGTATGTTTCTTGATTCTTGATATGTTTGCTTGTTACCTAATTAATTTTCTTGTTTGTAAGGCCATGATCTATATCATGCATTTCCTTACTTTTTTAGATGCCATGATGGACATCATGTTCCATCCCTCCTTATGAACAACTAACAACTAACACTTTAGATTCCATTTCAGTATATTGCACATGTTATTACATTGTTATATCTATCTAGGCATACCCCTGTTGATCTAACAATCTCTCAATACAAACCTTGTTATATCTCAAGATATCTTGTCAATTATTATTACTATATCATATATATGCATCATAACACACTTGTAAGACTCTTTCTTCTAAGGTCAGTCATTGTAACATCTTTATTCCTACCCTCATAAGAGGGGTAAACAAATAGGGGTTTTATCATAGAGATCAAAACTCCTAATGGTCAAAATATCAATTTTTAGAACACTCAAAATAGAATCTAGACATCAAACTAGGTAGAACAAACCAGGCAAACAATAGAGAATCTAAAACAATTACCGTATTTAGCCCTAGATAATAGTGCCAAAGTTGGACTACAACATCAAATAGTAGGGTTTCCTATTTTCAATACTCCTATCTAGATAGTAAAAAATTAGATTTTCAGAAATAGATAGAAAAGTGAGTTTAATCATAGGTTTGTCAGCTCAGTATAGTCTAGATTCAACATGTTTCAATACAATTTTGTTTAAAGAATCTAGATATAGGGGGAATTATGCATGACATAATGGATCTCACTTCTATTTTTAGATTAGGAAGTTGATGTAACTTCTAGATCATAATCTATGTTCTAGACACTAGTGATTGGAGGTAATGTGTGTAGCACATTGATCGTCCCTTTTTTTTAGTTTAGTTTATTTCCCAAATAGTTCTCAATAGTTACATGCCTTACTCCATCTACAGGTGGTTGGCAATCTTTTTTAAGTTTGGCTTTCATACAAGTTTAACTTATCGAGTACCCGAGTTGGCTTCACATAAGTATATTACACTAGTTTTAGAGTGGCTTTTATACAAGCCTAATCTCTATCTTTCAGAGTGGTCAAGAGTGGCCTAATTTCCAGCATACATTTGGCTATCCATGCCAAAATTATCAAATCATAGTACATTTATGGGCTTCAAGAGCCATCTCATATGACATCTATTCCATACCAGTATTACTTCATAGCTTCAATTTATGGCACAATGATGGAGCCAAAGGACTAGCTAGCATTTGTATTTTTGATCCATCTACTCATAGGGATTGGACACATAGTCCAAACATTGATTGACATATGCATGATTTGTTAGCTTCACTTAGTAGGTGATGATGGATCCAAAGGGTCTGCCTTTGCATTCTTGAGCCACTTCAAAGGAATTGAGCACTCAACTCTATTATGATATTCCTTTTGGTATAGTACACACCCAACATAATCTAGCATCATAACAAGTTTTGTATTGGTTATACTCGGTGAGGTGTATTTGTTCATTTCTCTTCCTCTTTCTCTTACCTAGCTTTTGTGCATTCTTATTTTAGATATAATGTATCTAGTAAGGACTGATCTACTCTATGTTTTTCATTACAAATTCACACTTTGCATCATGCTCTCTCTACACACATCCAACATCACATAGCTTCATGAACTTCACTTTTATAAGTAAGTTCAGGTATGCTTTCTATTTTTCCTTTATCCTAACATTTCATTTTTTTTCCATCACTAGAATAAAGGTGGGCAAATGTAGTCATATAAAATGCAAAATTTGGTATCTTGAGTGTGGTTAATGACACCAATCCATATGTCCATCTTACTTTCTCTCATAACCCTCATAGGCATGCTTTCACTAATTCTCAGCTATTTGTAGCCTCCCACACTGAACCCTTACAGACCTAGATTTCTCTTTCCATACTTAATCCATCCCTCTAGGTCCCATTAACCATGGACAATTAATCCAGAGTTCATTTTAGTTAAAAATTTCCAAATTATGATGAAACCAATTTCATAGCGTAGAGATCATCGAGAGCTTTCTGACACTATTCACGGTTTGCAAAATGGACACCATATGCAAAAGTTATAGGCCGCTGAAGTTTTGGTTCAACAAGGAAAAATTAGTTGTCGTAAGATGACACGGTGTAATGAGGGCATGCCAAGTGGACCAATCAAGTGGTGACACGTGGTAGTCAATGAGAGTCCAAAAATTTGGGATTTGGTTGATTTTTGTCTTTGACAGATAATTCATTGTATTTGAATTATAATGATTTTAGATTTTGTAATAAGACTTGCCACGTCATACCCTACCATGCAATGTCATGCCTCAGCTACCACATCACCACAAAGTCCATGCATGACTAAGTCCAATGGTGGCATAATCTAGCACCTAAGTCTCCACAAAATGGGGGGTGTTGGTAGTATTAAAGGAGCTACCATCCCTTTTAAATGCCTGGAGAAGCGTTCCACTTCTTAATGTGGGACAAATGCTTAAGCACACCCTATAAGGAAGGGATAAGTCTTGAACCTCAGACCTCCCATGTAAAAGTGATAAGCTTTGACCACTTATGACACAGACTTCTAAGTGACTTAAGAGGAGTGAACTTGTATTTAAAGGGAAGCTTATGGCCGACTGTGTATGGGAGAATATAGACCCGCTTATAGTATTTGGTCATTTTAGAGCCCTTAGAGGCCAAACAAGAGCTCAAAGTAAACTACAAAGTTGTTTATGATTTTGATATGCTATATGAAGTATATTCATTTTCCCATTTTGGAGAATTGGTGATGCAATTTTGAGCCATAGAATTTGTGAATTTTGATTTGGAGAAGCCTCTGCATGTGATTCAGGAAGGTGAAGGACATGCTGAGTCAGCCAAGGTATTTCGAAGGTCTGAAACACTATTTTTGTAGAGAGATATGATATTTTTTTGTTTTTAATATTATTTTAGCTTGAAAATTTTAGAAACATTAATGGATTGGTTCGATATAAACCCGGGGACATAGGAATTCTGAACCCCGTAAACAATTTATATGTTTTGATCATAGAATTCATTTTTGCATTTCATTTCAGTTATTATTTAGATTATAAATTTAGATTTTTAATTAGAATGCAAAATTTAATGAATTGATCATTTACAGGAAATTGGATAAAATTGAGAATTTGAAAAATTTGATGGTTTCAATGGATAACTGATGTGATTTATCAATTCACATTTATTTTAGTTTTGAAATTTGATTTGGATCAGATTTTCATCAATTTTTAATCATTCCAACATCTTATAAGTTGAGAAATTTAGAATATGTACTTTTAAAATTTTACTTAGAGTTTATTAGTGGAGTTTATGGATCAAATTGGTATCAGAGCAATTAGAATGTAGGGATTGCTTTTAGTTGTGTATTGACAATTGCTTCTAGAATAGTTAGATTATTGATTTGCAGATTGATTATATTGCAGTGTGCAGTGTGGAATCAGGTGTTTGTAGGAAACCATAGGCAATTTGTCACAGATTGAGGTCATCAAAGATGAAAATGCAATCTTGAGATGCCAAAAATTTTCACTTGAATTGCAAGTGGCAAAGTTAAAATCGGAGCTTGAATCCAAGGATGAGCTCTTGATTAGATTGTAATGTGGTGAGTGTGAAAAGGTAAAGCCTTCAACTTCATATGTAGAGACTATGATTGAGTGCACTGTAAGTTTTTCACCACAAGAATCTTCATCTTCTTCTACCATTTTAGATTCAGATTCTAGTAATTTTGTTTTTGGTGATTTTGAAAGATACACTAAGGGCATAGGATCTAAATTGTTGTTTAAAATGGGTTATAATGGAGGAGGACTTGGTAGAGATAGCCAAGGTATATCTAACCCAATTCAAGTTGAGCATATACCTCTTCATGTATGTTTGGGTTATATTAGTGTGCAAGTGGATGATGGAGAAGTTTCTTCCATGGCTAAAGGAAGACGAGATTCCAATAGCGAAGGTTCTAGGCCACTAGTTCAAAAGTGTAAAGGTAAAAGAGGTATTGAGATTCCACCTCCTGATTCTTACACTAAATCTTCTGATCCAATTGATACTTTTAAGAAGTTTAGATATAATGTACAGAAGATAATGCAATCATTTCCATGCACTTTTTGTCGGATGAATAACCATAGTGCTAAGACTTGTTGGAAATGAAAAGCTTTGTTTAAGCAGATTGCATGTTTGAAAGACCATTCTCATGTTAAGATGGGAATTGGCAAAAGGGGACCCTCACCTAAGAAGGATGTTTTCACTCATTTTAAAGTGAGTGGACATAGGACTGATAGATGTTTTAAGCTTCATTCATCTTCACATTCAAGTAATGTTAAAACTAAGATGATTTACAAACCTCTCACTAAGGTTAATGAAGCTAATTCAATCCATAATGTAGTTGAAAATACAACCCAGGATAAGGTAAAACCTACAAGTGAAAATCCATTTAAGAGGTTAAGTCAACAATTTTTTCAATTACATATGGCAAAACCCAACTTGATAAAGTATGCAATTGATAATGAATCCACAGAGACAATCAATTTCACTAGGAAGAAAGAATTGGTTAAGTGGATTATCACTACATTCTTTTTGCAAAGCATAGTTAAGAATTCACCTAAGGGAATGAACAAGCTTTGATAGATGTAAATTAGAGTTGGTGGGAACACTTCAAGATAGGTTTACCATATGAAGTTTTTCAATTCTCACTTTTTGATAACTCTAAGTTTTTGATCTCCAGAATGTATTGTATGGGTAGTCTAATAATGGATAAGACATTAACACATTCGAAATGGTTGGGGATAAAGTAGAGTGATGTTGTGTGTCGATTCCTTACAACATTTGATAGTTAGACTGCTATTTTGAATGTATCTAATTTGGCACAGAGATGTTTAGATGCATTTTTTAAAGACCCTTTGGGCATGTTTAGATGTTAGGCAACATATACTTTTGGTTGTTTGCATTTGCTTAGCATATAAGTCCCATACTAGGGAATTGTATTGCAACATGTCCAAAACATTTATTGTATGTTTTCGGCATTATAAACTTGTCCTGCAATTACATTGGGAGTTGTTTCAATTTTTGGCAATTCACTATTTTACAAGATGTGACATTTGGGTAGGCAGTTTGATATGTTGTAATCACTTTGGAAATTGCAGATTCACTTACTCATGCCTTTTGGATTAGGCATTTTTTTGTAGATAAGTTGTGAATCATTTATTTTTCCAATTTTGTATCTTTTCTATGATTGGGTTCTATGTGATGTGATGCAGTAGACCAGTTATAAGATTTCAGGTGATAGTCGACTTTTGGAGACCAAAAGCCTCTTTTGTAGGGAGGTGTGATCTAGATTTAATTTCAAAAAAAATTCCAAATCATGATGAAACAAATTTCACAGTGTAGATATTGTCGAGAGCTTTTTGACACTTTTTGCGGTTTACAAAACAGACACCGTATGCAAAAGTTATAGGCTGATAAAGTTTTGGTTCGATGGGGAAAATTTTGGTGTCATAAGATGACATGGCATAATGAGGGCACACCAAGTGGAACAATTAGGTGGTGACATGTGGAAATCAATGAGAGTCCAAAAATTTGGGATTTGGTTGATTTTTTTCTTTGACGGATAATTCATTGTATTCGAATTATAATGATTTTACATTTTGTAATAAGACCTGCCATGTCACACCCTGCCACGCAATGTCACGCCTCAGCTGCCACATTGCCACAAATTCCATGCATGACCAAGTCCAATGGCAGCCTAAGCTATCACCTAAGTCTCCACAAAATGGGGGGCCTTGGCAGTATTAAAGGAGCTGCCATCCATTTTAAATGCCTGGAGAAGAGTTATACTTCTCAATGTGGGACAAATGTTTAAGCGTGTCCTATAAGGAAGGGATAAGTCTTGAACCTCAGACGTCCCATGTATAAGTGATAATCTTTGACCACTTATTCCATGGACTTCTAAGTGACTTAAAGGAGTGAACTTGTATTTAAAGGGAAGCTTCTGGCCAACTATGTATGAGAGAATATAGATCCGCTTACAGTATTTGGTCATTTTGGAGCCCTTAGAGGCTGAACAAGAGCTCAGAGTAAACTACAAAGTTGTTTATAATTATGATACTCTCCATTTAGTATGTTCATTTTCCCATTTTATAGAATTGGTGATGCCATTTTGAGCTATATAAGTTTCCAATTTTTATTTGGAGAAGCCTTTGCATGTGATTCAGAAAGGTGAAGGATGTGTTGAGTCAGCCAAGGTCTTTCGAAGGTCTGAAAAACTATTTTTGTAGAGAGATATGATATTTTGTTGTTTTTAAGTATTATTTTAGCTTGAAAATTTTAGCAACATTAATGGATCAGTTTGATACAAACCTGGGGACGTAGGAATTCTGAACCCCGTAAATAATTTCTATGTTTTGATCTTAAAATTCATTTTTGCATTTCAATTTCAATTATTATTCAGATTTTTAATCAGAATGCAAAATTAAATGAATTTATCATTTATGAGAAATTGGATAAAATTGATAATTTGAAAAATCTGACGGTTTCAATGGATAACTGATGTGATTTATCAATTCACCTTTATTTTAGTTTTGAAATTTGATTTGGATCAGATTTTCATCAGTTTTTAATCATTCCAACATCTTATAAGTTGAGAAATTTAGAATCCTTAAGTTTAAAATTTCACTTAGAGTTTATTAGTGGAGATTATGGATCAACAATAGCACCTAAACTTAAACTACAATGCTAAAACCCAGGGTGTCCTATTTTTGGTGTTGTTGTCCAAGTGCATTTTGGCTTCTAATGGTCACGTTCTTCCAAATCCTTATCCTAATTCATGTCAACCTAACATGAATTAATTTAACCCAAAATCACTAAATCCCCTATAAAATTCCATTTAAATTCCATTTAGAAGGGTTGGCACTCATTTGCAAGAGAGAAGCAAGAATACAAGCAAGACCACTCAAGCACTTTTTGTTTTTCTATACATACAACCAGCCAATAGTATTTCAAGATTATTCAAACCTTTACACCAATCCCTAGTCATTTCAAGTACACCCAATTTTTCATTTACTTGTATTTTGATCACACTATTTCACCAAAAACTTCAAATGGGATAACTACACATAGCTTGATCCCTCCTTGGAGTATTGGTATATACGCAACGTTCCCAGACATTGGGTGTGAAGTGCATCTAATGTATCCTTTACACACTAACCCCTCCTCTCATTTATCCAAATTATATATTCAAGTTCAACCACAAGAGGACCTAGGGTATTAAATACTAAATTAGGTACATAGTGATCTCCATGAACTTTTAGGCTTTGATATTTCATAGGCAAGGTCACACAAACCTAGTGCACAAAACCTAGAAATCTTAGATCACTAGGACAATAGCATCAAGATAGGATTACAACATAAAAACCTAGGGTGTCTCACTTTTGGTGCTCTTATCTAATAATAAAAAACTCTAGATTCTTATTTGTGATAGTCTTCCAAGCTTGCACATAAATTTCCAAACCTTGTCTCAGTCAGAATAGTACAAAAGAAGATAATTTTGATTTTCTCTCTCTCACTACTATTTTTAGAAAATCCCTAACTACAATCAAATTTCACAAATCAGTAACTTATTTATTGTATATTATTTACTAATTTTATCTATGTAAACTTGTTTATTATTTAGGAATTAAACATATAATTTCCCAAAAATAATAAATCACCATAATCATTTCATGAAGCATCAGGAACTCCTGAGTGGGTACTAATATGGAAGAGGATTATGGTTCCTTGGTATGGAACAACACTTGGGAGTTATTACCTCTTCCTAAGGAAAGAAAACTTGTTTGATGTAGGTGGATCTATTAAATAAAATTTATAATAAATGGGTCCATAGATAAGTTCAAATTATGTTTGGTAGTAAACGGTTTTTCTTAGGTACTTGGCATTGACTATATCAAGAAATTTTCCTTAGTTGCCAAAATGAATTCAATCTGACTCACTCTTGATATTATCATAACACATCGTATGGATGTTCATTAGATGGATGTGAAGAGTGCCTTTTTTCATGGTGACCTAAAAGAATAAATATACATGGAGAAATCACAATGATTTTTAGAAGATTCATCCTTAGTTTACAAACTTTAAAAAATTATCTATGGGCTCAAATAAGCTCCTCAAATTTGGTATGCCAAGATGGACTCCTTTCTTCTTTAGGATTTATTCACTAAATGCCATTCTAATATGAATGTCTATATCTTGTAGTAGGATGATTCACTTTTGATTCTAGTTCTCTAGGTGGATGACCTATTAATCATAGGGAGTTCATCCACCATCACATCAGTGAAAACTACTTTGTATAATGGGTTCTTAATGACTAACTTAGGCTTGTTGCACTACTTCCTTAAGATTGAAATTTATCAGTCTGACTCCAAGATCACTATTGTAAAATCCAAATATGTTTTTGATTTACTTGCATGATTTAACATGGATAATTAAAATCTAGCTCTGATTCCTTTTCTATATGATGTGAAGCTTGAGGTTGATTATCCATCTCCTTTGGTTGATTCTACTTTTTAACGATAACTTATTGATATTCCTATCTACCTTACACACACTAGACCTAACATTTCATATGCAATAGGCATGGTTTCTATATTTATGTAGGAACTACATGAGCTACACTAAAAGGTAGCTAAGTAGATTCTCCACTACATTCAGGGTACTCATAGTCTTGAGATTCAATATAGAGTAGGCATCAAAATTGATTTAATTAGTTATACAGATTCATATGGGGCTGGTAATATTTAGAATCATAATAAGTCTACTTGGGGCTATATTTTTTCCCTTGATTTAGGTCTAATTAGTTGCTCAATAAATAAGTAGAATGACATTGCTTTATCTTATATTGAGGCATAATATGGAGGAGTTGGCAAGGTTTTTTTTAGTGGTGAATCTTCGTTAATCTATGACTATTTCATTTTTTGAAGTTGGCATTTGGAAATTTTAGTGGAGTGGATGACACATTGTTATTGCCTAAAATTTTGGGGTCAAAGTTCTTTTGGATGACATGTTCACCTATATATGAATATAAATTTCCTTATATAATTGTAATTCACTAGTACCTCAAAAGCTAATTTGAGGGATTTCACCACATACTATTGGGTGACTTTAAGAGTCTTTCAATTCACATGAGGGATTTAAGAATCAATAGTTTATATTAAGGTAGACATTTTTTTTTACAATATAGGTGATCATCCATAATCTGTCAGCACCCATTTAGTCATTCAAGCATCCATCCACAATCTATAGGCATTCACCCTAGTCTAGGTCTATGCCATTTAGGAGTCAACCCATAGCCTTTGGGCATCCACCCATAGTTTATAGGTGTCTACCCATAGAATATGGTCACCAACCCATAGCTTATAGGCATCTACCTGTAGTCTGAGTGTACACCACATATGCCCACAGACTTGGCATCTACCCATAGTCTATTGACATCCATCCAAAGTTTATTGGCACCCATCCAGTCTATGGACATTCACCCATATCCATATGGCATCTACTTGTAGCCTATTGGCATTCACTTGTAACACACTGGCATTTGATTGTTATCATTCTTTGATAGCTAGTCTTTTTTTATTCCTTATTCATCGATCAAGCATCTTTGTTTGTTGTCGATCATCTTCATTTTGATGTTAATCCTCTTCCATCCATGGTTCTTTAGACTAAATAATATGGCATCTGCTAAAAACATTAAGGCCTCTCGGAAATTTAAAAAATAGAATAGCCTATTATCCTATTTTGGATAGACACTAAACAAAGGTACTATATTTTCAATTAACTAATGGTTTTTATTCATTAGCTTGCATTAAAGTTAAATACTAATTAAAATGTCTTGAACCATTTCATGTACAAAATCCATAGATAATTGTTTTGAAGAATTTTCTCCATAGGTAGACATATCTAGGCATAAATTTAAAATTCCAAACAAAGGTACTAACTCATAAAATACCATTTTTAAATTAATTAAATATTATTTTCAAGTTTCAATAACAATGACAAGCTCTACAACAATATTTCATGCAAAAGCCATTGATATCACTGAATTGGAAAGACTTGTGAATGAAATGCTGAACATAGGTACTATATTATAAATATTATTAAAATTCTTCATTTTTATTTATTTGTACTTTAGTATTGGTGTTTATTAAAAATTAATGTCATACAATTTTTTAACATGTAGAATTCAATGATAAAACTATTGAGGAAATGTATAACACTTTTGAATATATACTTCCCATGAAAGAAGCCACTCAGAAAACTATCAATATTATTGGTCTCAATGATGAGTTCACAATACCAAATGAGAGATCTACTCCCTCAACACATTCTCTGATTGAAAAAGGCACATAAAGGGTCACTCAGAAAGAAATACCCATTGTCCCATTGGATTCAAGGAAATTTAAATATCACATCATAAGTAGTGGTGTTGATGCTGAGTTCCCAACACCAAATGAGAGATCTACTGATTCTACTCACCCAACACAATCTCTAGATGAGCCTACTAAGCAATAAAAATAATCTCTAGTTCAAACAAGCACAACAAAAACTATGGAGAAAAAGAAAAATGCATGGACAATCAGAAGGTCATTTCAATATGCGTGGGCATCTAAATTCCTATTTATTGAACCTATGTAGCCATAAAATTGTACTAACATGCCAACATAATGTAAATGCACCATATACAATTAGAAACTTGGTAAGGAATACAAAATGTAACTCAAATTGAACACAATTAAAAAACATTGTGGTAAAATATACGAGTCGGTAAAAGACAAAGATGGAATTATAAAAAAATAGTGAGATGGAAAAATGAAAAAGAGTGCATACATCAATGTTACATAATAGGGTATCATAATCATCAGAAACATCAATGACATCTCATTGAGAAAGGAGGAACAATTCAAGCTCAATTCGAAAAGGTTGCTCAGTCTAATTTACTTGCCAAAAATATACAATTTTCAACTTTATTTCACATTTTGAAAAGAGGAAGACCAATCTCTAATTTTTTAGATTACAAGATTTGATTTTAATAGATTAGATTATAGAACATTCCACATTCACACTTGTCTAATACCAATGCTTGGGAGATGGTGAAATGCCTCACAATGATTGAAATGAAGGATTTGAAAGAGAAAGTATAGTCAACAAGATTCATATCACTATCCATTGATGAGGTAATAGTGGTTGACAACACACCATGGGTATGCGTACATGTATATATATTTTAGAATCATTCAAGGTAACCTCACCTTTTATCTATACATAAAATGGTTGAAAATTGTAATGTAGAAAACCTTTGCAAATTGGTTATTTTTAATTTGATGGATATTGTTGGGATGAGTTACCATGCTATAGGTACTAAGTTGGTCTGTGTTGGTGTGGATGGTGCATCAATAATTCAAGGGAATAAAATAGGTTTGTGTGTTCCCCTGCAAATATCAATTGCCCCATATATGACTCCAATCCATTGCATGGCACATAGAATGAATCTTGCTTAAAAAATTGTAAGCACATTCAAAAGTGTCACAAAAGTGGAGGAGCTAATTCATGATTTACACACATACATATCATGTAGTCCAAAAGGGTTTTTAAATTTTCAAAATTTTGTAATTGGAGTGACTAATGGAAAAAAATTATTAAAAGATGTAGATACTAGATGGATTTCAATGTATGAACCTGCATGTAGAATATTTGAAGAATATCAATCCTTGGCTGGTTTTATGTTTAAGTATAGGATGGAGGTTGACAAGGCAAGAGATTTATTGAACCACTTGACAGATTTTGAAATTTTTCTAACATTATGTGGTATTCTTCCCATGTTGAGGGAAATGCATTATTTGACAAAACATGTATAAGAGAAATCAATAAATATTGTAGACATTATAAATTTGAGGAAACATGTTTATTTATCACTTGATATATTGTACTTCTCAAATGAAAGTTTTAAGGGACCAATATTTGAGAGTTGGGAAACTTTAATAAATATAAAGGACCCTCAAAACTATTTGAAATTCAATATTCATGATCATCTTTATGTTTCTATTAATGGAAATGAGATACCATTACACAATTTCCAGAGATGATCAAATTTAGTTGGATTAGAATTTGAAGAAGTACCTATAACAAGGGTTCCATATGATAATGTCATATGTGATACACGAATGAAATTGAGAGACATTTAAAAAATCTTGCCTGCTGAAATTTGAGATAATTTTCATAGAGATGACTTGCTTGAAGCCATGGGCATGATGAATCCTACATTTTGGAGCGGTGATGGTGAAGAACAAACAAGTAAATTATTCATCAAATACATGGGTACTCTAATCCAACAATTCAACAAGTCTATGGAAATCAATGGAGAAGAAGTTAAGGGTATTTTGCAAAAAAAATTACTAAAAATTAGTCAAAGATTTTTGGATTTACAATGGTTGAATAATGTTGGTTGTTAACTAAACCAACAGAAATAGGTTATATTACCAGCGTATGGAAGAGACTATATCAGAGCAGTGTTCTATAGGAAGAAATTAGTGAATATTTTCATTTATATGAATTTTGTCAAACAATGATTTTGGGGTCTGTGGAAGATGAAAGGGGTAATTTAGTGTATTATCTTTTGTCAAATCAAGGCTTTAGAATAGATTGTATAAAAATCTTGAGACATGTTTAAGTTTGTATGTTTCAGGTTATGAAGTGGATATGTTTCCATATGATAGAGAAATTTCAATTTGGAGCAGTCTAACTAAAAGAAGAGGTGTCACAACTAAAATTGTAAATGCCAATGTGACATGCCACAAAAATGTTAGAGATGAAGTATGACTTACCAAAGGTTTATTTGATATACCTTATTGAAATATCTTCAGTATTCTACAATAGTATTATTTAACATTTTTTAATATTTCAAGTTGTAAAAAAATAGTACATGTTCAACATTCTATTTTTTTTAATTATTTGACATTTTTTGAATAAATTATACTTTTTTTGTTCAAATAAAATTGTAAATAATACTTTAGTAGATTTCATACCAAATTTAATGTAAATTCAAGCAGTAAACATTGCATCATATTATCACAAAAATATGAGCAATGAATCCATTATAAAACATAAGTTTCCAATAGTTACAAAACATGAGCATAATACAACTCAAAGCTTTGAGCTCCAAATTCACTTTTCATTAAATAAAAGACAGTATGGAAATTATAAAACAAATTTAAACTAATAGTATTCTCAATCAAATACATTATTTATTCAAATGAAATTGTTAACAATATTTTAGTAGCTTTCATACCAAATTTACTATAAATTAAAGCCGTAAACAGTGCAACATATTATCACAAAAATATGAGAAATGAATCCATATTTACAAAATATATTTTAATATTCTAAAACATAAGTTTTCAATAGTTACAAAACATGAGCATAATACAACTTGAGGCTTTGAGCTCCAAACTCGCTTTTCATTAGATAAAAGATAGTATGGAAATTATAAAACAAAGTTAAACTGATAGTATTCTCAATCACTATTGATCATTTTGTACTTTGACTACTTATTCATTAGTACTAGTAGTGGTTGTGGTCTCTGTGTGGATCAAGATCCCAAAATCTTGGAGATCTTTCACTACATAATGAATATTGGCAAGATTACTTCATTCTTCAATAGCAGCATCTCCCACTGAAAGCAATGATGGGTTCGCTTCAACTTTATTTTTAAATAAAACATCAGGATCCAAGCCATTTTCTTTAATTGTTTTCCTCGATGTATTATTTTTCTTATTCAATTATACAAGTTTTTCCTTGAAAGAAATTGTAGCATAAATACTTGTGTGCTTTCTTTAGATGCATGTCAAGGATAACAACTTGGTTCTTCAGATTTATATATTTTGACTACAAATGATTAGAAAATAATTAATTAGTTAAATTTTTTAAAATAAATTTTAATTTTAAAAAACCATAACAAACTCACCAAAAAAATTTCTTTTTTTGCATTCACAAGATCCACCAAGCTTTTGTTCTATGCCCATTTGTTATAGTATGTTTGGGCTTATACATTCAAGTTCTCAAGCCTTTTTAACATAATATCAATAATATCATCATTAAAACTATTATTGACAACAACACTTCCTAAAACTACTTGGTTGAATAAAATATCAATTTTTGTTGGCTCATGCTCCACCATTGTGTACAATTGATATCATTGATTGTGGTTTTGGAAATGGGAATTTATTTCTTGAATTAATACTTTTGCCTGATTCTCCCATGATTTTAATTCATCAAGGTTTGCAATAATAAAGTCAAGAACATAAGCTTTAGTATTTTATACCAATAAATTAGAAATGGGAAAAAAGCAAGTTGGTCATTAGTTTGAGGAATCTCATGCACAGGACTGCCATCAATGTTACTTGGTGGTGAATCAAGCAGAAAAGGTCATTGTAAAGGATTTGTGGGTTGAGATCCATGTATGATATCATGAGGATTGAAATAATCCATAGGTGTGCCATTATCAATGCCCAAATACTCATCATCTAGATCAATATTATGAAGTAGTGAAGTCCTAATCGTACTAGGAAGACCACCAATCGAAATGTTTGAAAACTCAGACATTGGAACCTAAACCATGGCACCATGTTGAGTTGGGACAAAAAGACATTTCCCAATAGTAGTAGTTAAAGATCCATGATAGGGTGGTGGTGGTGGTGGGAACTTTTTTGTTGGATAAGAATGAGCTAAAAATGGGAATTAAAATTAATTAAATGACCAATTAAAAAATCATATATAATATTAGCATTTAAGAAAAAATATATTTATTTTTTGCACCTTGTTATTTTTGTCATTGTTGTGACTATTGTTGTTGTTGTTATTGTGATGAAACTCTTAAATTTATGCCAAACCCATCTGGTGTATGCAATATAGATTGTGTAGGCTCCACTATATATATAAATAGTAGAGTCAAAATATTACAATGATTAAAGAGTATTTAATAAAATAAAATATAGTTTATGAAGGTATACCAATAACATGAGTGGAGTGTTGTGCGGGTGTCAGAGGTGTAATCTAAGTCTTCATTCACTTTCTTTTTATCAATTATTGCTTAGGCATCTATGAAATTGAATTTGCATCACCTTCCATCTCTATCTCTATTAAGGCCTCAAGAGGTTTACATCCTTTGCTTATATCATTTCTTATGTTAATCATTTCATATAATTCTTTTGCAAGAAAAAGATGTTTTATTTAAAATGAACTAGATCGATATTTATGTATTTAATTGAAATAAATAGATAGTTCAAAGAGTCAAATAACTACCCAAACTAAATTCATGTGCTTCCAAAGAGAGTGCATTGACAAACAATTTGGGATTGAGGGTAGAAGGAATAGAGGTTGCTTGTAAATTTAAAATCACTTCATAGTACAATGCATTAATATAAATACAAAATGAAAATTGAGTGTGTTCATTTCATAGAGCATAATTTAAATCATCTTTGATTTTTATAAAAATAAAACTACACCAATTTAATGGTTGAGCACCCAGAGTATGAAGAATATAAACAAGAGCCCAGAATGGAAGATCAGATGGTCTACCTTGCAAAACAATTCTTGCCTGGAAAATTTCAATCATTCTCAATGGGAAAGGGTTTTAAGCACATTCAATTTTTAGTCCTCTTGTACCACATGATTAAGGATCTGTAAAAAAATTTACTACTTTAGATTCTAGAATAAAAGAAGTAAAACTATTAAAAAATTAGTAATTATAAATTTAACAATACATACCATCCACCTGCAACAGGTAATGGGACTCTAAATGCTTTTTGTCATCATCATTGAGCAAGGCCTTTATGGTGACCAGGTCTCCATCATTAGAAGGTAGCCATGTCAGCCTTTCAATATCCTATGGATGGATTCCAAATGAAATATTATGTGAGTCCAAGCTAATGTGAACCATGGAGGAAAAAGTCTCAAATCTTTGTAATAGAACATTTAGGAGAGGAATATCTTTGTCATACCGTGGTATGTAGATAATGCCATTGAACTTGTAAGGCTTAACCCACTCACTGTATGTGTCTAGTTTCTATAGAATCCTTTGAATGATCGTGCATGACAAATTCTAGAAAATGAGTTTGGGGCTTCTGGTCACCCTTGTGCCACCATCAAAATAGGTTTGGGAAAAGGAAGCCATAGAATAAAAAAGGGTTTTAGAATTCAAGACTCGGGAGTGGGACTTGAGGAAAAGAGGAAATTTTTTAAACTTGATAGCAAAGGCTAAAATGGAAAAATATACAAAATGAGTAGCATTTCTTATATTTATAGTCATAAAGGTCAAAATGGGTAGACATTTGTATATTATGAGTGTCCATTAGAGACACTAATATCACAACTATGAAGATCACATTGTGTTCATGTAGATGATTGACACATGTACACTTGTCATGTATTATCTGATACATGTAAACAACATAGATGTTTACCTTCCATACTGTCATTCACCTATCATATAGTTGTTATTATTAGATGCCCATCCAACCTTGTTAAGCATGTACCTAGGCTCATACATACATTTAATTAAAAAGACATGCATCTAGACTAGCCCACAAAGGCATCTATCTAGATGAAATAGACATTTTCCCAAACCCAAAAATATGCCTACCCAATTCTAATAGGCATTCATCCAATTTATGCAAACATGCATCTGATTCATATAGATGTATTCTTAAACAAAATAGTCACCTACCCAATTCACATAGATGTTCACTCAGGTACAAATAGGTATCCACCCAATTCAAATAGATGTTTGCCTAGCTAGGGATGACATGTGCCTTCTCAAATTAGTCATGCATCTAGACTATATGGGTGTACATCTAGTCTATTCCACATATGTATTCATCTAGACCTAAATAGGCATTCATCTGATCCACACTAGCATCTATCTAGTTTAAACAAGTGTGCATCTAGTTAGAACAGGTGTATGTTTGGTGCAAATAGGATTTCATCCAATTATATAGGGCATTCACCTGGGTCTGGCCAAGCAATCATCCAATCCAAAAAGGCATTCATCCAGCTTGCATAAGTGTGCATCTAGTCTAAATAGGTGTACAACTAATCTACACAAGCATTCATCTAGCCCTGCACAGGTGTGCACCTCATTTATAGATGCTTTCACCTAGTCTGCATAACTATTCACCTATAATTATGTTGGCATACATCTATTTCTTGGCATTTATCGATGATTGTAGGGTTTGTATGATTCACAATCTGGTATCATGTGATTCACCTTTACAATTATTTAACTTCTAACTTGATTCACCACCATTACAAATTGAATTTGCCTCAAGACCTCCATATATTTTCCTATAGGGCCCACTAAAATGAACCTTGGGAGTTGGTAATGTTGCCATTGAGGCTATTTGGCTTTAGGGTATTCTCACTAAGTTTGGCATATAGTTTCAATGACCAAAATTCATATTCTATGATAACAATGCACAATCTAGATCTACAAGAATCCATTCCTCCATAAATAGACCAAATATATCAATAGTCACATGCATTTCATTTGTGAGCTCATCCATGAGCAAGTCATTGATCTCTATTACATCGAGACAATAGAAAAATTATTAATATATTCACCAAACCCTTTAATAAGAGAAAATATCTTCATTTAAAATCTCTTCTTGGGGTGTCAGGATGCGAAACACCGGAAGCATACAATTGATTACCAAATACCAAGCAACTATAATATGCGAAAATAACCAGATTCACCAAGTAACTAGAATTCATTATAACACAGCATATGAGAGACAATACACAACTTGTATTAACACTTTATACAGAAAAGAATACAATAGAGAATATCCCACATCCTCTCCACCACCTTACAGAGGTTTCCCACACCTCAAGTGAACAGTAATTCTTCTCCCCAAAGCTCTCCCTCTCACAGGTCCCAACACCCAACTCAAATACAGAGTTGGTGTTCACCTCCCATGCTCCACGCACAACACAAGTGCTCCACGCACTCCACAAGCACTCCACGTGCTCCACAAGTACTCAAGGTACTTCAAGTAGATCTCCCATGAACCTGCAATAACCTGCACTTCAACAGACCATACTTATGGAAGGAACTCCCTTGCCTTCCTCTTAGCTCTATCCGAGTACACACCTGTACTCCAAGTAGATCCTGCCTGATACTGCTCCCTATTGTGTTGATGTCTATATGATCTTGCACACTTGCAAATCAAACAACGGTTCTGCTCACCTGTGAACCTTGACCTTGCACACAAATACACCTGCAGATCAACGATCTTACTTACCATGTAGATCTCCTATATAGGCCATGCAACTGTGACCAAGATCCTACACTCCTGAAGAATCCAGCTGACTCTCCAAACCAGCACCTACACCTGGTACTGTTGTGGAACTAGGAGGAACACCCTTGCTCACCTCACACACAGAAGGAGCAAACTTTGCTCAACTCAAACTAGCCCACTTTTCCAATACAACCATGAGTCTATTATATAGATCTCATCAAACAATAATTAGACATCTAATTACAATAATTAGATCTGCAACTCTCAGTCTATAATTAGCCCTGATCATGCAAACACTTGGTTCGTTAGCTAACTGCCCGTAATTAGCTCGCAGTTGAACCACACAGGCGACCGACGTCGATCCCTGTCTGCCTGGAGGTGACCAACGTCGGCCGATATATGACCAACATCGATTGCTTCTCTATGCTATCCTGCCGACATCGGCTGATCAGACCGACCCCAGCTTCTCTGCAACTCAGCAACCTTCAGCAACCTCCTCTCCTATTTGCATCAGTGAAGCTTTTAGCTCCACAATCCTAACAATCTCCCACTTGGAGATAAACAGCTGCACTATACCTGTACCTATACTCCATCTAATATGTTTCCTAGTTTGTATCCCTCTTCAAGCTCCCACCTAAAGACAACCCACCACACATCCCGTGGTGTACCACCTGTCATTCGAGTACCCTGCCACATCCGAACCTACAACACCTGTAGTGAAGTCCTGGCCCTGCATAGCAACACCTGTTGCCGGTCCCTCTCAAAAACCTGAGAACCCACTTCCCCGAATTGGCTCCTAACTCTGACAGCTCCCACTACATGGGAATACTCAGGTCTATACCAGACCTCATGTGATTTCAGACACTGTACCTGTCTAGCCCTTAGTGTGCTCCAGTTCTGCATCCCGAACCTCACCAACACCTGATTCACATCAGCTCCCACACGAGACAAAATCAACCTGTGATCTCCATGCCTCCCATGTCAAAGAATTTCACTGCTCCAAAATCCTCATGACATGACACTGAACTAATCTTACCCTTAGCTCAGCAAAACCCTGTATGTACACCCCTGCTAGCTAGCATACTATCCACATACAGCAACAAAATGATGTCATGACTCATCATCCACCTGGTAAGACAAACCACAGTAGTTACCTGACACTGACTGAAGCCATGCTTCGTCCTCCACCTGTTAAAACCTGTACCACTGTCCTGCAGCTCCACAAGACCATATGACCTGGTCTTCTGTCTCACGTATCCGTTCTCTCTATTCTTCTACTAAGGCATCCATTCGTCTCTGTGCTTTCATCCAGCTGGCAAACCTACCAAAACACCTATCTGGTTCTGCATCATAATCCTGCCTAGCTCCCACTTGTTTCCTAGATCCTTCCTGCTCTACAATCAGCAACAAGTATGAAGAAGAGGAACACGAATTTGAGGGCCTACTCACGCCTTCAGTCCTCTATATGGGTGTTTGAGACTCCTTGACAGCATGCTATCCACCCAAAATTCATTACAGTGACTGACCTCGGCCACCCCACAGTCTGCATCCGACCGATGTCAGTTCTCATGCGTCTGTACCTGACTACCAACCTACCAGCACTGGTGTCCCTGCTACCGACGTCGATCCTCCTGACCGACATCGGTCTTACATACTGTCGACATCGGTCCCATGACCGACGTCGGTCTTATCCTGCCTGACATCACCGGCTTCGGTCTGCACATGACCGACATCGGCACCTGTCTGTTCGATGCCAGTTCCTCCTGACCGACGCCGGTACCTGTGTTTGCCTGTGAGTGATGACTTTTTACCTGCGAGCTCCTTTGAATCAAAACACATGTCCAAACTGCTCTGCTCAGAAGTATCCAGCCCCATCCACTGGTTTTTATCTGCCATCTCCTCCAAGTACACCAAGGCTTTCCAGTTCTTAAGCCTGTCAAATACATCTGTCTTCCGCTTAAGAACATGCATCTCCTTCCTGCTCATGTGACCAAGCCTACGAAGCCACGTCTCCACAATAGAAGAAGAATTAGTAATATAAACAAGTAGATAAAGAATACCTATTTTCTTACCACCAGCTAATTCAAGTGCTACCGCTGTGAGAGTTCTTGTGCATCTCTCATCACCCAATCTTTCTAAAGAAATTAGCCATATCTCCAAACTTGGGACCTGCATGACCTTCATCAACACCTGTGTGTTGGTTGCCTGCAATTTCAGCTTCACTTCCCCTTTGCCAATTCTTTGGCAAGGCTTACCAGCTCCTCTACCTGGGGTTGCATGGAAAGAGGCAACCGAATCTTTTATCCAAGATTCAACTTTATCCAAGAAACCTGCAAACACATCCTGTGCAATAACACCTGCTACATCTGTATCTTTAGTTTCTTCATGCTGATCTGCTACCAACCAACAATGTTCTTTTACCTGCTCTTTCTTTCCATCGGACCGTGAGTGACCATCTGTGCTTTTCAACTCCTCCATTCTTAGCTTACTTTCATCTGCCATTGCTCTACTCCCACTCGATCAGAAATCCCTAAGAGTGACCTGTAACCAAACACAACCCTGCTTCCTGCAACCTTAGCTCTGATACCACTTGTCAGGATGCGAAACACTGGAAGCATACAATTGATTACCAAATACCAAGCAACTATAATATGCAGAAATAACCAGATTCACCAAGTAACTAGAATTCAGAATAACACAGCATATGAGAGACAATACACAACTTGTATTAACACTTTATACAGAAAAGAATACAATAGAGAATATCCCACATCTTCTCCACCACCTTACAGAGGTTTCCCACACCTCAAGTGAATAGTAATTCTTCTCCCCAAAGCTCTCCCTCTCACAGGTCCCAACACCCAACTCAAATACAGAGTTGGTGTTCACCTCCCGTGCTCCACGCACAACACAAGTGCTCCATGCACTCCACAAGCACTCCACATGCTCCACAAGTACTCAAGGTACTTCAAGTAGATCTCCCATGAACCTGCAATAACCTGCACTTCAACAGACCATACTTATGGAAGGAACTCACTTGCCTTCCTCTTAGCTCTATCCGAGTACACACCTGTACTCCAAGTAGATCCTGCCTGATACTACTCCCTATTGTGTTGTTGTCTATATGATCTTGCACACCTGCAAATCAAACAACGGTTCTGCTCACCTGTGAACCTCGACCTTGCACACACATACACCTACAGATCAACGATCTTACTTACCATGTAGATCTCCTATATAGGCCATGCAACTGTGACCAAGATCTTACACTCTTGAAGAATCCAGCTGACTCTCCAAACCAGCACCTACACCTGGTACTGTTGTGGAACTATGAGGAACACCCTTGCTCACCTCACACACAGAAGGAGCAAACTTTGCTCAACTCAAACTAGCCCACTTTTCCAATACAACCATGAGTCTATTATATAGATCTCATCAAACAATAATTAGACATCTAATTACAATAATTAGATCCATAGCTCTCAGTCTATAATTAGCCCTGATCATGCAAACACTTGGTTCATTAGCTAACTGCCCGTAATTAGCTCGTAGTCAAACCACACAGGCGACCGACGTCGGTCCCTGTCTGCCTGGAGGTGACCGACGTCGACCAATATATGACTGATGTCGGTTTCTTCTCTATGCTATCCTACCGATGTCGGCTGATCAGATCGACCCCAGCTTCTCTGCAACTCAGCAACCTTCAGCAAACTCCTCTCCTGTTTGCATCAGTGAAGCTTTTAGCTCCACAATAATAACAATCTCCCACTTGGAGATAAACAGCTGCACTATACCTGTACCTATACTCCGTCTAATCTATTTCCTGGTTTGTATCCCTCTTTAAGCTCTCACCTGAAGACAACCCACCACACATCCCGTGGTGTACCACCTGTCATTCGAGTACCCTGCCACATCCGAACCTACAACACCTGTAGTGAAGTCCTGACCCTGCATAGCAACACCTGCTGCCGGTCCCTCTCAAAAACCTGAGAACCCACTTCCCCGAATTGGCTCCTAACTCTGACAGCTCCCACTACATGGGAATACTCAGGTCTATACTAGACCTCATGTGATTTCGGACACTGTACCTATCCAGCCCTTAGTGTACTCTGGTTCTGCATCCTGAACCTCGCCAACACCTGATTCACATCAGCTCCCACTCGAGACAAAATCAACCTGTGATCTCCATGCCTCCCATGTCAAAGAATTTTGCTGCTCCAAACTCCTCATGACATGACACTGAACTAATCTTACCCTTAGCTCAGCAAAACCCTATATGTACACCCCTGGTAGCTAGCATACTATCCACATACAACAACAGAATGATGTCATGACTCATCATCCACCTGGTAAGACAAACCACAGTAGTTACCTGACACTGACTGAAGCCATGCTTCCTCCTCCACCTATCAAAACCTGTACCACTGTCCTGCAGCTCCACAAGACCATATGACCTGGTCTTCCATCTCACGTATCCGTTCTCTCTATTCTTCTACTAAGGCATCCATTCGTCTCTGTGCTTTCATCCAGCTGGCAAACCTACCAAAACACCCGTCTGGTTCTGCATCATAATCCTGCCTAGCTCCCACCTGTTTCCTAGATCCTTCCTGCTCTACAATCAGCAACAAGTATGAAGAAGAGGAACATGAATTTGAGGGCCTACTCACACCTTTAGTCCTCCGTATGGGTGTTTGAGACTCCTTGACAGCATGTTGTCCACCCAAAATTCGTTACAGTGACCGACCTCGGCCACCCCACAGTCTGCATCTGACCGATGTCGGTTCTCATGCGTCTATACCTGACTACCAACCTACCAGCGCTGGTGTCCCTGCTGCTGATGTCGGTCCTCCTGACCGACATCGATCTTACATACTGCCGACGTCGGTCCCATGACCGACGTCGGTCTTATCCTGCCCGACATCACCGGCTTTGGTCTGCACATGACCGACATCGGCACCTGTCTGTTCGATGTCAGTTCCTCCTGACTGACGCCGGTACCTGTGTTTGCCTATGAGTGATGACTTTTTACCTGCGAGCTCCTTTGAATCAAAACACATGTCCAAACTGCTCTGCTCAGAAGTATCCAGCCCCATCCACTGGTTTTTGTCTGCCATCTCCTCCAAGTACACCAAGGCTTTCCAATTCTTAAGCCTGTCAAATACATCTGTCTTTCACTTAAGAACATGCATCTCCTTCCTGCTCATGTGACCAAGCCTACGAAGCCACGTCTCCACAACAGAAGAAGAATCAGTAATATAAACAAGTAGATAAAGAATACCTATTTTCTTACCACCAGCTAATTCAAGTGCTACCGCTGTGAGAGTTCTTGTGCATCTCTCATCACCCAATCTTTCTGAAGAAATTAGCCATATCTCCAAACTTGGGACCTGCATGACCTTCATCAACACCTGTGTGTTGGCCGCCTGCAATTTCAGCTTCACTTCCCCTTTGCCAATTCTTTGGCAAGGCTTACCAGCTCCTCTACCTGGGGCTGCATGGAAAGAGGCAACCGAATCTTTTATCCAAGATTCAACTTTATCCAAGAAACCTGCAAACACATCCTGTGTAATAACACCTGCTACATCTGTATCTTCAGTTTCTTCATGCTGATCTGCTACCAACCAACAATGTTCTTTTACCTGCTCTTTCTTTCCATCAGACCGTGAGTCACCGTCTGTGCTTTTCAACTCCTCCATTCTTAGCTTACTTTCATCTGCCATTGCTCTACTCCCACTCGATCAGAAATCCCTGAGAGTGACCTGTAACCAAACACAACCCTGCTTCCTGCAACCTTAGCTCTGATACCACTTGTCAGGATGCGAAACATCGGAAGCATACAATTGATTACCAAATACCAAGCAACTATAATATGCGGAAATAACCAGATTCACCAAGTAACTAGAATTCAGAATAACACAACATATGAGAGACAATACACAACTTGTATTAACACTTTATACAGAAAATAATACAATAGAGAATATCCCACATCTTCTCCACCACCTTACAGAGGTTTCCCACACGTCAAGTGAATAGTAATTCTTCTCCCCAAAGCTCTCCCTCTCACAGGTCCCAACACCCAACTCAAATACAGAGTTAGTGTTCACCTCCCGTGCTCCACGCACAACACAAGTGTTCCACGCACTCCACAAGCACTCCACGTGCTCCACAAGTACTAAAGGTACTTCAAGTAGATCTCCCATGAACCTGCAATAACCGGCACTTCAACAGACCATACTTATGGAAGGAACTCCCTTGCCTTCCTCTTAGCTCTATCCGAGTACACACCTGTACTCCAAGTAGATCCTACCTGATACTGCTCCCTATTGTGTTGCTGTCTATATGATCTTGCACACCTGCAAATCAAACAATGGTTTTGCTCACCTGTGAACCTCGACCTTGCACACACATACACCTGCAGATCAACGATCTTACTTACCATGTAGATCTCCTATATAGGCCATGCAACTGTGACCAAGATCCTACACTCCTGAAGAATCCAGCTGACTCTCCAAACCAGCACCTACACCTGGTACTGTTGTGGAACTAGGAGGAACACCCTTGCTCACCTCACACACAGAAGGAGCAAACTTTGCTCAACTCAAACTAGCCCACTTTTCCAATACAACCATAAGTCTATTATATAGATCTCATCAAACAATAATTAGACATCTAATTACAATAATTAGATCCGCAGCTCTTAGTCTATAATTAGCCCTGATCATGCAAACACTTGGTTCTTTAGCTAACTCCCCGTAATTAGCTCGCAGTCAAACCACACAGGCGACCGACGTCGGTCCCTGTCTGCCTGGAGGTGATCGACGTCGGCCGATATATGACCGACGTCGATTTCTTCTCTATGCTATCCTACCGACGTCGGCTGATCAGACCGACCCCAGCTTCTCTGCAACTCAGCAACCTTCAGCAACCTCCTCTCCTGTTTGCATCAGTGAAGCTTTTAGCTCCACAATCCTAACAATCTCCCACTTGGAGATAAACAGTTGCACTGTACCTATACCTGTACTCAGTCTAATCTATTTCCTGGTTTGTATTCCTCTTCAAGCTCCCACCTGAAGACAAACCACCACACATCCCATGGTGTACCACCTGTCATTCGAGTACCCTGCCACATCCGAACCTACAACACCTGTAGTGAAGTCTTGACCCTGCATAGCAACACCTGCTGTTGGTCCCTCTCAAAAACCTGAGAACCCACTTCCCCGAATTGGCTCCTAACTCTGACAGCTCCCACTACATGGGAATACTCAGGTCTATACCAGACCTCATGTGATTTCGGACACTGTACCTGTCCAGCCCTTAGTGTGCTCCGGTTTTGCATCCCGAACCTCGCCAACACCTGATTCACATCAGCTCCCACTTGAGACAAAATCAACTTGTGATCTCCATGCCTCCCATGTCAAAGAATTTCGCTGCTCCAAACTCCTCATGACATGACACTGAACTAATCTTACCCTTAGCTCAGCAAAACCCTGTATGTACACCCCTGCTAGCTAGCATACTATCCACATATAGCAACAAAATGATGTCATGACTCATCATCCACCTGGTAAGACAAACCACAGTAGTTACCTGACACTGACTGAAGCCATGCTTCGTCCTCCACCTGTCAAAACCTGTACCACTGTCCTGCAGCTCCACAAGACCATATGACCTGGTCTTCCGTCTCACGTATCCGTTCTCTCTATTCTTCTACTAAGGCATCCATTCATCTCTGTGCTTTCATCTAGCTGGCAAACCTACCAAAACACCCGTCTAGTTCTACATCATAATCCTGCCTAGCTCCCACCTGTTTCCTAGATCCTTCCTGCTCTACAATCAGCAACAAGTATGAAGAAGAGGAACACAAATTTGAGGGCCTACTCACGCCTTCAGTCCTTTGTATGGGTGTTTGAGACTCCTTGACAGCATGCTGTCCACCCAAAATTTGTTACAGTGACTGACCTCAGCCACCCCACAGTCTGCATCCGACCGATGTCGGTTCTCATGCGTCTGTACCTGACTACCAACCTGCCAGTGCTGGTGTCCCTGCTACTGACATCGGTCCTCCTGACCGACATCAGTCTTACATACTACCAACGTCGGTCCCATGACCGACGTCGGTCTTATCCTGCCCGACATCGCTGGCTTTGGTCTGCACATGACCGACATCGGCACCTGTCTGTTCGACGTCGGTTCCTCCTGACCGACGCCGGCACCTGTGTTCACCTCTGAGTGATTACTTTTTACCTGCGAGCTCCTTTGAATCAAAACACATGTCCAAACTGCTCTGCTCAGAAGTATCCAGCCCCATCCACTGGTTTCTATCTGCCATCTCCTCCAAGTACACCAAGGATTTCCAGTTCTTAAGCCTGTCAAATACATCTATCTTCTGCTTAAGAACATGCATCTCCTTCCTGCCCATGTGACCAAGCCTACGAAGCCACGTCTCTGCAACAGAAGAAGAATCAGTAATATAAACAAGTAGATAAAGAATACCTATTTTCTTACCACTAGCTAATTCAAGTGCTACAGCTGTGAGAGTTCTTGTGCATCTCTCATCACCCAATCTTTCTGAAGAAATTAGCCATATCCCCAATCTTGGGACCTGCATGACCTTCATCAACACCTGTGTGTTGGTCGCCTGCAATTTCAGCTTCACTTCCCCTTTGCCAATTCTTTGGCAAGGCTTACCAGCTCCTCTACCTGGGGTTGCATGGAAAGAGGCAACCGAATCTTTTATCCAAGATTCAACTTTATCCAAGAAACCTGCAAACACATCCTGTGCAATAACACCTGCTACATCTGTATCTTCAGTTTCTTCATGCTGATCTGCTACCAACCAACAATGTTCTTTTACCTGCTCTTTCTTTCCATCGGACCGTGAGTGACCGTCTATGCTTTTCAACTCCTCCATTCTTAGCTTACTTTCATCTGCCATTGCTCTACTCCCACTCGATCAGAAATCCCTGAGAGTGACCTGTAACCAAACACAACCCTGCTTCCTGCAACCTTAGCTCTGATACCACTTGTCAGGATGCGAAACACCGGAAGCATACAATTGATTACCAAATACCAAGCAACTATAATATGCGGAAATAACCAGATTCACCAAGTAACTAGAATTCAGAATAACACATCATATGAGAGACAATACACAACTTGTATTAACACTTTATATAGAAAAGAATACAATAGAGAATATCCCACATCTTCTCCACCACCTTACAGAGGTTTCCCACACCTCAAGTGAACAGTAATTCTTCTCCCCAAAGCTCTCCCTCTCACAGGTCCCAACACCCAACTCAAATACAGAGTTGGTGTTCACCTCCCATGCTCCATGCACAACACAAGTGCTCCATGCACTCCACAAGCACTCCACGTGCTCCACAAGTACTCAAGGTACTTCAAGTAGATCTCCCATGAACCTGCAATAACCTGCACTTCAACAGACCATACTTATGGAAGAAACTCTCTTGCCTTCCTCTTAGCTCTATCCGAGTACACACCTGTACTCCAAGTAGATCTTGCCTGATACTGCTCCCTATTGTGTTGCTATCTATATGATCTTGCACACCTGCAAATAAAAGAACGGTTCTGCTCACCTGTGAACCTCGACCTTGCACACACATACACCTACAGATCAACGATCTTACTTACCATGTAGATCTCCTATATAGGCCATGCAACTGTGACCAAGATCCTACACTCCTGAAGAATCCAGCTGACTCTCCAAACCAGCACTTACACCTGGTACTATTGTGGAACTAGGAGGAACACCCTTGCTCACCTCACACACAGAAGGAGTAAACTTTGCTCAACTCAAACTAGCCCACTTTTCCAATACAACCATGAGTCTATTATATAGATCTCATCAAACAATAATTAGACATCTAATTACAATAATTAGATCTGCAGCTCTCAGTCTATAATCAGCCCTGATCATGCAAACACTTGGTTTGTTAGCTAACTGCCCGTAATTAGCTCGTAGTCGAACCTCACAGGCGACCGACGTCGGTGCCTGTCTACCTGGAGGTGACCGACGTCAGCCGATATATGACCGACATCAGTTTCTTCTCTATGCTATCCTGCCGACGTCGGCTGATCAGACCGACCCCAGCTTCTCTGCAACTCAACAACCTTCAGCAACCTCCTCTCCTGTTTGCATCAGTGAAGCTTTTAGCTCCACAATCCTAACAATCTCCCACTTGGAGATAAACAGCTGCACTGTACCTATACCTGTACTCTGTCTAATCTATTTCCTGGTTTGTATCCCTCTTCAAGCTCCCACCTGAAGACAACCCACCACACATCCCGTGGTGTACCACCTGTCATTCGAGTACCCTGCCACATCCGAACCTACAACACCTGTAGTGAAGTCCTGACCCTACATAGCAACACCTGCTGTCGGTCCCTCTCAAAAACCTGAGAACCCACTTCCCCGAATTAGCTCCTAACTCTGACAGCTCCCACTACATGGGAATACTCAGGTCTATACCAGACCTCATGTGATTTTGGACACTGTACCTGTCCAGCCCTTAGTGTGCTTCAGTTATGCATCCCGAACCTCGCCAACCCCTGATTCACATCAGCTCCCACTCGAGACAAAATCAACCTATGATCTCCATGCCTCCCATGTCAAAGAATTTCGCTGCTTCAAACTCCTCATGACATGACACTGAACTAATCTTACCCTTAGCTCAGCAAAACCCTGTATGTACACCCCTGCTAGCTAGCATACTATCCACATACAACAACAGAATGATGTCATGACTCATCATCCACCTGGTAAGACAAACCACAGTAGTTACCTGACACTGACTGAAGCCATGCTTCATCCTCCACCTATCAAAACCTGTACCACTGTCCTGCAGCTCCACAAGACCATATGACCTGGTCTTCCATCTCACGTATCCGTTCTCTCTATTCTTCTACTAAGGCATCCATTCATCTCTATGCTTTCATCTAGCTGGCAAACCTACCAAAACACCCATCTGGTTCTGCATCATAATCCTGCCTAGCTCCCACCTGTTTCCTGGATCCTTCCTGCTCTATAATCAGCAACAAGTATGAAGAAGAGGAACATGAATTTGAGGGCCTACTCACGCCTTCAGTCCTTTGTATGGGTGTTTGAGACTCCTTGACAGCATGCTTTCCATCCAAAATTTGTTACAGTGACCGACCTTGGCCACCCCACAGTCTGCATCCAACCGACGTCGGTTCTCATGCGTCTATACCTGACTACCAACCTGCCAGCGCTGGTGTCCCTACTGCCGATGTCAGTCCTCCTAACCGACATCGGTCTTACATACTGTCGACGTCGGTCCCATGACCGACGTTGGTCTTATCCTGCCCGACATCGCTGGCTTTGGTCTGCACATGACCGACATTGGCACCTGTCTGTTCGACGCTGGTTTCTCCTGACCGACACCGGTACCTGTGTTCGCCTGTGAGTGATGACTTTTTACCTGCGAGCTCCTTTGAATCAAAACACATGTCCAAATTGCTCTGCTCAGAAGTATCCAGCCCCATCCACTGGTTTCTATCCGCCATCTCCTCCAAGTACACCAAGGCTTTCCAGTTCTTAAGCCTGTCAAATACATCTGTCTTCCGCTTAAGAACATGCATCTCCTTCCTACTCATGTGACCAAGCCTACAAAGCCACGTCTCCGCAACAAAAGAAGAATCAGTAATATAAAAAAGTAGATAAAGAATACCTATTTTCTTACCACCAGCTAATTCAAGTGCTACCGCTATGAGAGTTCTTGTGCATCTCTCATCACCCAATCTTTTTGAAGAAATTAGCCATATCTCCAAACTTGGGACCTGCATGACCTTCATCAACACCTATGTGTTGGCCGCCTGCAATTTCAGCTTCACTTCCCCTTTGCTAATTCTTTGGCAAGGCTTACCAGCTCCTCTACCTGGGGCTACATGGAAAGAGGCAACCGAATCTTTTATCCAAGATTCAACTTTATCCAAGAAACTTGCAAACACATCCTATGCAATAACACCTGCTACATCTGTATCTTCAGTTTCTTCATGCTGATCTGCTACCAACCAACAATGTTCTTTTACCTGCTCTTTCTTTCCATCAGACCGTGAGTGATCATCTATGCTTTTCAACTCCTCCATTCTTAGCTTACTTTCATCTACCATTGCTCTACTCCCACTCGATCAGAAATCCCTGAGAGTGACCTGTAACCAAACACAACCCTGCTTCCTGCAACCTTAGCTCTGATACCACTTGTCAGGATGCGAAACACCGGAAGCATACAATTGATTACCAAATACCAAGCAACTATAATATGCAGAAATAACTAGATTCACCAAGTAACTAGAATTCAGAATAACACAGCATATGAGAGACAATACACAACTTGTATTAACACTTTATACAGAAAAGAATACAATAGAGAATATCCCACATCTTCTCCACCACCTTATAGAGGTTTCCCACACCTCAAGTGAACAGTAATTCTTCTCCCCAAAGCTCTCCCTCTCACAGGTCCCAACACCCAACTCAAATACAGAGTTGGTGTTCACCTCCCGTGCTCCACGCACAACACAAGTGCTCCACGCACTCCACAAGCACTCCACGTGCTCCACAAGTACTCAAGGTACTTCAAGTAGATCTCCCATGAACCTGCAATAACCTGCACTTCAACAGACCATACTTATGGAAGGAACTCCCTTGCCTTCCTCTTAGCTCTATTCGAGTACACACCTGTACTCCAAGTAGATCCTGCCTGATACTGCTCCCTGTTCTGTTGCTGTCTATATGATCTTGCACACCTGTAAATCAAACAACGGTTCTGCTCACCTGTGAACCTCGACCTTGCACACACATACACCTGCAGATCAATGATCTTACTTACGATGTAGATCTCTTATATAGGCCATGCAACTGTGACCAAGATCTTACACTCCTGAAGAATCCAGCTGACTCTCCAAACCAGCACCTACACCTGGTACTATTGTGGAACTAGGAGGAACACCCTTGCTCACCTCACACACAGAAGGAGCAAACTTTGCTCAACTCAAACTAGCCCACTTTTCCAATACAACCATGAGTCTATTATATAGATCTCATCAAACAATAATTAGACATCTAATTACAATAATTAGATCCACAGCTCTCAGTCTATAATTAGCCCTGATCATGCAAACACTTGGTTCGTTAGCTAACTGCCCGTAATTAGCTCGCAGTCAAACCACACAGGCGACCGACGTTGGTCCCTGTCTGCCTGGAGGTGACCGATGTCGGCCGATATATGACCGACATCAATTGCTTCTCTATGCTATCTTGCCGACATCGGCTGATCAGACCGACCCCAGCTTCTCTGCAACTCAGCAACCTTCAGTAACCTTCTCTCCTGTTTGCATCAGTGAAGCTTTTAGCTCCACAATCCTAACATGGGGTTCAAGTAGCTCCAAATTCTTCTTCCTCTAGGGATCATCTTTATGTACTTGGGTATCTCATCAGGCCTTTATGTTAGGAACCAATTCTTCTACCCACCCAAGCTACACTTAGGGGGGTGTTAGTGTAAGATTTTTCCCACTATGTGGTTTTACCTACATATTCTAATTAGCTTACTTAGGTTAATAATAGGTCATTAGGGGAAATCCCTTTAATTCATTTTCTAATTATGGGTTGATTTAATTACCTTTTTGGGTGACCTAATTCTTCACCATATGATATACCTTCTTATGTACTTTTTGGATAATTAATGATGCTAATATAAATTTTTGGTTGTAAAGACAAGCTTCTTCTCTTTTGAATTATTCTTTAAATTTCACTACTCCATATAGGTTATGCTTCATGCATTTGATCCTATCCAGATAGATCATAGATTGTGGCCCACTTTGATATATACATTTAATGTTTGAGATGCATGAAGGTGTGTTAATGTTGTTAGTGGGGTAAAATCACTTAATGTAAGTAGGTGGGTCTTGCATCTATATAATCATGCCCCTACACTTATGCAATGGATGACTTCTTTGATTTTGGTAGTGAATACTATATTTGTGAGTTTATTTGCAAATACTATGAGTTGGCCAAATTGCAATCTATGGATCTGATGTGGTAAAGAATTTCATTGTGAGATCATTATGTAATTGTGTCATTGTGTTTGTTGTATTTTATTTGATTGAAATTGAATAATGATATTAAATGTTATTATTTCATTTTATTTTAATTTCCACTGACTATTTTGAGGGTTGCATGGTCTAAGGCATTTCATAATTGATATCCCTAAATACAACTGCATCATTTAGTATCAAATACATTTTATAATATTTGTTATTGATTATTTTTCTACATTTACGAGTGTGGGTATAAAGTAACTATAGATAGATTTTAGTAAGATCATTGGGAATAAAGTGTAAGGTGTAATTATTTAATCTCATATCATCATTTAGTATCAGATCATAATTTGGTATCTAAATCTTTTATTTCAAAGGAAATGACACATAGAGGAGAGATAGGTGGTATAATATCCTAAGTGATTAGATCACCTAGATTAGTAGATATGGTAAAAGTGATAGGAGAAATGCAATCCATAATTGAAGGTGTATAAACTACATATTATCATGGATTTTAAGTCTAGAATATGAAAGTGATATGAAGATTGTAGAATAATCACCTAAATATAAATATGTAGAAGAAGAGGATGATGAACTTGAATATATATTATTATGAGTTGTGAAAATAAAAATAAAAACAATTTTAGACCTTGGAATTTATTCTGGAAGTTTGAGTCCTGAAGAGCTCATTGAGTAGATCACTAAGTTATAGAAATCCTTTGAGTACAAAAATATGGAATATCCCAAGTGAATTAAGTTTAATGGTGAAAATTTAAAAGGTTATCCATATTTATGGTGGGAAAACATATAAGTTGAGAGAGTACACAAAGGTAAATAAAGATTAAGACATGGAATAGATTTGTTGTCAAGCTAAAAGCTAAATTATTTATTGTGAACTATGAAATGAGTTTATTTAAGAATCTCCAAAACATTGAAAAAGAGAGATGAGTGTTAAAGAATACACCAAAGATTATTATAAACTTACTATCAGAGTGGGTCATGTATAAGATGATGTTGATAAGATCTCAAGATATGTAAATGGATTGTTTATGGAAATTCAAGATGACTTTGTTAGATCATTTTATGATCTATTGAAGAAGCCTATCAATGTGTGTTAAAGGCAGATGAAATTTCATTACATAGACAACATGGAAAAACATCAAGAGGAAGAGGAAGATTGGAAGCATGTATAACATTATTTCCCAAGAGATGGTAGAAACTTAAGTTGAAGAGAATCATACATCTGAATTCATATAAGGTTTATTGGTTGTTGAAATGACATCAAGTTCTAGTGAATGAACAATGTCTATTAAGTTTTCAAATCCATACATATTAAGATGAATTTTTATGTGGCATAATGCATATGGATGGTTTTCATATTTTGCTTAGAAGGCATTGGCAGTTTGATCGTAAACACAACATGATGATGATTCTAACACCTATACATTATGTAAATATGGAGTAAAAAATATAGTTAATCCTTTGAAAGATTAGTGTGAATAAGTGGAAAAGAGTCCAAAAGTTTTGAAAGTTTTAGGAAAATAATTTATGAAATAAGTAGAGTGAATTTTGTGTGTTAATTTTAAAACCAGTGCAAGAAGTTATGGAAGAAGAAACATTCCTGCATGAATTAAAGGAGATATTAAGTGAGTTTAAGGAGATTATGTGTAATTATTTTTAATATGGATTACATCCAATGAAAATCATAAGTCATCTCATGGCTTTGATACCTAGTTTGAGTTTACTGAACAAAGTAGCACATAAATTGACTCTAAAAAAGAATGCAGAGGTACAAAGACAAGTTCAAGAGTTTTTTAATAAGTATTTAATTAGAGAAATTTTGAGCCCTTGTGTAATAACAATAGTTCTAACACCTAAGAAGAATAGAGAATGGAGGAAGTGTACTAATTCTAGAGCCATTGACAATATTACTATAAAGTATATATTTCCATTACCATGGATGGATAATTTGATGGATTTTGAATGGAGCAAGATACTTTTTTTTAAAAATGATTTGAAAAGTCGATATCACCAGATTTACATAAGAGAGGGTGATGAATGAAAGGCATCATTTAAAACATGAGAAGGTTTATATGAGTGGTTAGTTATGCCATTTGGTTTGACTAATACACTAAGTACATTCATGATATTGATGAATGAAGTTATGAAACCATTTTTGGGTAAATTTACCATTGTGTATCTTGATGACATATTGATTTTTACTAAAATAAAGGAAGAACATTTGCAACATCTGTGTAAAGTGTTGTAAAGGTTAAGAGATGAAAAGTTACTCATAAATTTGAATAAATATAGTTTCATGCAGAAAGAATTGGTATACTTGGGATTTTTTAATTTTTTAATAAGGTTTGAAGATGGATCCAAAAAAGATGTGAGCTATATTCGATTAGTTTTCATCGTATAGTACATGTGAGTTACATAGTTTTTATGGACTAGCAATTTTTATATGAAGTTCATTATAAATTTTAGTGGAATAAATGTACTAATCACTGATGTGATGTGGAAAGGTAAAGGAGAATTTATATGTATATGTGAAGTATAGCATAGTTTCCAGTAGTTAAAGAATAAGATAATAGAGTAGCCAATGTTGGCATTGTTATATTTGAATAAAGTATTTGAAGTGGATTGTGATGTAAGTGGTATAATAATAGTAGTAGTATTGAGTCAAGAAGGAATATCTATTGCATATTTTAGTGAAAATTTGAGTGATGCAAAGTGCAAATATTTAGAGTATGATTAGGAGTTTTATGTAATTATACAAGCATTAAAAAAAAGAAAAAAATGTGTTGCCAAATGAATTTGTATTATATATAGATCATCAAGCATTGTAATTCATTAATAATCAGATTAATTTGAATTAGATACATATGAAATGTGTTGAATTCATACAGAGTTATTCATTTTTTTGAAACATATAAATGGAAAGTCTAACAAAGTTATTAATGCATTAAGTAGAAGAGTTATTTTGTTGAAAGAATAAAGAGTGGAGGTCATACTATTTGATCTTATGAAAGAACAGTATGATGAAGAACAATATTTTAAAGAAGCACGGAAGTCATGTAAATAACCAATGAGTAAAGGTAGAACACCATAGTTAGATTATTTTTTTCAAGAAGAATTTTTATTCAAAAGAAGGAAATTATGCATACTAAGAGGTCAATGCAAGAAATTTTGATCAAATAAAAACATAGTGGAGGATTGAGAGGTCATTTTGGTCATAAAAAATAAATATCAAAAGTTATATAAAATTATATTTATCTAAGGATGTGTATTAATGTTTGAAAATTTGTTCAAGATTGTAGAGGTTGCTAACTAGAGAAAAGGAGAAGACAAAATGCAAGGTTATATTAACCATTGCCTATTCTATAGAAACTATGGGAGGATATAAGTATGGATTTTTTTTTTAAAGTTTACCTATAATATATAAAATAAATGATTTAGTATTTGTGATATTTTATATATTTTCAAAGATAGAACATTTTTAAGCATGTAGGAAAACTAGTGATGTAACAAAAAATGCTAATTTGTTTTTTATAGACGTTTTCAAATTACATGATTTACCTCATTGTATAGTATCAATCAAAAATGTAAAATATGTTGGAAATTTTTGGAGGACATTATGGAATAATTTGAACACTAAATTATAGTTTAATTTTAGCATACATCCTTATAAAGAAAGACAAATAGAGGTAGTCAACAAAACTTTGGGTAATCTTTTGAGATGTTTAATTGAAGGTGAGTCAAGAAAAAGGAATAATATTTTGGCACAAGTGAAGTTTGATTATAATAATTACATGAATATATGTATATTAAAAACATCATTTCAGATTGTTTATGGGTTAATCCAAGAGTATTTTCATAATTAAGAGATATGAACAATGAGCAGAATAGAGGTGTTGAAGTAGAAAAATTTGCAAAACATATGTGAGAAGTGCATAAACAAGTGTGAGAATAGTTAGAAAATAATATAGAATAGTACCAACATGTAGATTAGAAGATAAGATAATTTGAATATCAGGTAGGATACTTCCTTTTAGAGTACTTGAGAAAAGAGACATTTCCAAAATGGACATATGATAAGTTGAAATGGAAAAAGATTGGTTTGTACAAAATTTTGTGAAAGTTTGGAAAGAATGCATACAAGATAGCGTTACCTGAAGGTATAAACATATCACATATTTTAGATATAGTAAATTTGTATCCATATTATGAAGAATAGAGTAGTGAAAATGCAAGTGAAATTTTTGAAGAAATAGATTGGACATTTCATATACCTGAGAAAGAGCATGAAGAAATAGAAGAAGTGATAGTTGGAAAGACCACAAGAAAGAGGGAATATATGGTAAAGTGGAAAAGCTGAGGCATAGAAGAGTGGCATGGATTAGCAAATCAAAATATGAAAAATAAGGAATTCCATTATCAAAGTTCATATAATTCACATGAATAGGATCACGTGTTTCTTTTTCATATCGAAAGTGTATGATGCAAGAGTATTTAAGTTCACGAGTAATCTTTCATCAACCAAAAATATATTATTTTAGGATTTATCTAAGTATCGTGTTACCTAAGGTTTTATTGTGAGTTAATTTAAGTCTAATTTATTGCTTTGATTTAATTTGTGTTGTTTTGTGTTATCCTTTGTGAGCACCTTGTTTAGTACATTTTTATGTAGACTATGAACACACCTATTTTTGTAATGATCCATGTGTTTTTTGTTTCATGGCTATATCTAATTAGTTATATAATTGATTTTGAGAGGCATAATTTGAGTTTTTGTAATAACCTACTATTTTCACATAACTATGTGAATATTTTATATATGTTTCTATTAGTATGTGACATTTTTTGAAGCAAGGTGTTTAATCTAGTTGATTCTTCACTGCATAGCAAGATGGGTAGGATATATTTATCAAATTAATTTTATCTTCATTAATAAATTTTTGTGTTAAGTTTTAGGTCATTTTAAAAAACAATGGTAAATCACTACATCATCCTTGAATAGAGGTAAGAGTCATGGTACCAAAGCTTTCATGATCATTTTCGGCTTTTAATGACTTGTAATGTTGTGTGATTTTCTATGTATTTATGATGTGTTATGGAAGGATCCATTTATAACTAATTAGAAATTGATTATGAAAGTTATAGAAGAGGATAAGGATTCATTTACTAATGTATGTGACCTATTTTGGGAGGTGTTGAGGTCTAACATGTTCCTATTCCTTAGAAATGTGGAGACATTTAATGTTTAAGATGCACTAAGGTGTGTTAATGTTGTTAGTGGGGTAAAAGCATTTAATATACTTAAATGGACCTTGCATCTATATAATCATTTCCATATAATTTTTCAAGGGACTTCTTTGATTTTAGTATCAAAGATTAGATATGTGAGTTTATTTTCAAAGATTGTGAGTTAGCATACCTGAGATCTATGGATTTGAGGTCATAATGAATCTCATTGTGAGATCATGATGTGATTGTGTCATTGTGTATGTTGTATTTCCTTTGAATGAAATCGAATAAAGATATGAATTATTTTTATTATTTTTATTACAATTTCCATTGAGTATTCTGAGGGATGTGTGGTCTAAGACATTTCTTAATTGAGATCCCTAATTACGACTACATCAATCCACTTGATCTTGTAATAGAAAAATAAGTAGAGATAGATAAATAAGATTAAAATTTTACAAGAGAATAAAATTTATTTAGAAAGATTAGGAAAATTCATCTCTTAATAAATATTTCAAGTCTTGTGATTGTACTTTTAAAATGGCCATTAATGGGCCAAAGCATAAAAGTGTGTCCCACAAGGTGGAAAAAAACTTTAGACTTCACTTTATCCAAGATGGATTGAAATTTTAATCTTGTAAAAACAATGTCCCAAAGTGAAAAAAATTCATAGTGTTTTGGTGCAAAAAAAAATTAGTGTTTTGGTGCAAAACATTTTTTAATGTTTTGGTGCAAAAAAATTTAGTGTTTTGGTGCCAAAAAAAAATTAGTTTTTTGGTGCAAAAAAAGTTTAATGTTTTGGTGCAAATTTTTTTTAATGTTTTGGTGCAAAAAAATTTTAGTGTTTTGGCAAAAAAAAAAATTTAGTGTTTTGGTGCAAAAAATTTACATAGAGTTAATTAAAAAAAATACATAGAGTTTTAATAAAAAAATTCTGATTTCACTAGCAGTAAGAGAGAAGGAAATTTTAAAGATAGAATAGAGAAGTGAAGTGTATCTTTATTGCATAAATCATTATAATTAATACAATCCTTTTCCTCACAAATTTTTTCCAAGACATGTTTTACGGAATCCACCACTCATCAGTTGGAATGAATCTATTTGTGAAGGAATGGTATAGAATAGAGATATATTTAGCTTTTGAGAGGAAAAGAGTGATGGATTACCAAGGAGGACACCTCATGGTGGTGTCGTGTCCCACATAAGGAGAATGAATGAGCACCAAATAAGTGTCCAAACATCACCAAGAGTACACAAGAATTAAATGAGCAAAAAAATAAATATGAAAAAATATTAAATGAGCAAGAAAAGAAAAGAAGGCTCATCAATATTAAATACATACCAGCATTAAATGAGAAAGATGCCCAAAAAATATTTAATGACTACCCATAATTAAATGATTAATCACCATTTAATGCTTATCCATAAGTGCACCAAATCCAACAACTCAAAAGGGAAAAGTCCAAAAATCAAGATTTTTCTCCAAATTCTCAAGACCTCTCCAAAAGTGATGCCCAAGTAAAGGAAAACAAATCCCCTAAATAGGTGGAATATTCTCCAAAAATAATAAGTACTAAAATCCTCAAAAATGTTGTGGATATCTGAAATGATATATGCTCAATTAAGACAACTATTATGACAAAAACACTCTGACAAAGGTCAAATCATGTGATTTCAATACCAAAGGCATGGTGGTACACTTAAAACAATCCTTCCTATAGAAAAATGTTGATGAAGAATGTGGACCAATGTCTTATAGAGACCCCAATTTCTTAGGATCAATTTTAGTAAGCTCTTTGAAGGTGGATGTAGAAGTGCAAGGAATTCTTGGCAAAAAATCCAAAGAAGTTTAGGGTTTAGGGAAACCCTCATGATCTAAGCAAAAAAACATGAAAACATTGAGGGGCCCTCATACTTATTTGGGAGAAAAAAATCAACCAAACAAATAGCATTGACTTCCTCCTGATACTCTATACTAAAGTTGAGAAAAATATCAAATAGATAACATCTATTTCTTCTTATTTTCAAGTAGAATCTCCATCTAGTAGAAACATCAAAACATATTGTAAATACATTCCCAAAAAATAAAGAAACTACTCTACTTCTTTTCAAAAAAAGCCCTTATGTCCAGAACCAACTCACCTCCTAGAATTCATGCAACATTAGAAGAAATTGAAGCTACATAATTATGAATAAAAGCAAAAAGAGGAATAGAATTTGTAATCTCTGATGGCTATCATGAAGAGAACATTAGAAAAATGCATAGAGTTTTAATTAAAAAAATTGATTTCACCAGCAGCAAGAGAGAAGGAAAATTTAAAGATAAAATAGAGAAGTTAAGTGTATCTTTATTGCATAAATCATTACAATTCATACAATCCTTTTCCTCACAAATTTTTTCCAAGATATGTTTTGCAGAATCCACTGCTCATCAGTTGGAATGAATCTATTTGTGAAGGAATGGTATATAATAAGAGAGAGATATATCCTTTGAGAGGAAAAGAGTGATGGATTACCAAGGAGGACACCTCATAATGGTGTGTCATCCCACCTAAGGAGAATTAATGAGCACCAAACAAGTGTACAAACATATCCAAGAGTACATAAGAATTAAATGAGTAAAAAATTAAATATGAAAAAATATTAAATGAGCAAGAAAAGAAAAGAAGGTTCATCAATATTAAATACATACCAACATTAAATGAGAAAGATGCCCAAAAAATATTTAATGACTACCCATAATTAAATGAGTAATCACCATTTAATGTTTATCCATAAGTGCACCAAATCCAACAACTCAAGAGGGAAAAGTCAAAAAAATCTAGATTTTACTCCAAAGTCTCAAGACCTCTCCCAAAGTGGTACCCAAGTAAAAGAAAACAAATCCTATAAATAGGTGGAATATTCACCAAAAATAATGATTACCAAAATCCTCAAAAATGTTGCAAGTATCTGAATATGATATTTGCTCAATTAAGACAACTGTTGCAATAAAAAACACTCTAACGAAGGTGAGATCATGTGATTTCAATACCAAAGGCATGACAACACAATTAGAAGAATCTTTCCTACATCGAAATGTTGATGAAGAATGTGGACTAATGTCTTATAAAGACCCCAATTTCTTAGGATCAATTTTAATAAGCTCTCTGAATGTGTATGTAGCAGTGTAGGGACTTCTTGCCAAAAAATTTGAAGAATTTTAGGGTTTATGGAAACCCTCATGATCCAAGAAAAAAAAGCATAAAAACATTGAGGGACCCTCATACCCATTTGGGATCAAAAAACAACAAAAAAATAGCACCAACTTCCTCTTGATACTCTCTATTGACGTTGAGAAAAATATAAAATTGATAACATCTCTTTCTTCTTCTTTTCAAGTAGAATCTCTATCTATAAAAAGCATCAAAAACATCTTGTAAAGACATTCCTAGAAAATAGATAAACTGCTCTACTTCTTCTCACAAAAAGTCCCTGCGTCCAAAACTAGCTTGCCTCCTAGAATTCATGCAGCATTTGAAGAAACTGAAGCTACATAATTATGAATAGAAGTGAGAAGAGAAATATACTTTTCAATCTCTGATGGCTATCATGAAGAGAACATCCAAAAAACTACATAAAGTTTTAATAAAAATTATGATTTCACTAGCAACAAGAGAGAAGGAAAATTTAAAGACAGAATAGAGAAGTGAAGTGTATCTTTATTGCATAAATCATTACAATTCATACAATCCTTTTCCTCACAAATTTTTTCCAGTACATGTTTCACAAATCCCACCACTCATCAATTGGAATGAATCTATTTGTGAAGGAATGGTATACAATAAGAATAGCCTTTGAGAAGAAAAAAGTGATGGATTACCAAGGAGGACACCTCATGGTGGTGTGGAATCCCACCTAAGGATAATGAATGGTCACCAAAAAATTGTCCAAACATATCCAAGAGTACATAGGAATCAAGTGAGCAAAAAATTAAATATATAAAAATATTAAATGAACAAGAAAATAAAAGAAGGCTCATCAATATTAAATACATAACAACATTAAATGAGTAAGATGCCCAAAAAATATTTAATTACTACCCATAATTGAATGAGTAATCACCATTTAAGGCTTATCCATAAGTGCACAAAATACAACAAATCAAGAGGGAAAAGTCTAACAAATCCATATTTTACTCTAAATTCTCAAGACCTATCCAAAAGTGGCACCCAAGTAAAGGAAAACAAATCCCCTAAATAGGTGGAATATTTTCAAAAAATAATGAATACCAAAATCCTCAAAAATGTTGTGGGTATCTGAAATGATATCTACTCCACTAAGATAACCATTGCCAAAAAAACACTCTAACGAAGGTGAGATCATGTGATTTCAATACCAAAGGCATGGTGGCACACTTATAAGAATCCTTCCTAAAGTAAAATGTTGATGAATAACATGGACCGATGTCTTATAGAGATCCCAATTTCTTAGGATCAATTTCAGTAATCTCTCTAAAGGTGGATGTAGCAGTATAGGGACTTCTTGGCAAAAAATATAAAGAAGTTTAGGGTTTAGGTAAACCCTCACAATTCAATCAAAAAAGCATGAAAACATTGAGGGGTCCTCATACCCATTTGGGAGAAAAAAAGCAACCAAATAAATAGCATTGACTTCCTCCTAATACTCTATACTAAAGTTGATCAAAATATCAAATAGATAACATCTCTTTCTTCTTATTTTCAATTAAAATCTCGATCTAGCAGAAACATCAAAACATCTCATAAAGACATTCCCAAAAAATAGAGAAATTGCTCTTCTTCTTCTCACAAAAAGTCCCTACGTCTAAAACCAACTTGTCTCCTATAATTCATGCAACATTTGAATAATTTGAAGCTACAGAATTATGAATAGAAGTAAGAATAGAAATAGACATTTCAATCTCTGATGGCTATCGTAAAGAGAACATCCAAAAAATTATATAGATTTTTAATAAAAAATTATGATTTCACTAGCAACAAGAGAGAAGGAAAATTTAAAGACAGAATAGAGAAGTGAAGAGTATCTTTATTTCATAAATCATTATAATTCATACAATCTTTTTCCTCAAAATTTTTTTCCAAGACATGTTTCATGGAATCCACTGCTCATCAGTTGGAATGAATCTATTTATGAAGGAATGGTATACAATAAGATATATATATATATATATATATATATATATCCTTTGAGAAGAAAAGAGTGATGGATTAATAAGGAGGACACCTCATGGTGGTGTGGTGTCCCACCTAAGGAGAATGAGTGAGCACCAAACAAGTGTCCAAACATATCTAAGAGTACACAAATATTAAATGAGCAAAAAATTAAATATGCAAAACTATTAAATGAACAAGAAAAGAAAAGAAGGCTCATCAATATTAAATACATTCCAATATTAAATGAGCAAGATGCCGGAAAAAAAATTGACTACCCATAGTTAAATGAGTAATCACCATTTAATGCTTATCCATAAGTGCACCAAATCCAACAACTCAAGAGGGAAAATTCCAAAAAAATCCAAATTTTACTCCAAATTTTGAAGACCTCTCCAAAAGTAGCACCCAAATAGAGGAAATCAAATCCCCTAAATAGGTGGAATATTTTCCAAAAATAATAAATACCAAAATCCTCAAAAATGTTATAGATATCTGAAATGATATCTACTCAATTAAGACAACTATTACAATAAAAAGACTGACAAAGGCAAGATCATGTGATTTCAATACCAAAGGCATGGCAGCACACTTACAAGAATCCTTCTTACAGCAAAATGTTAATGAAAAATGTGGATCGGTGACTTAAAGAGACTCCAATTTCTTAGGATTAATTTTAGTAATCTCTCTAAAGGTGGATGTAATAGTGCAGGGACATCTTGGCAAAAAATCCAAAGAAGTTTAGGGTTTAGTGTTTAAGGTTTAGGGTTTAGGGTTAAAAAAGTACAGTGTTAAAAAATTATAGTGTTAAAAAATTACTAAATTGATCATAATAAATTGGGGTATCTATAAGACATCGATCCACATTATTCATCAACATTCTACTACAGGATGGATTCTTGTAAGTGTGTCTCCATGCCTTTCACATGATCTCATCCTCAAAAGAGTGTTTTTGTTGCAATGGTTGTCTTAGTTGAGCATATATTATTTTAGGTATTCAACATTTTTTAGGATTTTAGTACTCATTATTTTTAGAGAATATTCCACCTATTTAGGCAAATTGTTTTCCTTTACTTAGGTGCCATTTTGGAGAAGTCTTGAGAATTTGGAGTAAAATCTAAATTTTTTGTCTTTTCCCTTTTGAGTTGTTGGTGTTTAGTGCACTTATGGATAAGCATTAAATGGTGATTCCTAATTTAATAATTGGAGATAATTAAATATTTTTTGGGCATCTTGCTCATTTAATGTTGGTATGTATTTAAAATTGATGAGTTTCATTTAATTTTTGCTCATTTAATATTTTTGCATATTTAATTTTTTGTACATTTAATTTTTGTGTGCTCTTAGAGATTTTTGGGACACTTGCTTGGTGCTCATTCACTCTCCTTAGGTGGGATGCCATACCTCCATGATGTGTCCTCTTTGGTAATCCATCACTCTTTTCCTCTCAAAGGCTATTTATATCTTGTATTGTATACCATTCCTTCACAAATAGATTCATTCCAACTAATAAAAAATGGATTCTACAAAACATGTCTTGGAAAAAAATTGTGAGGAAAAGGATTGTATGAATTGTAATGATTTATGAAATAAAATTACACTTCACTTCTCTTTTATGCCTCTAAATTTTCCTTCTCTCTTGTTGCTAGTGAAATTCAAAAAAAATTAATACTATGTAATTTTTTAACTCTATGTAACGTTTCCCTCCTTTTATATAAATATCCTTTTTTTTAGTATAAACACCTCTATCTAAAAGTATAGCATTCAAATGAATTTCTTTGAAAACTCAAATTATTCAAAGATGTTAGATCTTTACCAAATAATTTATAGTTGAAGCCTCCCAAGGTTGGCATTGATGATCTAGAGGAATACTCCATTCTATTTGCTAAATTGGAGAGCATCCTAGCCAAAGCCAATAGGATATTTCTTAATTCATATATTTTCAGCCTTTCTCAAGCCATAAAAAATCAAGACATGGCCTTCTCTTTTTTTGTTGATTCCTTTGAGGCTTCTCTACAAGGGACTTGTGTAGCAGTTTAGTAGCTTCCTCTTTTGGGTAACTTCATAGTCTCTAGTGATGATTGGCTTGTTGAATCCACCAAAGAATTTCATTCCTTATGTAATAACTTTCAAATTGAGTGTGCCCTCAAAAAAGCTACCAGAGAAATAGCTAAAGCATTTCACTAAACTTCTTGAGATGAAGCAATGACTAATGCAAATCAGCTCCCAAAGAACCAAACCATCTCTAAGCTCATAAATGAAAAGGTGAATTAGAAATTTGATGGCTTCCTTAAAGAGTTGAAATAAAAAGAATAAGTCTTCACCCATTCAAAGTCAAGAGGCTCCTCCTACCACCCCCTAAAAAATGATGCAACAACCAAGCATGACATCCCTTTGAATGCCACCTTGGTTACCTCTAGAATATTGGGCTCAAAGCCAAATTTTGATCCTCTCATGAACAAGGGTCCTACACCATCTACAACACCTTCTTCTTCATCAAGAGGCACCAGTAGAGGTAGAGGGAGAGGTAGGAGCTCTATTGTTAGTAGGGGTCATGAAAGAGGTAAAGGCAGGTGACTGAACTAAGGGGTTATGAAATTCCCCACCCTTGCCTAAATTTTTGGGGGATAACTATTGATTAAGGCTTCATGGCCATCCACTACTTCTCCAAGAAGACTCCTTTAGAAGTGGATCTTAGAATCTCAAATTTGTCTATCCATAACCTTTCTTCTTAGATACTTTGTTATGATGAGTTGAAGTTGCTTGGTTTCAGTGTGAAATTCATACTGTGTCTACCCCTTATGTCTGTTGATTCTATTTTCAAAGAGTTTAGAGCCTTCACTAGGAAGCTTCACCTCAAAGCCTTTTTTGGTCCTAAAAAGGATGTTTCTTCATAGAGTTATCTTCCTATGGAGAATCCTTTCTCCTCTCATGGTTTTTCTCATATATTTTAGGTTGTCAATCCTTTCTGGCATCTAGATGAGCCAAACCCACATATGTAAGATACCATTCATAAGATCGAAGCATTATTGAGGGCTAGATTTGTAGAATGTTCTTCCTCTTTCACCAAGCATCCCATGTTTCCTCTAAGACTCTGTAAGAGCCTCAAAGATATATGGAAAGATATATAAATCATCATCAAGTAGATGAAAAAGAATCTTAGCCTAATGGTGATTGACTGTTGTTGGTACAAGAATCAAGGCCTTTGGTAACTCTCTGACTCCACATATGAATAGGTGAATTTCATTCCTTAGAAGTTGATTTAGAGTAAGTTAATTTTTATCATTGATATATTTAAAAGTTTATTGGAGCCCATTTCTAAATTATTCACTCATTTTCTGATACCCTCTATAAAGGCATGTTGTTTCTACCTCCTTCCTAAGCTCCATAAGCCAATAGTTGTAGGTAGACCCATTTGTAGCTATTTGAGTTACATTCTGGAACTAACTTCTAAACTTATCCATTTACTCATATTCCCCATTCTTCTAAAATAGAAATACCATCTACCTGATTCCACCTTCCTTCTCAGAGACTTTAGAAGCCTACATTTCCATTTGAACTATGTTATTTTCAATTTTCATGTAGAATCCTTGTATCTGAGTTTTCCTAATACAAAGGGTCTTTTTTCCCTTTATTTTCTTGTTTTTGAGTATTTCATTGAGCATTAATTATATCCTTATCTCATCAACATGGTCATGGGCTTATCCAAACTGATTCTCAGGGAGCACCATCTTGAGTTTGATGGCATCTCTTACTAGTAGATTCAACATACTACCATGGGCAGTAATTTTATAGTTATTTATGCTCGCCTTTTCTTATTTATTTGGAAAGGTGTGTTGCTATCACATTTTATACCTCACCTCTTGCCTACTTTGGAAAGTATATTAATTATGGCCTTGAGATTTAGCTTGGGATGAAGACTTTTTTGTAAGATTTCTTCTTAAATTATCAAAAAAATTATCCTAAGATTTAAATCACTCCAGCTATTTCTAACTCCTCAATTGACTTTCTAAATATCACCTTCTTCAAAGGTGTTGACTTTGATAGCAATGGAATTATTTCAACCAGATGCTACTAAAATCCTATGAATGCCTATTAGTATATCCCATTCTATTCTTAGCATCCTCGACATCAGAATAAATCCTTCATCATCAATGAGCTCCATTGGTATCTTATCAGAGAGTCAAAGACCAGTGGCTTCATCAATCGGTGTTGACTCCTCTATTTGAGACTCCATGATAGAGTATATTCTTGAAAGTTCTTACTTCACTATTTCAGCCAGATTTCTCTAAAGGATAGACCAACCTTGCTCAATCGTGTGCTTAGTAGCACTCGAAAGAGCAAAAATCCCCCCTTTTTTTAAGCTTGGTTTTAGCTCTTCTACTAGAGATTTGAAATTGGGGGCTACCCTAAAACCTAAACTTCTTTAGTTTTGCTAAGAAGTCCTAGATTTGGCTCATATCCCCTTCTAAAGGTTGTTGTCATAATCTTAGGAAACTAGGATCCTTTCTCATGAGGAGCAAGTTTCTTTTTACAACATAATTCTATCCACAGTTGTTTCATTCTTAGTGTTTGGTGGATCTTATTCATTTAGTAGAGATTCTACTTTTGTTGGGCCCTATACTTTGGTGTTTTTTCATCTAATTTGGAAACATCTTGTGTATTTATTGTGCTTATGGACTTGGGTTTGGAGCCTTTAATTTTGGGATTAATTTATTAATTATTTTTTCTAGCTTTTTGGCCCCACTTTATGATGCACTATCGTTAGGGAAATATGGTACCATTTTTGATGGGTTATGATGCACTATACTTAGGGAAATATGGTGCCATTTTTGATGGGTTATGCTTTGCCTTGGTAATTTAATCATTTCCCTCACATTGGATGTGTTTTCCCTTTCCAAATGGCCTCTTGTATTTAAGTCCTTTAGATATATATATTTAATTATTTTTAGGGTAGGTGGGTTAATTGTTTAATAGGTTAGTGAGATTTATTCAGTTAATTTTTGGGTGCCTTATCACCTACTATGCCCCACTTGAAAATACATCACACTTTCCCCTCCCTTTCTATAAATATCCTCTCCTAGGCTACTACTTCCTCATTCTTTCTTGCACGTTTTTCAGACAAGGTTAATTCTGACTAAAGAGTGGTGAGATTTCATGAAAAACTTTTTGGAAGACTATTGTTATGTAATATTATAGAGAAATGATGAAAGTTTGTAGCATTATACATATGGAATAAAAGAATTCTATTTTTCCTTCTCAATTTATTTCTCCTTCTCATATTTCTCATTCTTTCTCTCTTTTGATCTCTTCTCTTCAACTAAGTTGCCAATGAATATAGCAAATTTTTTGTACCAAAAAACTTTTTAAACCAAAACACTAAAAAAAATTTGCACCAAAACGCTAAAAATTTTTTGCACCAAAACACTAAAAAAATTTGTACCTAAACACTAAAAAAATTTACACCAAAACACTAAAAAAAAATTTGCACCAAAACACTAAAAAAAAATTGCACCAAAAAACTAAAAAAAAATTATACCAATACACTAAAAAAAAAATTCACTAAAATACTGAAAAAAATTTGCACCAAAACACTAAAAATGTTTTTCACCAAAACATCAAAGAAAAATTGCACCAAAACACCAAAAAAAAATTGCACTAAAACACCAAAAAAAATTGCACCAAAACACTAAAAAAAATTTGCACCAAAACATTTTTAAAAAAAATCACCAAAACATCAATTTTTTTTTGGCATCAAATCACTAAAAATCCATCTTTGAGAGGATTCTTAAAAATGATGGCTAAACAAAGTGAAGGAATATATCGATATAATTTCAATTTCCTATCATCACAGATATTTTTTACTCTATTCAAGTATTGTTTTTAGACTTGGGATTCCCAAGGTGTATTCTATTATGGATTAAGAGATGATCAAACTCGTAGTTCATCACATGTTCAACACTATCATAAATAACTCCAAAACATCTGGAGTATGTTTTTTTGGTTTTAAACCTAGAGATTAATATTGTTTGAGAGCCATTAACATCAAAGATTTCCATCAGCTTTTTTTAATCTCATGGATGCTAAGATTTGGTTTTCTATAATGGACAACATGAACTACAATTTTTTTCCTTCTAAAGTGGTCTTCATATTGAAGTTATTTCACACACATTTTTCATGTTGGAGTCTCCTTTGGTACCCTTGTGTTTGCTTGGCTCCTAGATGTCATGGTATCTTAATATAATTTCCAACAAAAATATGAATTATAAATTATAAATATGTTTATAGTAAATTAATAGACATTGAATGAATTTAATGTGAATCGACTAACTATATACATTTGGTAATGGACAATAGTTTCCTTTTAATTATTTGTGTAAAACACATGACAAACATTTAGGAAGAAGGATAAATGAATGATATGTTATTTATTTGCATTAAAATAAATAAATAAACAACAATTAGAAATAATGTAAATATTTTCTTTGTAAAAATGGAAAATATTAGGGAAACATTTTTTTAAAATAATAATACCCTTAAATATTTAGTCATAATAAATGGTACATATAGTTGATATTTCCAAATAAATACCATGTAACGAACGGTAATGTTTTATTTTTAATGTATGAACCTTACGTTGAAAATGACATATGAATAAAGTTAGAAATTTAGAAACTAAAGTTGGAAAAGAGCATGCATGCGTATGTTATGAATGTGTATATTTAGCAAATTAAATTTAACTGGTTTTTGAAAAAAGATGAATATTTAAATTGAAAAATATAACTTTTATTTTCAAATCAAAAGTTATAAAATAATCAATACCAAAATAGATTTAGACTACATAATAAATTATGTAATTGGAGTTGATTTGAAGAGAGCAATATGTGTATCATTTGTATTATTTTATTATTACTAACAATATTATATGCATGATTTTAAGTCTCATTTCATATGACCAATTATTTTCAATGTGATTATGTAATAATTTTTAATTGTTCAACTATATACTAACATGGTGTTTACTATATTTAGGAATCTTAATGTATTCTTTTGGATTAAAATTTGTATAATTATATGTATAAAAAATGAAACTATTATATATAAAAAATGAATATATTATTTTCAATAGATACATGAATTACAATGTTGTTTAAAAGATCATTATAGATACACAAATTTAAATGAAAATTGATTTTAAAAATAAAGATATTATTGTATTTCATTAAAAAGGGAAGTTAATTACAAATCATGAAACTAAAATAGGAAAATATATTAAAATGCACCCCAATAACCATACACTATAATGTGATCAAACAAAGCAATTTCCCTTAAAGAATGAGTCCTAGACAATACTATGCACTGGGGGTGTCCTTTTTCAAAGTCACTTTAAAAAAAAATTTACATAGTTTAACATCTGATTTGCTATTTTTGGGAATAATGGAGTTTTATTCCTATTTAATAAACAGGTCTACGTAGGAAAAATTAGTAAATAATATTTCTAATTAAAACTACTAATTTGTGAAATTAAATTACAATTTAACCTTTTCTAAAAATAGTAGTGAGAGAGATAAAATTAGACTTAGATTATTTTAGACTGCTCTAACTGAGACAAGGTCTAAAATTTTTTGTGTGGGACTAGGAAACTATCGTAAACAAGATCCTGGACTTCATTATTTTATTAGACAGGAGCACTAGAACTAGACACCTTGGGCTCTGGCACTATAGTCCTTTGATGCTAATGTCTTGAGGATTTAAGCTTTTTGGGTTTTGTTCACCTACTTAGTGTGAGCCTGTGTACCAATTTTTAGGTCCTCATTATTAATATAGCTCCCTATAAAGATGATTCCTCATGTATTTTTATCTTTTATACAATTGAAAGAAACTTTGGCAAATGGGTAAAAGGGGTTAGTGTGAGTAAGATGTTCTGGATGTGCTTCACACCTTATGTGTGAGCACACTGCCTACATACCAATACTCTAAGGAGGGATCAAGCCATATGTAGTTCTCCCTTTAAGAGTGATTTATGCAATAGTGAATTGAAATGCAAGAAATGCTAAAACTGGGTAATCTTGAGATGACTAGGGACTGGTGTAAGGTCTTGCATTGCATTGAAAGTGTATAGGTTGGTTGTATGCAGAGAATAGGGAATATTGCTTGAGTGGTCTTACTTGTATTCTTTCTTGATTGAATTATATTTTCCAACCCTTTCCAAGTGATCTTTGAATGGACTTATATATGTATCTATTGGTCATGGGTTAGATGAAACTAGACTAGGCTGACATAATGAATGAGAGGAATAAAAAAATGGTAATCTAGGCTTGAATTGTGATTGGATAGGAGTGATAAAAAGGGGACACCCTAGTGTCCAACACTATAATCCAAATTTGGTGCTATTATCCTGAGTAGATGAGACTTGGGGGGATGGATTAGTCATGAAGAGAGGGTCTTAGCTCAGCTAGGGTCAAGTTTGGAAGGATATGGATGACTGGGAATCAATGAAAATAAGCCTGAGAGGGTTTAGAGAGTAAGAAAGAGGAACCTAAGGGTTGGATGTCTTTATCCATGCTCAATTTAAATTTTTTTGTATTTTATATGACTACATTTGCTCCCCCCATTATTCTAGTGATGCAACAAAGTGAAATAATAGGATAAAAGAAAATAGAAAGTGTACCTAAACTTACCTACAAAGGTGAAGCCCATGAATCTTGTGATACTGAGTAATGATGGATAGTGATTAGAGAGCACATTGTATTAGTGTGAATCTAAGAAAATAAAATAAAGAGTAGATTAGTTCTTATTATATGCAATATAAAATAAGAACATACAAAATTGGGTAAGAGAGAGGAAGAGAAAGGAATGAATACACCTCATTGGGTATGTGAACCAATACAAAACCTATTGTGATACTAAGTAAGGTTGAGTAATTTTGGATGTGTTGGATGATTTTTTACCAAAATTTATATCATGAATGGAGTTGATTATTCAATTCCCTAAAAAGTGGCTCAAGAATGCAAAGGCTGGCCCTTTGGCTCCATCATCACCTACTAAGTGAAGCTAGATGATCATGTATATGATAATCAGTGTTTGGACTATGTGTCCAATCCTTTTGAATAGGTGGCTCAAGAATATAAAGGCTAGCCCTTTGGCTCCATCATTGACTACTAAGTAAATCTAGATGATCATGTATGTGCTAATCGATGTTTAGATTGTGTATCTAATCCCTCTGAATAGGTGGCTCAAGAATACAAAGGTTAGCCCTTTGGCTCCATCATTGACTACTGAGTAAATCTAGATGTTCATGTATGTGCTAATTGATGTTTAGATTGTGTGTCTAATCCCTCTGAATAGGTGGCTCAAGAATACAAAGGTTAGCCCTTTGGCTCCATCATTACCTACTGATTGAAGTTAGATGATCATGCATGTGTTAATCTATGTTTGGACTATGTGTATAATCCCTTTGAATAGGTGGCTCCAGAATACAAAGGTTGGCCCTTTGGCTCCATCATTACCCTGTGAAGTGAAGCTAACAACTAATATTGGTGTTTATGAATGCGTATGTCATATAAGATGGATTTTGAATCCCATGAATGCTTTGTAAATCTAACAATGTGGCATGGATAGTTGAATGTGTACTACAAACTAGGCTAATGTTGGCTAACTCAAAAAAGATGGAGATTAAGCTTGTATGAAAGCCACTCCAAAACTAAAAATTTGGCTTATGTGGAAGCCACTCAGAAACTCAAGTACTCAAAAATTGTGGAGGTTAGGCTTGTATGAAAGACACTCCAAAATGATTCCAACCACCTATATATGGAATAAGGCACACAACTATTGAGAATGTCTGGGTAATGCTAAAAACTAAAAGAAAAGAAGCAAAAGTATTGTGAAATCTACCCCCAATCACTAGTGTCTGAAACATGGATTTTGATCTAGAATTTATACCAACTACCATATCTAAGACTGAAAGTGAGAATCAATCATGTTGTGCATAATGCCCCTTATGTTTAGATTCTCTAAGAAAATTTTACTAAAAATTGTTGATTTAAACTGATCTGATTGTGCAAAAGTGTAGGTAAACCTACCTTTTTTCTTGCTTCTAAAAAACTTAGTTTTTTTATTATTTGAATAGGAGTACCAAAAAAGGACACCCTAGTATTTGAGGTTGTATTCCAACCTCAATGCTATTGTTCTAGGTTGAAATTGATCACTATTCTAAAATCTTGACTATCTACATGGTTTGTTCTAAGTGGTTTGATGATTGGTTGTTGCTTTGGTTATTTTGAAACTAAATTTTTTGATTGGTTAAGAGATCTGATCTCTGTATAAAAACCCCTACCTGCAATGACTACCCTCAGAAGAAGAAGCCCTACAAGTGTGTTAATATAGAAATATACATGATATAGAAATGATAATCAACAAGATATCTCAAGATATAACATGGTTTGATTTGAGAGATTGTTAGATCAGCAAGGGTATGTTTAGATAGATGTAATAATGTAATATCATGTGAAATATACTAAACTAGAATTAAAAGGGTTAGTTGTAAGTTTGTTAGTTTTTAGTTATAGGGATGGAGCATGATGTCCATCATGGCATCCAATAAAACAAGAAAAAATGCATGATATGGATCATAGCATTACAAAAATTGAGAACTAATCAAGAAACAAGCACAAAAAGTAAAAAGCATATAAGGGTGGCCAAGGGGCCATGTAAACAAGTGACATGGGCACATGTCACTCAAACTGGAAAGTAAACATACAAGGCATGTTTAAATTCCACATAGACATACAAGTGAAACAAGCAATGTTAGCACAAGGGTCACAAGCTCATACAAGAGTACCAGTAAAGGACATTAGAAAATGTCCTAAGGCACATATAAGAGACAAGCAAGAACTGGAAATACAATTCAATAAGTTACGCTAAGTAAGAAGAGAAAGCATATAATAACCAAAAATATAGAATTACATCTAACTAATAAAAGTAAGAGTGAAAATATGCAAGACATGTTTAGTACAAGACTAAGTATATGCTAAGAGATACATAAGTGTTAGATACTAGTGAAATGTCGATATAGTAATCTATGTGATCTAGTAATTAATGTACATCATCATGATAACTTGGAGTGTGTAATGTAGAAATTCCATAACCTGGATGGTGTAGTCATGTAAAAGATGCCCCCAGTGGGTATGTAAATCAATGTGTGTCTCAAATATAGAAGTAGGATTCTCCCATGATGGGTAAAGTGAAGCAATCAAGTAGCTAGATGCCAATGCACACACTCAAAGAAGATCAAGTGAAACATGGTAATGTAGATAAATTGACATACAATATCATGAAATAATAAATGTAAGTCCTATGATGATATTATCAATGTAAAACATGGATGCTGCATACAATCTAAATGTTTTTGGCATTTTGACATTTTTGAATGTTTTTGGATTTTGACATGTTATATTGTTTTTATATTTTGAAAATTTTGAACTATGTATAATCAAACAAAAGAGATAATGTAGATTTAAATCTAGAAAGAGATGATACTAATTGATGAGTCTCATGTGAGACTCCCTATCATGGTGTCTTATATCAAGGAGTGGAATCATGTGTGATCATGAAGCATAATAGAAATGTTGGGGTTATGGCTCTAAAAGTTGTAAATGTTATAGATGCTCTGAAATCTTTCAAGTAAAAATTGACTGTGGGGTACCTCTATAACTTTGAGAAGTGGATGCAACTATAGGGTTCTTAGGGACCCATCTAGAAGTAGGATAAGCTCTCTGAACATGTTCTCTATATGTAGATACATGAGATCTCAATGAGACTATCCTGGGTGTGAATATTGTAGCTGGAAGTTGTCTAAAATCCTAAAGTTGTGGAGGTGTATGAAACCTCTGTACTAGTGATAGATGCATCAACTATATCTAAATCTAAAGTGGAAGAGGAAATAAAACTAGAATAAAAGTTAAATTGGATGGTAGAATTGAAACTAGTGACAAAATTGAAACTTGTGGCAAAACTAAAATTGGTGACTACAAACTGGTAGATGGCTATGAAGTGGGGAGTGTTAACTCATATGGAACTCCACCAAATATAACATCCTAATTAGCATGAATGAATTTCATGCATTTTTGAACGATATAAGGTACTACTTTGAGTTTTTGAATCCATGGTTAACCAAGTAACATATCAAAAACTCCTATGTTTGGAACTATAGTGAATGGTGTGGCCACATGTGTAAGACAAACCTGTAGTCAAAGTACTATCTCACCCAATGAACTCTATATATGCCCACTAAAACCATTGATAATTATCTATCAGAGTGATATCCTACTCTGAATAACCCAAATGTTGTAGTAGTGTCAAGGTGCATATGTTAAGATTGAAACCATTATCAATAAGCACACTACAAATAGGTTGATTATGAATGTGAGCTATGATAAATAGTGCATGATAATTTGAATCATCTTTGATGATATCTTACTCTAAAAATGAGATAGAAGGTCTAGCTACGACTCTAGAATTATATACACTAATCATGTTGCTCAAAGGATGTAACTTAACTGAAGGTGCTTTATATGTATATGGCAGTGGATGTGCATGATATGCATGATGAACCCCTGATGTATCCCCTGTATCCTATTTTGAATTTTATGGAAATGGATATAAGAATATTTTCAATGTTTTATCTTGTGTTTTCTTTTTCAGTAAAGACTCAACTGAAGCTCCAAGATCAATATCATTTGAATCTATTAGGTCTTGTATCTTATGCTTTAAACTGATGCATCTATTTGTCATATGGTCTAGCACCCTGTGGTAGTCATAAAATGCCTACTAATAATATTCCTTTGGAAGAGGCTTTGTTGGATCAACTTCCTGAATAGGAGGGAGAGATATGATATTATAATCCAAAAGCTATTGTAAAACCCTAGCTGAAGGAACTAGAAGATGTGAAAAAGTATGTTAAGGGGGTGCTAATAAAAATATTCATTGAGGAGGCTTTGAATCCACAACTATAGGTTGATTCTAGCATTTATTATCATTGAACTTGACCTTATATGGGACTTTGTTGTTACTCTTCTTAGTTTTGTCTAATATATTAGTGTACTTTAGTTTGCCCATTGAAATTAGTTTGACTTCTCTTTCCTTTAATGTGTGACACAATTCAATGAAGGAAGAGAATATTTTGAACATGATTGATTCATGAAGTGCTGGTAGAATACTTTGTTTGAAAATGTCCTGCAACTCTTGATCTATGATGGGGCTAGTCATCTTAACCAAGGTGGTCTTATATCGAAGAATATAGTTTTTGATATGCTCATTTAGTCATTGTTTTTGTTGAGAAATTTGAGCATATGAAACCTTATCACCAATGTTGATATTGACGTGTGCTAAGAACATGTCAGATAAAGGATTGAATGCATTGATCAATTGATTAGGTAGACTATAGAACCATTGTAAAGCATAATCCTTTAGGCTCCGTGGAAATATCTTGGTAAGTAGCTAGTCATTTGGGACATAATCCAAGCAAGCTATGTGAAAATATCTCAATTATGTCTCTGAATCACCCTTGTCATCATAAAGAGTAAGCTTGGATTGAATAAAACCTTGTGGCAAGGGTGTAGAAGCAATGTGACATGGTAATGGTGTATGTAGTAAAGCAAAAGAATCCAAAGCTTGTGTAGGTCTAGAGGCACCTTGCTCAAGATGTTGCACCTTGGATTGAAGATATGTTATCTCTTGCACAAGGGCTATCACATCAAGAGATAAAGATGTACTATCTATAGCTGGTGGCACCAAAGAAGGTTGGGCTAATATAGGGGGTTGTTGAGACATAGTTACCTCCATAGTGTCATTTGTAATTGGTGGCTTTGTGGTTTGAAAAGATTGACCATTGTTCACTTTTTGTTGTTCCTCTCATAGAATTATAAGCATGTCATCTTGCATATCTAGATGTTTGGTTAAGATTTCTTGAAGTTCTATTTTATTAGTTTCATCAAAACTGATATATTGAGACATTGTTAAAGTAGGAAAATAATTTGAAATGTGTTTGAATGTTTTGCAATACGTTTTAATAGGCAATGTGCTAGAAAAGGAAAGTAATGAATATAAGAAATGCAAGGCCCTAAAAATAATGAATTGAAATTTATGCAAAAAAGATACTAATCTGCCAAACATGTAAGGTGATAACGTAAGAAGTAAAAAGGAGCTAGTACATACAACTAGGGATTTTTCAAAAATATTTTTCCAAAATACTATGAATTTTTAAAATTGAAATTAAATGCCTTAGTTAAGTATATTTTGAAAAAATATATAAATTTATGCGAAAATGCTTGATTTAATGGGACCTAGTAGATGAAACTAGGGTTTTGATCAAAATATTTTTTTGAAAATTACTATGAATTTTTGAAACTTGAAATAATTTTTTGATTTTAATATGTAACTAAAAATTTATAAAATTACTAGGAGCTAGTTGATGTAACTAGGGTTTGAAATAAATTTATTTTAAAATTTACTACAAAATTTTAAAATTTGAGATAAATTTTTTATTTATATGTGCAAGCAAAAAATTAATAAATTATTGGATTAATGTTGGAAATTTACTAGGACCTAGTGTATGCAACTAGGGTTTGAAATAAATTTATTTTAAAATTTACTAAAAAAATTAAAACTTGAGAGGAATTTTTTATTTTTATTTTCAAGAAAAAATTCAAAAATTAATGGGAAAAATTAGCTAGGAATTTACCCTAAGGTTTCTAGGGTTTTTATGCAAAATTTAAAGTAAGTCAAGTTCACCTAATGATTCATTATTTTTGGGAATAATGGAGTTTTAATCCTATTAATAAACAGGTTTGAGTAAGAGAAATTAGTAAATAATATTCCTAATTAAAGCTCCTAATTTTTGAAATTAAATTAAAATTTGACCTTTTTTAAAACTAGCAGTGAGAAAGAGAAAATTAAACTTAGCTTATTTTAGATTGTTTTGACTAAGACAGGGTCTAGAAATTTGTGTGCAAAACTAGGACACTATCATAAATAAGAGCCTAGACTTCATTTTTTGATTAGATAAGAGCATCAAAATTGGACACCATGGGCTCTAGCACTATAGTCCTTCTCCAATGCTATTATCCTAAAGATTTAAGCTTTCTAGGTTTTGCTCACCTACTTAGTGTGAGCCTATGTACCAATTTTTAGGTCCTCAATGTCAATAGAGTTCCCTATAAATCTGATTCTTTATGTACTTGTATCTTCTATGCAATTAAAATAAACTTTGTCAAATAGGGAAAAGGGTTCAGTGTGTGTAAGATGCACTAGATGTGCTTTACACCTTATGTGTAGGCATGCTACCTACATACTAATACTTTGAGGAGAGATCAAGCCATATGTAGTTCTCCCTTTAAGAGTGTTTTATGCAATAATGAATTGAAATGCAAGAAATGTTAAAATTGGGTAACCTTGAGATGACTAGGGACTGGTTTAAGGTCTTGAATTGGCTTGAAAGTGTATAGGCTAGTTGTATGCAAAGAATAGGGAAGATTTCTTGAGTGGTCTTGCTTGCTTGAATGATATTTTCCAACCCTTTAAAAATTATATTTTAAAGGGATTATATATGGATCTATTGGTCATGGGTTAGATGAAACTGGACTAGGCTGACATAATAAAAAAGAGGAATCAAGAAAAAATGGTAATCTAGGCTTGAATTGTGATTGGATAGGAGCATTAAAAAGGGGATACCCTAGGGTCCAGCACTATAGTCCAACTTTGGTATTATTATTATGAGTAGATGAGACCTAGGGGGATGGATTAGTCATGACAAAAGGGTCATGGATTAGTTGGGGTCAAGTCTAAAAGGCCATATATGACTAGGAATCAATGAAAACAATCTTGATAGGATTTAGAGAGCAAACAAGAGGGACCTAAGGGTTGGGTGTCTTTAGCCATGCTCAAGTTACCAATTTTTGCATTTTATATGACTACAACATCCAACTTGGGATGCGTTGGTAGAGCTTTACAAGGAATAGATTTCCTTTGCGAATCCCCATGATTAATACCAATCAAAGTGCTTACAACCCAATCAACCAAGTTGGACAAATGTCTTATAATACTCCCCAATAATAAAGTAGTTTATCAAAGCATGGTCTTATATTCTAAGATAATAATAATGGAATAATAATGTAAGATTTATAAATACTTAAAAACTAAAAAATTAGTGCACTTTAGTATCACATAAACATTATACAAAGACTAAAAATGAAAATAATCATTCCATAATTGTTGCTCGAGCATGTAAAATACACTATAGTCATGTGTATGGGTTGAATTTGACATTTGTATAATATACAACTTATAAATATTTTTGTTTTCATAATGTTCTAATTCCTTTCAAACAATAGTTTTTAAGAGAAATAAGTTTTTTTTATTTTGTTAAAAAATATTATTATGTTAAAAATTAATAGAATGACTTATACTTTTAAGTTTGCTCATGAAAGATCAAAATTAAATGATATTCTTTTATCCAATTATTTTCTATATTCATTTTTCTATTTTTATTTTTTATTATAAATTTTATTAAACATATATTATTCCAAACTACATATACTTATATAATAGAAACTACCAATTTCATATTAGACAACAATATTATATTTTATTTATTTTGATTCTATTTGATTTAATGCAACTCCATCTATTTATTTTCTCCTTATTTATTCTAATTTAGATTTATAAGATATATATAGCCAAGTGAACTATTTACAATTAATCAAAATGGAAATCAAGTAAACTATTCAAACTTAATTAACATGGATTATTAAAGAAATGACCCTAGTGAAAGATGAGATTTGACATCTATTCTACTATTTTAAAGGGCTATAAATGTATTTTATATGCATCAATACATATTTTCTATCAGTTATGATATTGTTTATATTAATATTTCAATTTTATGGAAAGGGTTATTTTTATAAAAATCACATATCCTATAACTTGTAATGTTTGCTTGAATTTATCATGAAAACAAAGACGTTCAATGAAAAGTGTTATCATCCAAAAATAACAGTTGATAGGTAAGGTCAAACATCAAATGTCAACCCTTACCTATATTAAATACCCCACATTATCTTAAAAATTAGATTCAACAATGAGAAGCAAAGATAGGAGGATTTAGACCACTCTAGTGCAATCGATTATAATGAATGGAGCTATCACTCTCTTTATGTAGTTGAAATGCTTACCGAATGCATATCATGTTTTAACTAAAACAAAACTTATCTAAATATTTATTATTTTGGTTTGGAAGGTGTAGTTTATATATAATCAGGTTTGAAAGGTGTAATCAACACTTTACCCAACTCGACTTCCATTATTATCTTATCCATATACAAAATAAACTCTAGAAGGTGTAGTCTATGTACAATCATGTATGATATTTTTTTAAGTGGAAAATTTCTATGGAGAAGACCATATTGGTGATAGTTTTGGCATATGACCGATCCATTCTCATAGTCTAGAGCTTATTCCCAATGACAATCTTCAAGTTCAATGTAGGGGTAGGGTTGTTTCGTATTGAACTAATCTATGCTTTCAATTGAAAGGTTGCAGATGACAACATCTAAAGTAAAGATTACAACCTATTTTATTTTTGTGTTTATGTTAAAATTTTTAAGATTTATTGTTTGTTGATTACTGTTGTACGTAGTGATCTTAGGCTAAGAACCAAGGTCTAAGGGGTATCCATTCTTCGCAATTCATCTAGGGTACGATCCTGGCCTCATCGCTTTTAACAAGGCAGGTTTTGCTAAGAAATTTTATATTTTTATCTTTTAGATTCAAGGTTTCCAAAGTTTTCAATTGACTTGAATTATGAGGGTCAAAGTTAGTCTTTTATTCTTTTCAGCTCAACTTACGAAAATGAAAGTTAGTAGATTGTCTATTAAAATACAAAATATTATTCTTTAAGATATGTAAATTGATTTTTTTTTCAAATAAATTATTGTAATTAATTGTTGCAAATAAAATATTGTGTAGAAAAATCCCAAACATTTTCCTTATATATTTTAAATATTATGCACTTGTATCATATAAAATACCATGCATTTACATATTAATATTAATTTATTTTAAGTGGAACATATCTAAAGAGTTTATGAACTTCAATATTTATTAAAAAATTAATAGAATCATTTTAAAATATTCAATTAAAAATTCTTCCACATTTTCTAAGAAAACTTTTCAATATATTTAGAAAAAAATCTTTAATTTTGTTTTCATTTTATATTTGTATTTTTATTTGTAGAATAGTTTTAAATAGGCTAAATCTTCTTGAGAAAGATTTAGGTTATAGAAAAATTTAAATAGAACAGTTATATTTTAATATAAATTAAAAAAACACTTTAGTTAATTCAAATTTTATAAAATATGTTAATATCTTATCATTATAAATTTAAAATATATCAAAAGTAAAATTCCAGTAATAAAAAAATTTAAACAAACGAGTTATATTTCAATCTTAAGTTAAAAGAATACTCTTTAACTAACTAAAATTTTACAAGACATTAATATTTTATAATTATGAGTTTAAAATAGACCCAAAAAAATAGTAATAGAAAACCTTAAACTTAAAAAAACACTCTATTTGACTTAAATTTTATAAGACATTAATATCTTATAATTATGAATTTAAAATAGACCAAAAACAAAATCTTCATAATTGAAAACTTTATACAAAATAGTAATATTTTAATGCTAAGTAAAAATAACATTTTCTAACCATCTTGAACTTCATAAGACATATTAATATCTTATAATTATAAATTTAAAATAGACCAATTATTAAATTTTTAATAATTATTAGAATAATGTGCTTTTCATTAAGATATTATATAATAGTTGAATTATGATTTTGCTATCTCGAATGTATTGTTTAATTCTTTACTAATTAATCGATAATAAGTTCATGATAAAAGAGTTTACAAAAATATCAGAATTTGTTTTGAAAATAGTTGATCACCTTCACAAGGTCTATTGAACGATAAAGTTATTGGGTTTTATGTAGTAGGTCTCATGTTCGAGTCTTCTATACCATTAATAATTGACTCCTTAGATGTGGCATTACTTCCCATGGGTTTATAAGGTTCCCATGTATGTGTGCAAAGTTAGGAACATATTTATAAATGTTAGAGGATCCCCTATACTTAATTATAGTAAAAAATTCATGAAGTTATTGAAGATTGTAAGAGTCTTCTTGCAAGTTTATTTATTGGTACAATCAATCATATTAGGAGAGACAACAACTAAATTATTCTTTTCACAACACACTAAAATTATTGACCCATATGCCGCATGTTGCACACCCCTTTTAAATGGCAAGATAAAATCCTTAATTTCCAAGGAATTACACTTTCAAAATACTAGCCATGATCATGGTCATAATCATGAATTGGCATAGGGTGTTAGACTTTGGTAATTAACATTTATTTAAACAATCCTTTTCTAAATTATTTTTTTACTAGATTATTTACGATTATGGATTTGACAGGGAAGATGCAGGTGGCAAGGATGAGTTATTTAAGAGATCACCACCCATCCATGCTCTTATCATTCTTGGTGAGCAGTGGGTGGCATGGAAAAATCTATGACTCCTCACAGGTATGCCTTCCCTTTCCCTTGTCTTCTCAATATTTTTTTGTTTTGCTTGCCTAACCTATATACAAATTTAGTTTTATTTGAATTTGTTAGAATCTTCAAGTCGAGTATTTGGTTTCTTGGATGGATGTTTCCCTTTTTTATCTCTCTATAGATGTAATGTTTATTATGATTAAAATTCTTCCTCCCCCTATTCACAAGCTCCCTTTTTTGGAAGGTTTGAGAGGTCTTTCCTTTTCTTGGTACCTTTTTCTATAATATACTGGATACAATGAGATTATCATCTTTGTGAAGATGGTCTTGGATCTCTTGGGATGCTTGGGATAAGAAAATAATCTCCTATTTTATCCCCCAAAAAAATCATTATCATTTTGGTACTTTACTTTGGTCTAGAAATTATAATTGTATTAGAGGTTATGAGAAAATTTGTCATTTTGAGTTATTAAAAAGTTTCCTTTTCCTCATCTCCTAAAAAAATAAAAAGATTCATCTTTCCTATTTTTCATTTAATTATAGTAAAACTTTTTTATCACTCAAACCATGCACCCCTCAAATTCAAAGGTGGTTTGGTGAGAAATGGGATCATCCCCCAAGGTGTGAGACTCTTGTGCTCCTTAGGATGAACCTCCAAAGAAGGATGGATTCCTTTAAATCTAAATGCATCTATTTTAGGACCATCATGTAGACCTATTAAGAGAAAAAAAGAAATATACTACGAATATTAAACCTAATCTCTTAAATAAAGAGAGAGAGATAGGGTAAGAGGGTTGTTGAAATAAAAAATGGTAATGCATCAAGACTGGATAGAGTAAATCTATAGGCCTTCCTTAAATAACACACTAAAATTTTCATAGGGTGATAAAATATCACACAAACTAAAAAATGGGCACTTCAATTACATAAATATTTCACATGGAGGTGAGAGAACATATTGTAACACTAGGAGGGATGACAAATGGTCTATAGATAGCATTGGCACAGACCTAAGTGCACACAACATACGACCTAAAAGAGTATGCCAAGTTTTTTACAAAGGTGCTGAGAGATGGATAAAAATGAGAGGGATGGAGATTATCCACAAGCAAAGATCAAAAAACCACAAAATGCACATAAAATTCAAGAAAAATGGAGAGAGGTGAACTCACTTCTCTTTAAAATACAAGGCTCATATAGTAAAAGGGCTTATGGAGACAAAATTTTAGCATCATTACTTTTCTAAAAAAATGTTGACCCTTTTACAATGTAAGACACGTGATTTTATAGGCAATGGAAATCCCATGGGTCATTGATTACAATCAAAAATATAGTTGAGAAAAATGAATGAATATCAGAATTCAAGACACATAATCTCTCTACAAATTAGATCTGGATGGCCAAAGTTAATTGGGATCCTAATTACATCCACAAGGCATGGCTATAATTTACTTGAACTTGAACTTATCAACTCAACACACTCTCTCATTGGTTCTGTGGTAACTAATCTTTAATCACTCAATGACCATAGCTCAATTTGTAAGCTTTTGTGTGTAGGAATGTAGTTATATATCTTTTGGAATTACTTGCCTTGGAATATTTTACCTAATTCCCCATTTCTACTTTCAATGTTTATCCTTGCAAATTTCTATGCCATGCTTATCATGAATATGCTCTCATCATGATATCCACATTCATATTGAATTTTGTAGATCAGGATTAATTAATTCACTATGCCAACTACAATGTTCTCCAATTTATTACTCATCTCAAAATTATACAATTCTTACACCACCATGCTTTGATTCTAAAAATCTTATTTTTAGTAGGATTGATGGGTGGATAGCCTGTCAGTTTTAATTTGGTGTACTAATGACATCATTGATACCACATGTCTTCCTTTTGATAACTTTTTCCTCGTACTTTGTTCTTTTGTTAGATCTATTGTTGTGAGATCTAATTTCACCACTTGGTGGAACATCAGTGTCTATGGGCTTTGAGTTTTTAGCTTTATTTTAACATATTTATAGCCACATGACCTGTATATATCCTACTAGGCACTTTAGTTTTTGGATTTATTCTTGCCACATGTCACTCCCTCAACTCTTTTTATTATAGGCTAATGGTCAATGGCTCTGAGCTTTTGTGCTTTCAATTTTTTAGCTTTTGATCTCAAATTATTTACTTAGAAAATTTTCTAAATGATTTTTCCTCTAGGTTCTTGAGCTTGTCTATTCTATGTCGATATCAATCATTACGAGCTTAGACTTCTCTTTGATGTTACCAAGTTAGGCAAAGCATCTTCATGACTAGTGAACACCTTTCAATCTTGATTTATTGTGTTGTTGATGTCTCCTTAGGGTACATGGTAGTTATTCAAATATTTTATCTTTATGCACTTCACTCAACTTTCATCCTTCATAGATTTTTATATCTTTGCATTTACAAATGTTTTGACTCATTCATTCCAAATACCCAAGCCTTAATCTTTCACAAAAATTACTTTCATGGATTTTGTTTTAAAGACCTCCAAATACACAATATTTTGAAACTTTTGTTCACGAATTTTCTTCCAAAAAAGTTACAACATTTTCTCTGAAGACCTAAAAACTTGTACAATTTTTTCAAAGTCTTTAGAACTTTTGTAAACTCTAACTCGTGCAAAACCTCTGACTACTCTTTTACCAAAAATTGTGAAGGTCATCCTCTTTTGAAAATATGATAAGTATTTTAATTTTGACTTATCCCCTTTTTATTTAACTTTAAATAATTTTTTGAGAAGCCTTCCCTATTGAACCTAAAGCCTCAAATTGAATCCAGACATTGCTCATCCATAGTGACCTAAAATGATCAACATTCTGGCAACCTCTATGGGCTAATTGCCTACTGAGTATGAATCCATAAGCCTTTAAATCAATCTATTTGGCATGGAGTCATAGAATCATATAAAACTTATCACATTATGACAATGTAACCTAGCTATAACTTGATTGACCCACTACTAAATAAATGAATTGAGATTCACCCCACAATAAAATAGAAGAAACAAGAAATAAATTCAACTATCTAAAAGTACTTAAGGAAAGAAAACAACTAACTATTATGTCGTAGCACTTAGAGTAAATAAAATGTAGCTAAAATAATATATACAAATTGAAAATCACTTCAAGAGCAGTGTTTTAGATGGATCTCATTGACTGGGATCGGTATCCCTTCTCTATTTAACTTTGAGAGATAAAAATCATTAGCCTATTTATAGCCTATAATGACATAAGGACCACTCCATATTACATAAAATTTTGTTTGATTCTTAGTTTTTTCTTTGTTTGCATCTTATTTGAGTACTAGGTCTCCCTCCTTGAAGCTCTTATCATTAGCCTTCCTATCAAAGGTCATCTTCATTTAAGCTTGATGAAGCTATAAGGTATGCATCACCTACCCTATGGTCTCTTCTAACTCCATTAGTTTAGCTAGACTCACTTCTATATGATCATTTTTTACCAACTCTAGATGATGAGCAAGTTCTAATGATGGAAATTGAAGGGGCATAGGCAATTTGGCTTCTTTCCCATACACCAACATGAAGGGATAATTCATTATTTCTTTCTTCAACATTATTCTATCTACCCATAGGGTTACTTTGAGTTGTGTATGCCAAGATCTTTGATTATCCTCCATGTTTCACTTGATGATGTACATTATATTCTTATTGGTTGACTCAGCCAATCCATTGCCCTAAGGGTAATAATTTGAAGAAGTGTTCATATATATGTTGTGTCTGACTTCCCACTCACAGATCCTGGTTCTAAAGAATGTCATATTTTTGTATGAGATAAGTGTATAAAGTATTCCAAATATAGTTATTATGCCTTCATATAAGTCTAGCACATTCATCTAATTATCTTCTTTGAGATCCATTGTTTCTATCCATTTAGTGAAGTAGTCAATTGTAGTCAACACCCACTTATGAAATCCAAACCCCATTACATTAAGGACTACTCTACTTGAATGGGAAGAAGAGGGAGGGATATAATCTTCTATTTTCTTGTGAAGAAGCCACACTTTTGATACTTTATCACCCATGCATATGAATCCTTGAACAAACTAGGCTAATAATAACCAACTTTCATCACCTTTGTTATTCTAGTTCTTGGTATAAAAGGCCACCTGATGGACCATCATGAAATTATGCCAATACTCTCTCAATATGATTATCTTTTATACACCTCAAGTGGACTCTATTAATGTCTTTCCTATATATTAATCCATCTATAAGAACATATGGGATGGATTATAATCTGAAATGTCTCCTTTTAGCCTTATCTAGGTCTAATAGACACTCACGTGTTTGTATAAATATGATCATGTCTTATGTCTAAATCATGGTAGGTATAGGTATATTTATTTGAGTGTCATATTGGAGTCATATTATGGTGTCATTTTTCTCTTTCAATTTTGATCCTAAGTGCTCACACAGCCACTTGACTATCACCAACTTGATAACCTTCATATGTATATCATATTATATTGCCTTAGTGATCCAACCAACTCTTTTATCATTCAAATATCTACTCAAAAGGAAGTATTTGATGTTTGGGAGAGACACCATCACATTATCTTTATTTTTAGAGAGCATATGTCTAAAAATTTTAAGACTCTTTATGACAACAAGCACTTGCTTCTCCACAAAGGTGTACCTTATCTCATAGTCTTCCAACCCTTGGCTAAATAAAAAAATGGGTTATTCAATACCTCCCTCATTTTACTATGTCAACATGGCTAAGATGACTTCATCATTTCCAAAAGAATACAAGGTGAATTCCTTCATGAAATAATGATTTTTAAGTGTTGGAACTTGATCTATGGCTTGCTTGATGGCACCAAAACTATCCCTTCCTTCTCTAATCCAACTAAAAATATGATTCTTCTTCAATGAGGATGTTAGAGGCTTGACAAGATTATAAAAATTAGGTATGAACCTCCTAATGAATTTTATTTATCTATAGAAACTTTTCAACCCCTTCTTATGCTTAGGCAATGATAACGACAAGATATCACTTACCCTTTCAGGGTCTATGGAGAGACCTTTTTTGGAGACAATGTGGCCCAAGAGTTTACCTTCATGGACTACAAATACACACTTTTTAAGATTGAGAGAGATCCCAAACTATCTAAACATCTCAAATATCTACCTAAGGTGATTCAAATAATCATTTTCATCCTTATAAAAATTGTGATATCATCAAGGTAAATCAATACTATCTCATTTATCAAACATTGAAATGTCATGTCCATGGCTCTTTGAAAAGTATCTCCAGCATTAGACAACCCAAAAGGCATCTTCTTATATGCATATATGCCCCATTTTTGGTAAAGGTTGTCTTATATTGGTCTTCCTCTTGCACCAAAATCCAATTGTACCATGAATATCCATCAAGGAGAGAGAAATGTTCACAACTTGTTACCATTTTCAAGATTTTTTCCTATAATTCAAAGGATAGTGATATTTTAATGAAACTCTATTTAGATCCCTAAATTCCATACACAATATTATTTCTCCAATTTTATTTCTTACAGGGACTAAATTGGCAACCCAAGATGAGTGCTTGATGGGGAATATTCTGCTAGACTCTATCAACTTCGATAATTACTTTCTCATTAGAGGTTATATTCATGGGTTGATATGTATTTGCCTTTGCTTTACTAGTTTGTCACCTGTATCTAGCTATAAAGTGTGTTGAGTTAGGCCAGGGTCAAAACCTTTGAGATCACAATAGTCCCAAGTAAATACATCAACAAACTTATACACAACTCAATGAATGCAAGTCTCTCTTATTTATTACATACCTTTTCAATTGCTAGTAGTTTGTCTTTGAATATGTTAACTCTCTCATAATTATCTTGATTGGTAGATATGATTATCTTCTCTTTCTTCATTTGATCATCATCATTGAAAATGCTTTCAAGTGTCACTAGACCTTTAGGGAGTTTGTTTGACCTTAATTGTACAATATGATCACCATATTGTTATTTCAACTTGGTCTAATTTCTTGAAGAGAACACAACCTCTTATTATAAAAAGCATGATATCTATTTGTCATTATCAAAAACTTTCTGATTAACATCATTATCAAGAATTGAAGGTTTTTCCACTACCCTGATATGTGGTTGACATATTGAACTCTTGACATCATTAGGGATATCAAACTGAGCTCCAAATTTAGCTAACCAATTAGCATGACTATTCTCTTCTCTTGGAATGGCTTATATATTGAATGCCTAAAAATATTCTATAAGATCCCACACCCTATGCTTGTAGGACTTTAACAAAGAGTTTTTTGTTACATTTTGGCCCTTTAATTGATGAACAACCAACTGACTATCACCAAACACCTACAAGTACTTCACTCCTCTTTTCTTAGCTCATTGAAATCCATGTATAAGTGCTTCAAATTTTTATACATTGAACATACAACTAAATTAAAATTTTAAAGTAGTATAGTACCTTTATTTAGAGGGAGACACCAACATTACACTACCTCCTACACCAATTTTTATTATAGATCCATCAAAGAACAGCTGCCATAAGCCATCCATGGACTCACTAAGATTGACCAACTCTAGAATGAAGCAACCTTGTGTAAAAAATATACTCCTAAGCCTTCTTCTTCCATAAACTTATAAGGATAATATTCATGATGCTCAACTACCCACTCATCAAGAAAGAGTTTACGTATGCCTTCAAAGAAATAAATTGGTTCTTGAACACCATGAAGTTCTCCTTCATCAATAATAATTCAATTAACATTGGAAAATTTAGGCACATAAGGGTCTATGTGACTCTCAAAAATTGGTTTTGATTTTATCTTACCTTTAGTACCATACCTAGTCTTAAAAACCCTATAAGACCAATTTTATGATAGATATCTCCCAATCTTGGTTGTGAACTCCCTAGGTAGACATAGGGCAAAGTGAGGTGGTAGGTATATTACAGCAACATCTTGAGGAATTGAAAAAGTGGGGAAATAATTTAAATTTAAGTTTAGACCTTTGATGATACCTATATTCTTAGTGGTTGTCCCATCTAATTGCAAAATTTCTTTGGTGATTGGCTCATATTTTAGACTTAGCTTATTAGCCACTTATTTAGGCATTACAAAGGTATTATCACCACTATAAATCATATATTTATGAATTAAATACTTACCTATAATGAGAGAGAGGCATAAATGAGGAGGATTATCACTTTTGACTCATTTCCCTCCTTTAGGTTGAGTTTCATTCATGAGGACTGATTTATCTTTCATTCTTGGTCTAGTTATAAGGTTGAGGTTTGATAGCTCTTCTTGAAGTGGATCCTTTTATCTAGGGATATCCAATGTCTCCCACATTGATATATTCATATTTTTTTAATTAATTTGATAAATAATGTTAATATAAAAACTATGAACTTTTGGCTAACCCTTAGGAGCAACAACTCTATCTTGAGCTAGTGAAGATTGAGGTAGAGGAACACCTTTCTCATTCTAATTTTTATGTATTTATTGAAATTTAGAGGTTGAATTAGGTATATTTGTTCCTTTAGTCACTTGATAATATGATATAGGTCCTTGACCCATCTCTTGGGCACCCTCTATTTCTCTTTTATTAGCCCTTGTGTTAGCTATCATAGGAGTATCAGTGCTACTTATGCCTCTAAACTGGTTCATTACACAATAATATCCTTCTTTCTAAATGAAAAGTGTGGAATCAAGTTTCACTTTTCCTTTATTATCTTCTCCTTGTGGTGGTACTTCTAATTGTTTAACTTGAGAAGTTTGAACACCTTGCACCATTTGAGTTTGATTGGATACAACATTGCAGGACATAATCTAATTTTGGGGTTGACCATAAGGAGGAAACCATGACTGCTCTTGAACTATATTATTTTTAATAAGAACAATGAAATTTGAAGAGCTATTATAATTTGGATTATAGCTATGGAAAGACCTAACATGGGTTATTTCCCCTTAACTTTGGAAATTACTTTTGAAAGGAGGTATATTGGATTAATTGAATTGGTTATGGGGTTGATAGGGTCTATAGTTCTGAGCTTGTTGCCTCTTAAGGTTGAAAATATCATTTACAAAACTTTGTATAAGGATCTTGAATTCATGCAAGTTATTATAAGGTGTAGAGGTATGATTTTATTGATTGTTTGGTAAAGGAATAGGATCCAATGTGGGCAACACAAGAGGTGTATAAGGAATAGGGGCTATAATTATAGGAATAAATGCATGTGATGCCTTGGATCAATATTTCCATCTTGGATGAAACTATTCTCATCCATTATTTCCACCTCATATGCATCAAGCAATGTGTTTCCCCCCATTGATTGAATCATTACTGCAATGTCACTATTTAAATCCCTCAAGTAGTACAAGAATGCATAGTTTGTAGTGGGTTTGACTATGGTTGGACGTTATCCCAAGGATTTTGAAATATGTATTTAAAATCTACCATGAACTCTTGGGGAAACCCATTTATAGTATTTAATTATTCCACCAATGATAAGTGATCACTCTTATCCTTAAAATGTTTGCATAATTATTCTCCCAATTCATCCCAAATAGCAATAGAATTAGGCCTCAAACCTCTATACCATTAAAGATACTTACCTATAAATGAAGTAGCTAGGAATATGATTGCCACATTCTCTTGTATTAAATTATACATAGAATATATATTAGCAATGTCTCTTATATGCTGAATGGGAGTGGTGGAATTATTTTCAGTGAAATGTGGGATGCTTTTAAGGGAAGAAATAGGGATGTCATCATATTGAGCTAAGTTGAGGGGGTTTCCACCATTAAAAAGAATAAAAACTTGATTTATAGGCACTATCATCTTGAAAATTGGAGGTAGACAAAACCTTTATATAGATAAGTTTGCAGTAAAAGACTTTTTTTGATAAGGGTGTGTACTAGAAAATATATTTTTCTTAGTTGAATGTTAAGGTAATTTTATAAAGTCAAAATGAGTACCCTTATCAAATGATCTTGTAATTATATTTTGCATGAAAATTGGACACTAATATTGTAACTAAGATGCTTTAAATCTTGTTGGAATCACCAAATTTTGAATGGTAATGCTATGACAACTGTAAGTATGCCAAGACCAGTGCCAATCTTGAGAAATATTATTAAATTTTTGTCCCACTGGGCATGCTATAAAAAAATTTATCACTGAAACTGTGCACCCACTAAATTAGAATATGGTTCAATGAGATAATGGGATCATCTAGTTTAATAATAGCACACAAACCTACAAAGAGCAAAAAATAAATCTACTACTAATGTTAAGCCTGATCTCTTGTGGGAAAAAGGAGAGAGAGGGTAAGAGGGTCACTTAAAATAAAAATGGTCATGTGCCAAGACTAGACAAAGCACCTCTATATGACTTGAAAAAAACACTAAAAATTTTAAAGGGAGAGAAAATATCACACAAACTCCAAAATTGACACTTAAGTTGCATAAGCATTTTGCACAGAGGCACGAGAACACAATGTGACACTAGGAGGGATGACAAATAGTATATAAATAGTGTTGGCATAGACCTAGGTGCACACAACATATGACCTCTAAGAGAGAGCCAAATTATTCACAGAGGTGTTGGTGGATGGATAGAAATCAAAGGGACAAAGATTATCCTTAGGCAAAGATAAAAAACCCATATAATGCACATAGAATGTAATAAAAATGGAGAGAGGTGAACTCAATTCTCAATAAAATGCAAGGCTCAAGTGATAAGGGGCTCTTGGAGGGAAAATTTTGGTAGCATTGATGTGCTCAAAAAATATTGACCCTTTTACAATGGAAGACCTAAGATTTTATAGGCAATGGGAAGCCCATGAGTCTTTGATTATAATTAGAAATATAGTTGAGAAAATTAAATAAATATCAAAATTTAAGACACATAATCTCTCTATAAATCAAATAGGGATGGCCAAATTTAATTGGGATCTTGATTGTATCCTCAAGGCATGGTGATTATTTCCTCAAACTTGAAATTTTTAGCACAACACACTCTTTCATTAGTTGTGTAGCAACCAATCTTTAATCATTCAATGACCATAGCTCAATTTTTAAGCTTTTGTGCAAGAATGTGGTTGTAGATATTTTAGAATTACTTGCCTTGGAATATTTTGTATGATTTTATCATTTATACTTTCAATGCTAATCCTTACAAAATTCCATGCCATGCTTGTCATTAAGATACTATGATCATGATCTCATCATTTTATCTACATTCACATTGAATTTTATAGATTCGGGCTTAATTTAATTCACTATGACAACTGTAATGTTCTCCAATTTGTCGTTCATCTTAAAATTCTATGATCATTACACCACTATGCTTTGATTCTACAAATATTATTTTTTATGGTATTGATGGATGGATGGCCCATCATATTTAAGCTAGTGCATTGATGATGTCATTATTGCCACATGTCTTCATTTTAGTAACCTTTTCATTTTCCTTTATTGAATTATTAGATATAATACTTCAGGCTCTAATTTCACTTGGTAGCTCATCAGCATTTGTGGGATTTGAGTTTATAGCTTGCTTTACCATATTCATACCCATGTATCCTATATATGTCCTCCTAGTAACTTTATCTTTTGTCTTTATTACTGCCATGCATCACTCCCTCAGCTCTCTACATTTTAAGCTAATGGTTAATGGTTCTAAGCTTCTGAACTTCTAGGTTTTGAGCTTACAATCTCAAAGTATTTACTTATAAACTTTTATAAAAGATTTTGCCTCTAATTTCTCAAGCTTGTCTATTCTCTATCGATCTCACTCACTATGAGCTCAGAATTCTCTTTGACATTACCAAGCTAGTCAAGTAGGATGTCTTTGTAATTGGTGGATGCCTATCAATCTTGATTTGTTGTGTTGTTGATGTCTCCTCAAGGTATATGGAAGTTATTTAGAACTTTAATATTTGCATCCTTCACTCAACCTTCAACCTTCATGGTTTTTTATATCTTCATGCTTACAAAAGTTATGACTCATTCATTCGAAAGACCCAATCCTTAATCTTTCACAAAAATTTCTTTCATGAATTTTGTTTCAAATACCTCTGAAGACACAAGCTTTAGGAACTTTTGTTTGTGACTTTTGTTCTGACAAAGTTAGAACATTTTCTTCAAATACCTATAAACTTAAAAAAAATCAAAGTCTTTGGAAATTTTGTAAACTCTTACTCATGTACAACCTCTTATTATTGTTTTATCAAAAAGTGTGAAGTCCAACCTCTTGAAAATATTCTAATTCTTTTGCTTGTGACTTAGCACCTTTTTACCTAACTTTGACTAAACTTTCAAGAAGCCTTCCCTGATAAAATTGAAGCCTCAAACTAAATCCAAACATTTCTCATCCATGGTGACCCAAAATGGTCAACAAAAATAAAGGAATAAAAATAAAAAGATTCATATTTCTTATTTTGGCAAGATCCCAAGAGTGTACATGTGTCATTTATTAAACAAGGATGCAAGAAAACATATTAAGAGGGGCATCCTTATATATCAGATACCTCTAATTTAATTTAAGAATTCTTCCATTTTTTAAATAAGCAAAGATATAATAGTAAGTACATTAGTTGTTATACATCTTGTAAAATATTTAATGTTTTTTTGAGACCTATATTTTCATAGTGTTTAGTTTTACACGTGTCCTATTGAGATGTGCCTTATGTGTTATTAAGACATGAGATGTTATTGATTCTTTATGACTAAGATAGATAGTTCATATATATAATGTGTGATGTTTATTTTCTTACACCATAATAGTTATATGTTTAGATTAGATTATTATTATATTCACTGTGATGTCATTTTACTTACGTTATTTTGGTTAACTATTATGATGTGTATTAATTTTGTACTACTAGAACTATTGTTTTTAATCATGTATTTGATTATACATATGTTTAGATGATTGGTATTAGTCTATTACCATTTATATGTGATGTATTGTATATGTCATGTGCATGTTGTGTTGATTTAGATCACATATAGTGTTTATATTTTATAGCTTCAGTTATCTAGGGTAGGGTATTTTATGTGTGAAATGTTGTGCAGGTGATAAGGGAGGTTAACAAGAGAAGTAGGATTATGTTTGGCATGAGCACATCATTTTTAGAGTGGTGACATGTTTACTTGACACGTTTATGATCCAAACCAATCCTTATATCATTTGTGGACCTAGTCAAAAGTGTAGACTTTCTTAACTTTCTTAGCTATATTCACCCCCTTGGATACTATTCACAAGTTTCCTTCTAAACCTTAGGAGTTATCTTTAAGTTTTATTTCATTAATAAAGTGTTTTTTTTAGCCACTTAAGTTACCCCCTTTGACTCAAAACTTGGATGGCATAGAAGATCTAACATTAGAGTGTGACATAAAGTGGTTTTTAAATAAGTTGCGTTGATTTTTTATGTCCTTGGACCAATAGGGATGTTGGAGAGTATCTATAAGATCCAAAGGGGACTTTTGAGGTAGATTTTGTCCTCATTTATGGCATGATATTTTGGATTAGTCATATAGGTATGGACTTATTTTCTTTCCCACATGGACTTGTAAGTGAATTTATGGAGAGGATAGATTTTATGACCATGATCCAAGGGATGAGAAGGGGCACGTGTCACCTCCCCATTGGATTTTAGAGGAGATATTTTAGCCTATATGAGGAAATAAATCCTTCCTTGAGATGATTTTTATCATTTTTGAAATTTGGAAAATTGGAAGTGGATGAGAGAAAGAGAAATAAGAGGAGGAGACTAGATGAAAGCTTATAGGAGGAGGAACGTGGTTATTTACCAAGGATTGTAGGTGTTATTCTTTAGTTGATCCAAGAGGGAAGTTAAGGTAGGGTTTCAATGTCTCAAATTATTTAATTTTTAATTATGTTAAAATTATCTTTATCCTTACTCTGATTGCAATTTTCAATAGGTGTAGGGTCATTTGGATTACTCTCTTTCTTTGCTTGTATTTATGTGGTTGTGCTAACGGCCACCATGTGGCTTTTAGTGTACATTTGGGCTTGGAGATGTAACATCCCTCCTATATTATTGATTATTTTTATGCTATTTTCTTGACTTAAAATGGTAAAGTTATGTTATCAAATTTTTCTTTAAATTTGTGTGTTTGTTGTGCACTCTTACATAGTGATAACAGCTGGTGAAACTAACTTCCTATGCCATTCTACATGGTTATCACTCATGTATTGTAGTGGATATTGGAACCAAAATTCATATGCCCTCATATGTGGTATTTAGCATGGTTGATTGTGTGTATGTGCTCCCAGAGCCAAGATATGGTATAACAAAGGTGACACATCCCCATGTTATTCTTCTCCTTCGATAGGTATTTTTGGTCTCAAAAACATGTTATAATTATTTTTTATCATTTGGTGATTGATATTGTATCTTGTCTTCCATTAATGTTGGTTTCAGGGTATAGAAGCCTCTTGTGTGTAGATGTGATTATATCCTCCTAGATGTGTTTCTTAATGAGTGTTTCTTGTCAATCCTTAGTTACCATACAAACCTCCTTTTATCAACTTGTTCACCTTAACCCATGGTGTGATAATGCACAGATTTAGGATTCTTAGCCTTGGAGGTGACTAGAGTAGTCTCCTGATGATGGCTTCAGGATGGGAGATGAGACCCTCATTTAGTTGGCCTTGTGGTTATTAGTGGAGTTCATTTGAAGACCAACTTATACAAACTCTTGTATATATTTGTAAAGAAATTATATTGGCTAGCCATGTTATTATTAAATTATTCAATTGAAAATATGTATATGATGGAAGTAAATTGTAATGGTCTTTGACAAATAGCATGATGTTTCTTTGTCACTTAAACACCCTTCCTATTGAGTGTATCAAACTATAATAGTAATGAAATGATTATTTTGTGTTCAAAATAAAATTGTATATTTTGTTTGGACATATATTTCTATATAGTTTTACAATTATCTAAAAATTAAAGTTATCTCCATCCAAAAAAATTGAAATTCATTAATTGCGTGACGTCGAGGAAGGCTATAAGCATTCATGTAATTTCTATGCACTTTGAATCATTCTAATTTTTTTTAAATATGTAATGTTGTAAGTCAAGGATAATTAGGTAATTAATGAAATTTTTTACAATTTTTGGAAATATAGGTGAATTTATATGATTTTTTAGAGTTTCACTATTAAAAACTCTTATACCTGCTTTATAATTTGCCATCATTTCATTTAATTATTTCACACATAAAATGGTGTAGTGAAATATTATAAATAAATTTTTAATAATACTTCTATAAATTTTGATCCTGTAACTACTCATTACTTAATTTTCATTTTACAGATCTCCCAATATGAATTTTCAAAAATAGTAATTGTGTAAGGTAAAGTTAACACAGGACCTATGGGAGGGCATTAGCCACTTCCCCTAGGGCAACTATCAAAATCCTGGTGGTAGTCCCCCATAGGACTGCATGTTATGTTGTCTTAGCCCCTAGGGTAGGTCAATTATTTTTTGTATAATAGGAGCTAGTCACACGATTAGGCTAACCACTCCATGTGAGAGGTTTGGCTAACTAGTGGCAAGGATTTAAATCCAAGCGGTTAATAATCTACCAACCTATATTCATGGTTGTGGAAATTAGTATAAGTCAACATTGGGATATTATATTTTATTAAAACAATAATTTTAGATTATTTAAACTCAAACCTTTCTTTGAATAAATGTAAATCTGCATAGCATGTATTTAAAACTAGAAAGCAAGATAAACTATTATACATGTTTTTTTCCCTCAATTGCGGCCCAAAGGTAGAGGAACCCAAAAGGGAACCCCCTCAAAAAAATTTCATTTTCTACATGGGATATGTTTTAAAACCTCACGATGTTTACTCTATGCAAGGTTTGTTCTTAGGAGGCCTTTTTGGCCTTGTTGGCTAACACAGACTCTTAGAAGCCCCAAAATGGGCTAACCCAAAAGGGAACCCCCTTTTTTATATCTCCTTTAATCTAAGATAAATTTGAAGTTCACCTTAAACCTTGTGGTGGCCATTAATGGTTGTGGTGGAGCTTGAAGCTCCCAAGCCCTGTTTAGAAATTGTGGGGGACTGAGACCTCCTAGAAGCTTTATGTTGAACTAGTTCCCTGAAAAACAAAATCATGCATCTTTATATTATGCTATAATTGAAAGTGAAATAAATATTTTTGACTAAAAGTTTGGATAATCTATTAATGGAAGTCATCTAGGGTTGATTAAGGAAAGGAGGGATGACTATGGAAAAGTCAACCTCCAACACCTCCTCCCTCCTTTTAAAATATGAGTTTTCAACTCAATGGTTGAATTTTAGACCTTATGGTCCTCATAAAGATATTTAGGGAATCATTTCTTTTGATCATATCTGATGGTCAAGGTCAATTTGATCTGATGGTGGAGATAGGTTATTCCAATCTCAAGGGGCTTAAACAAGATATTTTAAATGTATTTTTAAGTTCTATGGGGACTCCATGATATTTGTTTAAGAATTTTCCTCTAATATAAGTCAACTATAAATTGGATTTTACTTTATAACTTAAGTGTGAATTGAGCTATGTGATTGGCGAGAGTCACTCGAGACTCTGCTTGAACACTGGTGTAAGTTATGATGTCTCATTTGAGCCAGTGGTTGATCAAACCCACCTCCATTTAGTTATGTCTCCATTTTAGTCCTTGGGGCCATAGGGCCCACTAGGACCTATTAAAGATATTTAGGCTTGTGTGAGACCCTGTAGGCCAATTAGAGCAAGTGAGACCTACATGGTTGCATAATAACCTATTTAACCCTAAAATGAAATGTGTATTATTTTTATTTTATAGCTTAGGGTTAAAAATATAGAAATGAAATAGCACAAGGGTGATAATCAGATCTATAGTAGGTCAAGTAAATGCTAACTCATATATAAGCATACACTAAATTTATTATTCTAAGATAGTCTAAATATGGAAAGTACAACTAGGCTAGATATATAAATGACAAAGAAGAGAAGTACTTAGCTTATTCTAATGCTAATGCAATTCTAGATCTAAAATAGACTAAAATCAAGCAAAAAAATAGTTTTGGAATAATTGTTAGATCCTAGATCTAGTGGCTTTGGTTATCTGGATAGTTGCATTGACTCTACTATCTAAGTTTGATAATAGTGTCTTGTATGAAATATCTAGTGAAATAAGATGTGACCACCTAGATGCTTTTGGGTTTTGATTCACCTTCACTCTAGTGCTTTCAAATCTAGGTCATGGATAGTTACTCCTTATGAAATGGTAAAACCCTAGCTTTCCATCTTCTATGTGACCTTGGAAGAAAATGGGTTAGTGGAATATAATGTCAAGCTGACACCAATGATCCTACTATAAAATGGCACTGCATACATATCCAATACTCTAGAAGAGGGCATCAAACTCATGTAGTTCTTCCCTATGTGTTGGCTTGTGTGATAATCATGAAATGTGTGTAAAATAAGTAAGATGGTGAGCTAGCTTATAACTTGAAAAATTAGGCTCTTAGGTTACTCCTTTGGTTCTTTAGACCTATAGATGTTCATTCCCTATGACTAGTTTGGAAATAGGAATAAATACGAAAGTTTTGCTCAATTCAATGCTCTGAGTGTTCTTTAGTCTAAATGTTAGGTGTAGCTAGGTGAGGAAGGAATGAGGGTTGATCTTTTATTTATACCAATACTATCAATAGATGACTCACATTAAATCACTTAAGCTAACCATTGGAATACATTTCATTTACAAATTAGATGACTTTAGGGAATTATAAGCTTGTATTAGGGTAGGATAATAACATTGACATTACTATCTACCTAAAATTTTAATGTCTAGGGAGTAGCAAAATAGGTACAAGCTTAAAACTTGCAAAAATGTAAAATAAGTATATTTTAAGCATTCTGGGCAAGATAGAATGTATGTGTCATCAATATAAGATTGGTTGAGCTAATAGATAGGCCAAGAGGAATAAGATAAAGTAGATGTGATAATTAAGGAAGCAAAGAGAATGTAGATCTAAGAGGAACATCCAAGGTTTGAGTATTCTAAGTTTACAAGATTGAGGTGTTATATAATCACAAAATATCATCTATAATTATCCTCCCTTTAATCTAATTATGAAATTTATAGTTTAAAAGAAAGGAATAAGTACATGGGTGTGTATGCACACCTTGTCTTTACTTGAGTTTAATATGAGTGCTTTTGTTGGTGATAGACCTATAACCAAGAGTATGTTACAGTGTATAATTAGTGCATATAATATGGGATAAAAGTACTTGAAATAGATTGAAATGAAAGAGCAATGTTTAAGAGTACACCTATGTGTCGATGTAACCACCTTGCCTATTGGAAAGTTATTTTGCAAAAGATGTATCATTTTATGGATCTAAAACTAAGATTAGGATATATATTTAAAGTGCATATATCTAAGGGGGAGAGAGAGAGAGAGAGAGAGAGAGAGAGAGAGAGAGAGAGAGAGAGAGAGAGAGAGAGAGAGAGAGAGAGAGAGTGAGAGAGAGAGAGAGAAATTAGAAGGCACATGCCCCCAGCTTCAGAGTAGAAGTGAGTTACCACCTAGGAATTGGGATTAGCTCAACCATATAACCTAATGATACTTATACCCTAGTGAGGTTGGATGATCAAGTTAAATCTAAAAACTTGTCAAGATTAAGTGGTTTTATTACTTCAACCATACCAAAAGGCAAACCAACTACTACAGTCTATTGGCTCAATATGGTCCATAAAAGTACGTAGGGTATCAATACATGTAATGGTTTTAGAATCTAAAATTGATTTGAATTTTTTAATATGAGACACATGTTTCTTAGCATATACACCTTAGATATGTCTCATGTTAAAAATATGTATAACAATGATACTAATGTATATAATTCTACCATAACTATGAATTCAAATCTTATAACTATGTGTTTTAGCCAAATTAAATAATTGTGTGTGGAGAACATGCTTACAAAGCATGCCCCCACTATATATGGATAAATCTTAAAATTGATATAAGTATCAATGTGGAGTACATGTTTACAAAACATGCCCCCACTATAAATTGGATATTTTGAATATTGAATAGGTGTGAAGAACATGTTTTCAAAGCATGCCCCTACTAAATTTGCGAACTGATATAAGTACCATGTACTAAATAAATGTGGAGAACATGTTTCCCAAGCATGCCCCCACTAAATCTAAAAATTATGAATGTGTGGAGTCCATGCTCATATGACATGCCCCAACCAAATTTTTAAATTGATATAAATACTGAATATTGAACGAGTGTGGAGAACATGTTTCCAAAGCATGCCCCCATTGAATTTGAGAATTGTGCAAAGAGTGGATAACATGTTTCCTAAGCATGCCCCCACTAAGATACCCCACCTTTGGGTGAGGGAAAGATAGGAACTAGGATATTCCTCACCTCAAAAGGGTATGATAACTATATAATCTATGAATGTAACCATGTATCATATGGAATGAACATGTATAGGCAAATGTATCATTGAATCACATAGAACCAATTTGATTACATGTAAGCCTAAAATGCATGATAATGATCAGTATAATGTCTAGATAGTCATAGTACAAGCTCAACAAGAAATAAAACACACATACATAATATCACTCACAATCAAGTCAACAAATCCAAAGAGATCATAAACAAGGGGCATGTTTAAATGATGTATAAATGAAGGGACATGACTTAGTCAAATTTCCATGAAAGCAAGAATGACATATTCAAATGTTCATACCACAAATAATGACATGATGTAAATGTCAAAAAAAGCATACATAGGCATGGAGGCCATAATCAAAAGATCAAGTTCTTATGTTCAAACAACCAAGATAATACACTCAAGGAAGTGTATAAAGTAAATCATAAGCAACCAGCATAAACATGTCATAGTGGCCCATGGATCCAATGTGTTAGAAAAGTTTGTCAAGTGTATAGCATATGAAGTACCATATATAATATATAATCATAGATAATAGGCATTTGTAAGTACATATGTAAACTCAAACATGATAGTGTAGAGTGATCATTGAATCATATAATGTGTGCGTATTAAGATTTAAGAAGTGGATGCCCCCAATGTCCATGTAACATGAGTAGAGGGAAATCCCAACATCCTAAATAGGAGTGTATCATGTATTTGTGTATAATTTGTATCACACCCAATGTAGAATTATGACACATATGTGTATGTAGGAGTAACTAAGTATGCGGTCCACTAATATGGAAGTAACATATGGATGCCAAGGAGCCAATAGAATGGGTAAGTATTGATAGTGTTTTTGGGTTTTTTTAATTTTTTAATTTTTTATTTTTTATTTTTGGAATAATAAAGATCATCCTATGATGCCATCCAACTGATGGTCATAGACATCTACCCAATGTAAATCTAGTCTAATACCCCATATACATGGCCAAGAAGCATATATAAGTGTAATATCTAACACTACGGTATTTATGGTGCTTTGCATATGTAAAATAGGACTCTATGGTCATGAAGCAGTAGTAGGAGTAACCGGAGTAGGATTTTTTGAAACACAGCATTGAGTGTTTATTTATTTATTTGGAATAGTATTAATAGGAACATGTGTGGGTGTTCTAAATATATGAATATGGTTTTTAGTAGAGGATTGGGATTCTGTGGAATCCACTATATGTCTCTAATGTAATTGTCTCTCAAGTATCAGTCACCTGGTAAAGGGGATTGCTTGTTGCTTACCATTTTGAGATGGATTAAACTTAGTAGGCTTGATAGTGAGTTGTCTAGGTATAAGTTTATTTTTTTCAAGGGGATTCTCATATAAAATTATGAAAATTATAATTACTCAATTGACATGAATGTATTTAACACACCCATGCACTATATAAGTTATTAATCGAAGAGTATGTCTCCAAGGTCTTCCCAATAACATATCAAAGATGTAAGTGGAAGGGATAGCTGAAAAGGTATCAACCATATCTGTAGGATCAACATATAAAAGCAAGTCAATCTCATCAAGAACCTTCTTGGAGGTCCCATCGAATGCTCTAATTGATCTAGTAGAGGGGTGTAAATCATGATGAGTATAACCCAAGTGTATAAGTAATGTCATGGTGTAAATATTTTCTATTACACCATTATCAATCATAATACTATATATGGGGTGTTTATTTAGGTATGCTCAAATGAATAGGGAATTAAGATCGAAGTCATCATCCTTAATTTTGTTGTCATCAAAGGAAATAGGTTTTTGAACCATATGAGGTATACGTCACATATAAGTACCAATAATTTTATCTAGTGAGTGTTTATAATGTGATGGAGAAGGATGTGCATTGTATGCCATTTAGACTTCTAGTTTATTTTTATAATGGTCTTGAAAAGTATTGTTAAATACTTTCTATTTATGGTGATCACTAGCTTGTGAACCTGATTGTTTTGAAGGATCCTTGAATGAAATACTTTGGTCATCGATAATATCTTATATATTATGCTTTAAGGTAAATCATCTACTCATAGAATGTCCTAGTCCTTTTTTATAATCATAGTAAGTATTTGCATCATATCCTTTAGGTAGAGGTCGACTCATATCAACCTCAATAGGATGAGGGAGAGATATAAGTTGGCACTCTACTAATTGTGGGAGTAATAAAGTTGGGGACTCGGGTAAATATGTAAATTGTCTCCTTGGTTCATTATATAAGACAAACTAATTAGGCTATTGTGAAATTATGTTAATCGTGGTAGTTGTTTCTTTTTTAGGCTCAAGATATTTTACCTTATAACTTGGTTTAATTGAAAATTTTGTACTAGATGTAGATGCAGTTGCTGTGTTTACAACATATTTGAGTTTATTCAGTGATATAAGCTTCATTTCATGGTCCCATACAACATGGCATAATTCATCAAAATATTGAAACTTCTTAAAGACAATGGAATCATATAAAAGAGCCACCAAACTTTACTTGAATATATTTTGTCACTCTTTGTCTATGATGGATTGGTCATTATGGCTAGCATAGTCTTTTATCTCAAGATATATTCATTGATAGGTTCATTGGTTCCTTGTTTGATTTTGGAAATTTGGTCATAGGAACCATTTTCAAAAATGTTAATGTAAAAGTGTGTTAATAACTAGTTTGAAATATGTTAGAGGTACAATCACTAAGAGGGGGGGTGAATCAATGAGCCCAGATAATTCAACTTCAATTCCAATCCTTTCAAACTCTTAGACAATAAAAAAATATCAACTTGATTAATAAATATTAACAACATATCTCATTCATTCAATGCATATACAAGATCAAACACACAACACATATTTCTTGTGGGAAACCCTCATGGGGAATAAAACCCACTCTCAAGCATGCAACACATGGACTACTTATCTTATAAAAGATTACAAATAAGAGACCGATCAAGTCCTTCTAACCAAGATTTAGTGAAAAACCAATTTCATAAGGAGCACCTACCCCTAAGATTATCAAGTCTTTCTGACCACCTTTTGGTCAAGTCCTTCTGATTGACAACCTTACTTAAGTCCTTCTAACCTAAGGCCTTTAGTGAAACACTTATTTCACAAGGAACATCTACCCCTAAGGTGATCAAGTCCTTATGACCACCTTCAAATTTCAAACATGTAATAACACTATCCTTGACATCAAAAATATGACTTATAGGTCATAGGCATAATCATCAACATGCTTTGTTATTCAATCCATCCATTGGGCACCCACCCTTTCCTTCACTCCACACCTCACATAATCACCACTTCAAACTCTTTACACACATCTATAAATCACCACATTTGATTTCATATGTTAAAGATATTTCATGATTATCATCATGTTCACAATCTTCCTTATCAGCCATAACAAATGCCTTCACTCTTAAGGCATCTACATGGGTCACCTTTAATCACAACCTTCTTTCAAATAGGCCTAAGTCACCTTTTAGGTCCTATGAAGACCCATTCAACTTCTTTCATACTTATCCAAGCATAAAAAGAATATATTATAACTTTATAACACATGTACCCATGCCACATGATCTATAGGTTCCCTTTAAGTGATAACACCCTTCACAGCATCCTTCTGCTAATGCCAAATTAGATCAAACATCTTTCTGTACACATAGTCAACATGAACAAAAACATAGTCAACGTATAACCCTTTTTTCATACTACATATGATTGTTCAAACCTTCATAATGCATACATATGGTCCTTAGGGAGTCTACAACACTCCCTAATAAATATCTCGCCTTAAAATGTTGAATTACCAACAAACACAGCTCAATTACCCTTCTCAGGTTAATTGAAGAACATGCACAAACACATAGACAACTTTGAACCTCAATATATTTGATTGTACACACTTTAAAATCTTTAAATCTATATTTTTAGATGCATCTTGGAGTCCTCTAAAAATTTTCTTTTTACACCATGATCAAATTCTACCCAGATCGAAGACTAAAAAACCACAGACTTGTCTTCCCTCATAAATTCAAATATTTGAATTCCAATGATCACTAAGCAATGGTTAAACTTCGAACACTATGCCATCATCTCATGTTCTCACATCTTATATTAAACATGCACCATCAATCTTCTTCAAAATTTAACTTAGCTAAACTATTAAATAATGAACACATTGACCTCATTGACTCGATACACACCATTGATCTCTATTTGTATGATCACTCATGAACCATTGATCCTCAGAAGTAGCTCGGTCTTTACCTTCATTAAAATTTAGGCACTTTGACCTCTTTGAATCTATACATGTCATTGATCTTGATTGTACAATCACCCATGAACTATTGGATCTCCATTTGGTCCTGATCTTTATCTTTCATAAATTTAGCTATGTATGGGGACAATTGCAATTTGTCTCGAAGGCCAACTTTGAACATATATATCTTTTTATTCACTCAATTGCATGTTTTCAAATTTGTACCATAGAAACTAGGCATAATATTGAACAAACCCATATGATTATTTACTCCTAAAACCTTCATGTCTGCAATATATGCCATTGCCAAACTGCTTACTTGGCTCTTTCTTAAACTTAGACAAATAACGTAGTTGATTTTAGATTCATTTCACATTTTCAATATTCAATGCGATTAAACATGAACCATTAGATCTACCTTATAAATTTGGCTAAGTGTTGGAACTTAATGAACTTCTATCTGAGGAGCCAACTTTACATCTTAATAAATTTTGTTATGATTCATCACATGACCTAAAACTTGGACCATATGATCTCCTCACATAGGGGAATCTATCCATATATCACTTTACTCCTATAAATTTCACACATGTGAAATATGACATTATTAATATGCCTACTTAGATTTTTATACCACAAACCCAATTATGTCTAGATGAACATAATGAATAATTGGATGAATTTCACTCATGCACACAAGAAATCCAGTCATCATGGACCTTTGATAGGACCCCTCACACATGCTCAATACTACAGACTCATCCCTAAACATCCTTAACCATACAAACTCTAAATATCCATGCTTACATATTAGGCTACCAAGCCTATGACAACACACTATTCACATGCGTGTCTTTTCTATTTAACCTAAAACCATATCAACATGATAGATACAAAATGATAAGCCTCAAAAAATACTTAATTTTTCTCATATACATCCAAATCCTACCTTGCATAACTTTAGGCTCAAACTCATCATCATCATGATATCAACACTTTGTCATTACCTTTGACATCAATGCACATATGACATCAATCTTTTGACATCAATGACAACACTTGCCAACAATCTCCCCCTTTATCATTGATGGAAACCTCTTATTTTCCTTCTATCCTTTTTCCATAAATGACAAAGTGGACTAAACATCCACCAAGCTCCTCTTAACATCAATAATGTATTCAAATATACTCTTAAGTGCACAGGATACTTACATACCTTATATGAAATAATTACTCCCCCTTTGTCATTCATAAATTTAAACTTGGGCATCTATAATCCTTGGAATTGTTTACTTTCAAAACTCAAAATATCCCTTTCCTCATGCATTAATATTCACTACCTTGTCAAAACATATGACTTGGTTTGATCAAGTCATGATATCAATCTCCTTTGAATGTACTACTCTAAAATTAGACTTATTCTAATCCTTGGACCTAACAAGCTATCCATAGAGCTTATAAATCTCCCCCTAACATAAATCTCCATCTTATTCCATAATTTTAACTAAAATAAGAAAGGACCACCTCTGAGAGATGATACAAACTCCCCCTAACACTATGCATTCCATTTCTTATCTTGAACTTCTCAACCATGCTCCATGACAACACTCTTATTTTATCATGCACTTATATCAATGAGGACTAAACACACATGAAAAAAAAAACTGATTGAAATCATCTTGATAACACTGTTAGGGACTTCCCCTAAGATATTTGAGCCATTTCACCTCTTGAGCATCTTCAAATCTCCATACACCATGAAGAACCACCACACAGGCTTACTAGCCTTCTTTCTCAAGACACCTTAAGGACCACAAAATTAACTTCATTCCACTTCATCAAATAGGATACATGCTATAAACCAACCTAAAAATTCACCTTTAAACACTCATGCCTTGATCTTTTGGATAAATTGATCAAGAACATCAAATCTTCACACTAGGCTTGTTTATACTCCTTATAGCCCTACCTGAAACTTGTAGAACCCTTTTTTTTAGTAGACACATATTCAATATCTAAAACTTCATATTTGGATCACTCTCATATACCCCCTCAATCTCACCAATTTTCATCACCTAGATCATCATTTGCAACATACTTCTTTCACAAACCTACTAGCCAATTAAGCCTCCATCTTGATAAAAACTTGAAAATTTTCAAAACCATAAACCCTCAAATATATATTAATCTTGATTTGATAATCCATTTTTCCCAACCTATTTATAATCATTATACCTCAATTCATAAGGCAAACCACTTTTCTATTATCGCCAAAAACTCTAGAATCTCAAAACAAACAAGGTCAACAAACCTCCTTCTGGTCAATGCACATCTCTGAAACTTCTTGCATACCTGGAGACAACCATCACACATTTTTGGACTAGAAATTCAGCCTCCATAATTTTTGTAACCCATATATTCTATAACCCATTTTATATCTTCTTACCCTAAAGCCAAAACAGAGAAATTGAGAGCACTCAAAAAAAATTATTTTGACTTCAACATATCTTCAAACCACAAAACCACTTGGAGCATATCAAAAATAAGTGTAAAAACCTTTTTTAGCACCAAAATCTTCTTTTCATTCCATAAATTTCATTATTCTACCTAAAAAACACCCATTATGATCCTATAAACACTGCATATACAATTAAAACACCTTATGACATCATTCTGAACTTATCAAAGTACTTCTCCCATCTTGACATATCAACACTAACTAGAAACACTCATATCTTGTCTTATAGGACCTTCTAAAGAACACCATAGCAACACTTGCTTCTCCACTAAAAGGAGTCTCTTAACAAGCATAGATAAAGACTTCCTCAACATCACAATGTTCTTAAAACAAAGTGAAGCCAAGAGTGGCCCACATCTCCTCAGTAACCAATGGAATCCTTTTATAGCTATAAGACTTCTTGTTCTTGTTCTCCTTAGTCTAAATTTTGAAAACTTATTTCTTTTCTACATCACTCACTTTCTCTTCTATGATAGGATCTACAACACATGAGGATAACATAGATTCATAACATACTTTTTTAGTTTAATAATCTTCCTTGCAATTAGGAACCTCATCACTAGGTATTGAAAACTAATGTTATTTGCATGAAACTTGCTCAAAAACAACATGATGTTCACTTGAAATTATACACACCTCAAAACTAGCCTCAAACAGTACCTTGGTTTTTTCCTTGAGCTTGGTTTCTTCATTCTCAACTTGAGCAGACAATGAGACCCCTTGGCACTTTTCAACTTTTATAGCATTCTTCACCATAGCAAACAAATTACTTGGACCAGTAAACTCATCATGACTCACAATTACCACCTTTGGTTTCCATGAGTTAACTTGCCTTCTTTCTTGCATTCTAGAATGCTGATTAAACCTATTATATCTTGTAGACCTTTGCTTGCAAAATATAGCAATGTGACCTCTTTGTTGATAATTGAAGCACATAATACCTTTTACAAGAAACTTATCCTACCTTTCTTGATTAGAACAAAATATTACAATGTGTCCATTTATTTGACAATTGAAACAAATGAATCCTTTTAAAGAGGACTCACTTTTTGACTGATGACCCCCATCATAGTTCCATGCAAACTCATTTCTAATAGGTCTTTTTCATTCTATAGTTATATGCCCAAACTAATTGCATTGTAACAATAACCATTGAAACTTACATACCTCATGGCATTTGGTTATCTGATATGATTTGTCTTTACTCTACCAACATCTTTATTCTTTAACTGATTGTTGACCTTCAAGTTATGATTTACATTAGTCTTCATCTTGTCTTGAGTTGCATTTTTTTATTCTTCTTTGTATCCGAGACCAGTTCTATCACTTACATGTTTTTGACCACTTAGAATATTGTCTAGATCACATGATATTTTCAAATCTCACAAATTACTGTCTTAATAGATGTCCTCTCTACCTCAGCTTTTAATGATTCATTTTCAATTACATACCTTGAAAATTCATCTTCTTTATCTTTCAGGTTTGTAGATAGGATTGCTAATTGACAATTGAGATTTTTGACTATATATTCATGCTCCTTGGTGTCTTCATTCATTCTTACTTCATACACATTGAATTGCTCCTCATAGTCCTTGATTTGAGACTTCATGTTTTTGAAATTTTCTTCTCAATCTTTAGTTCTTCAAGAACATTCATAATTTTAGTCTCACAGTCCACCTCATCTTTATCATCATCTAAATCGCTCCAAGTAGACTCCTTTTGATATGAGCAACTTCCTTCCTCTGCTATGAAAATATATTCATCTTCAACAGGACCATCATCTTCATGATCATACTTTGAATTACTATCTTCACTCTCATTTGATGAGATATAATCGTTATTGGTGTAGAGATTCTTCTTGTTCTTGAAGGACTTCTTATTTGCAAACCTTCTAAATCATTTGTTCTTCTTATCAGACTTGTATGTCTTCTTGTCTTCATCTTGGTCATCACCATGTTCTTCATCATCATTCTTACTATTCTTATGAGTGCACTTATTATCAAAATGTCCTATCTCCCCACAATTGAAGAATATGAAGGGTAACTTACCCTTATACTTGCCTGACCCTATTTTCAATTTCCTTGTAAACAAAGTAATTAGTTCATCTTCATCAATATCAGATGCGTCATTCTCCTTGAGTTTATTACTTTGGAAACTTTTATTTAGCTTCATTTCTATATTGAATGTTGCTTCCTTCTTTGTGGTATATCATCATTCTTCCTCATCTCATAGGCAGTAAGAATGCTATGCAATTCAATCTCGTAGGCAATAAGATAATGACTTTAATATATAGCAGATACTTTAGGATCAAACTTGAAAATATGGTGACCTTAATACATTTTGAACTATAATAGTTTATTCAAGCTTCTCTCCAAGACCTCTGATGATGTTCACAATCTCATCAACTCTCTGCAAAAAATATGACACAGAGTCTTCTTCATTCATCTTAAGATTCTCAAATTATCTTCTATGAATTTGTAACTTTGCCAACTTAGCATTTGAATCTCCTTCATAAATAGTCTTCAATTTATCCCACATTTTTTTGGAAGATATGCAATGGATTACTTTGGTGTATTAAGTCTCTGAAAGACCACATGTGATATCATTCATTACCTTAGAATTGTTCTCAAACAACTTATTATCTGAAGTACTGGATGCAGAAATAGTAGGTGTAGAATAAGCATCCATAATATATTACCAAGTTTCAAACCCTAGGGACATGATGTAGGTCCTCATAGTCGCACTCCAAAAATCATAATTTGATCCATTGAACATTGATGCTTGCTTCGTGGAAAAACCTCCTTGTATTTGAAGGCTACCCATATTGTACCTTAGATCACCTTCAAGTTGTCAAGCCTTTACCAAAGGTCCTTCTCTAATACCAATTTTTAGAGGTATAATCACTAAGAGAAGGGAGGTGAATCAGTCAGCCCATATAATTCAACTTCAATTCTAATACTTTCAAACTCTTACACAATCATAAAATATCAACTTGATCAAGTAACATTAACAAGAGAGATCATTCATTCAATGCATACACAAGATCAAACACATGACACATAGTTCCTATGGGAAACCCCATGGGGAATAAAATCCACTCACAAGCCTACAACACATAGACTACTTGTCCTATAAGAGATTACAAACAAGAGATTGATCAAGTCCTTCTAACCAGGATTTAGTGAATCACCAATTTCATAAGGAGAACCTACCCCTAAGATGATCAAGTCCTTTTGACCACCTTTTGGTCAAGTCCTTCAAATTAGAAACCTTAGTCAAGTCCTTCTGACCTAAGGCCTTTAGTGAAACACTTGTTTCACAAGGAGCACCTACCCTTAAGATGATCAAGTCCTTCTGACCATCTTCAAATTTCAAACCTAAAATAACATTGTCCTTAACATCAAAAATATGACCTGTAGGTCATACATATAGTCATCAACATGTTCTACTCTTCAATCCATCCACTGGGCACCCACCCTTTCCTTCACTCTACACCTCACACAATCACCACTTCACACTCTTTTAACACATCTAGAAATCACAACATTTGATTTCAGATTTTATAGATCTTTCATGATTATCATCAGGTTCACAATATTCCTTATCATCTATAACGCATGCCTTCACTCATAAGGCATCTACATGGGTCACCTTTAAGCACAACCTTCTTTCAAATAGGCCTAAGTCACCTTTTAGGTCCTACGAAGACCCATTCAGCTTCTTTCACACTTCTTTGAGCACAAAAAGAATACAAGATCAATTTCCAACACATGAACCCATGCCACATGATCTATAGGTCCCTTTTAAGTGATAACACCCTTCACAGCATCCTTCTGTTAATGCCCAATTAGCTCAAACGTCTTTCTTTACACACAGTCAACATGAACGAAAACACAATCAACTTTTAAATCTTTATTCATACTACATATGATTGGTCAAACCTTCATAATACACAAAAATGGTCATCATGTATTCTAAAACACTCTTTAATATCTATCTTACCTTAAAACATCAAATTACCAACAAGCACAGCACAATTACCTTTCTCAGGTTACTTGCAGAACATGCACAAACACACAGTAAACTTTGAATCTCAATATCTTTGACTATACACACTTTCAAATATTTAAATCTATATTATCATATTTGCCTTGGAGTCCTCTACAAGTTCACATTTTACACCATGATCAAATTATGCCTATATTAAAAGTTATGTTCTAATAGCCACAGACTAGTCTTCCCTCACAAATTCAATTATTTGAAATCCAACAGTCACTGAGCAATGGTTAAACTTAGAAAACTATTCAATCATCTCATGTCCTCACATATTATATTAAATTGATCTTCTTCAAACTTTAACTCAGTTAAACTATTAAACAACAAACACATTGACTCAATATGCACCATTGATCTTTGTATGTACGATCGCCCACGAACTGTTGATCCTCAGAAGTAGCTCAGTCTTTACCTTTGTTAAACTTTAGACACTTTTACCTCTTTGAATCTATGCACATAATTGATCTATCTAGAAGGCCAACTTTGGACAACTATATCTTTTGCTTCACTCAATCACATGTTCTCAAATTAATACCATAGAAACTAGGCATAATATTGAACAAACCCATATGACCATTTCCTCCCGAAACCTTCGCACGTGCAAGATATGCCATCACCAAAATACTTACTCAACTCTTTCTTAAACTTATAAAAATAACGTAGTTGATTTTAGATTCATTTTGTACTGTTGATCTTTGATGTGATTAAAATCAGACCATTAGATCTACCTTGCAAATTTGTCTATGTTGGAACTTAGTGAACTTCTATCTAAGGACCCAATTTTGCATCTTAATAAATTTTATTATGCTTCATCACATGACCTAAAATTTGGACCATATGATCTCTTCACATATGGTAATATATCCATATATCACGTTGCTCTTAGAATCTTCACATGTGTGAAATATGACATCATTAATATGTCTACTCAAATTTTTCTACCACAAACCCAATTATGTCTAGATGAACATAATGAAGAACCAGATGAATTCTATTCATACACACAAGCACTCCAATCATTATGGACCTCTGATAGGACCCCTCACACATGCTCAATACTTCAAACTCATCCCTAAACATCTTTAACCACATAAACTTTGAATATCCATGCTTACATACTAGGCTACCAAGCCTATGCCAACACACTGTTCACATGCTTATCTTTTCTCCTTGACCTGAAACCATATCAACATGATAGATACAAAATGATAAGCATCAAACAATACTTACCTTATCTCATATGCATCCAAATCCTACCTTGCACAACTTCAGGCTCAAACTCATCATCATCATGACATCAACACTTTGTCATTACCTTTGACATCAATGCACACATGACATCAATGACAACACTTGCCAACACAAGAGGTTTGAATGCTTTTACGAATTGGAGTGGTAGATCATAGAACAACGTCAAATCATAGTCCTTGAGACTTTTTGGGAATAATTTGGCCATAAGTTTATCATTGGAAGCATAGTCAATGCATGCCACATAGAAGGCTCAAAGATGTTGTTCAGAATCACCCTTGCCATCATAAAATTTGAATTTAGGTGCAATAAATCCAATTAGCAAAGGGTGCAAAGATATTTTAAGTGCAAAAGGGTTATGCAATACACCTTGTGAATCTATACCATGAGGGGATTTTAGAGTTTTTTGTTCAATGTTTGTAATCTTAGCTTCCAAGGTTTTTATAACTTGAATGAATGATTGAACTATAGGCCTAATGGGAGTTATATTATCAAGTTGAGTAGTCACCAAAGGGGATGCAAACATGTTTTGAGTAGTAATAGGCATTGAAATCAATATTTGTGTTGAAACAATGGGTAATTCCATAATAGATGTATAAATAGTAGTTTCAAGAAATAAAGGTTTAAACACATAATCTATGCCACCGTTAGATGTTTTTAGTTATAGTGTGTTCAAGGGGAGGGATGTGTCCACTAAATTTTTATAATTTTTGGTTTCAAGTATAGTTTTTAAGACCTTAATCCAGATCTTTAGGATTTTATCTAATGCGGTCATGAAACAAGGCAATTGCATGCAGTTGATGATGGTCTAATTGTTAATTTTCATTTGTTATCTGATTTTCATTAACAAAATCTTATTATATGATAACCCTATCATCATTTTGTTCATTATCCACATGGGTATCATCATGATCTAAGGTATGAGATCCCCCATTGGTTTGAGACATCTTGGATGGGTGGAGGGGAAGCTCAATGTGTTCAATAGACACACCCCCCAATCTAGGGCTATGCCTAGGTTGCATGCAAAATTATAGAAAATGGAAATTAAAAAGTACAACAATTTAAAACTCTATCTAGTTTACAACCCTAGGAATTAGAAAAAAATTATATTCACATTTGTCAAGTTCAATAAATTTTTAACCCTAAAATGAAATATGTATTATTTTTCACTTTATACCATAGGGTTAAGAATATAGAAAGGAAATAGCACAAGGGCGATAATCAGATCTATAACAAAGCAATTAAATGTTAAACTCAGATATAAGCATACACTAAATTTATTATGTTAAGATAGTCTAAATATGAAAAATACAACTAGACTAGATATATAAATGACAAATAAGAGAAGTACGTAGCTTGTTCTAATGCTAATGTAGTTCTAGATCTTGAATAGGTTGAAATCAAGCGGGAAGACAATTCTAGAATAGTTGTCAGATTCTAGATCTGGTGCCTATGGTTATTTGAACAGTTACATCAACCTTGAATAATTGTGTCGATGCTACTATTTGAGTATAACAATAGTGTCATGTACGTAATATCTAGTAAAATAAGATGTGACCACCTGGATGCTTCTAGGTTTGTCTTCACCTTCATTCTAGTGTATTCAGATCTAGATCATAGACAGTCACTCCTTATGAAATGATAAAACCCTAGATTTCCATCTTCAATGTGACCTTGGAGAAAAATGGGTTAGTGGGCCGATTTTGACCTAACCTTAATGACCCCATTGTCAAAGGACATTGCCTACATAGACAATACTCTAGAAGAGGGCCTCATGCCCATAAAGTTCCCCCCTATGTGTTGTCTCGTGTGTGAATCATGCAATATATATAAAGCAAGTACAATAGTGACCTAGTTTGTAACTTGGTAAATTGGGCTCTTGTGTTGCTCTTTGAGTACTTCAGACTTGTAGATGTGTAGTACCTATGACTGGTTTGGAAATAGGAATAAATAGGGAAGCTTTGTTCAATTGAATGCTCTTTGAGTGTTTTTTGGTTTGAATGTTAGGTGTAGCTAGGTGATGAATGAATGAGGGTTGATCTTGTACTTATACCAATCCTATTGGGAGATACTCGCATTAAAGGACTTACACCAACCATTGGAATATGTTTCATTTGAAAAATTGATGACTTTAGGGCACTAAACACTTGTGTCAGGGCAAGATAGTAATGTCGATGCTACTATCTATCCTAGACATTAGTGTCCAAGGAATAACAAAACATGTACAAGTTTAGAACTTGTAGAGGTGTAAGATAAGTACATTTTAAACATTTTGGGCAAGATAAAGTAGATGTGGGACTTGCAGAAGCAAGAAGAGTGTAAGGAACAACCAAACTCTGAGTTTGCCAAGTGTATAACACTGAAGTGCTACATAAGCACAAAATATCATCTACACAATTGTGTGTCCACTTGCACTTTACCTCCATATCGTTTGGGCATGCAAGTTGTTTATATTCTTGTGCATATCATACCACGAAGATGGTAAACCAATTGGAAATGTGGTTGTGCAAAATGTGTGTTGCACATTTGTTAACAAAAAAAATTACCCTGTTTATATGTATTTTCATTATGTCAATATTTAGGCATGACAATTTTCAATTATTGCATAATATAATCTTTAAACTTAAAATTATAATACAATATTTATTATTCGTTTTTATTCTCCATCTTATAAAACTTTAATTATATCTCTTGACCTTTATCATTTCATTTATATTTTTGTAATAACACATTTAATCCATTAAATATGTTTATCTATAAAATTTCTTCTTAAACCCTAAACCACCTTAATACCATACATTTCATTTATATAATTTTATTTAATTTTTAAATATTATTTTAATATCTATACCCAAATCTAAAAAATACCCCAAATTAGGGGAAAAAAATACCAAAATCTTGGCCGTCCACAATAGCCTTAAAATTTTTAATGTACTCAAGACTCAGGTAACACTGTATATATCATAAATTACAAACCATTATCATATAAATTTATTTGATATTACATATATTTTAAGTCTATAAATCAATTTAATTATACAAATTTGAACTTTGTATCATAGAAACCTATATAATATAGTTCATGACGTAGTTAGTCAGAGGCGTGTTAGAAGCAGGAAGATAGGTCAGATTCATGTGCAGATATTAAGATGCCAATCACATCAATTTGGCATTTGTCTTCGAATGTTCTATTTTATTTTATTTTGTTTGAACGGCGTTTAGTTCAGCAGTTGGGCGCATATGCTGGTTCACTTCGACCGCCAAAGCCTGCCCACGCAATTAATAATATTGTTTGAGAGCCTGTAAAACTCTTCCAGAGATCTGATTTGGTTATCCAAGCCTCCAGCAAGCGTGCCCAACAGAAGGGAAGTCATTGGCAGTGCTAAAATTACATTACATGAAACACACATTATACACTAAACAATTTAATCAACATGGATATAATGGAGAGGAGAGGAGAGAGGTGGAAACACATGTAGGTGGGATATTTGGAGGAGAAACACGCGAGGGTGGCAGATGCATGGGAGTAGTGTCAAAACAATGTGTTTCTACGGTGATTGGTGTTTACATGGGAGTCGTGTTTTACCATCATGTTACTACGGGTTTGTTTGAACGATGCATCACCTTTGAATTAAAAATTAGATATTATAATATTGTATTTGGATATGTCCTTTCTATAATGATATTAGCGCATTAAACAATTTGAATATATATATATATATTATTATTATTAATACTTTTTAATATCAAAACTCCTTTCATAGAGTGAATTTTAAGGTTGAATGAAACTTTTTATTTTTTTAACACGTGTGATTAGGTTTAAAACTCATAGATGCCCTAAAGGTGCAAGTTATTCGAGAAGGGATGTAAGGTTTTTGTTTTGGTAAATTGGGTATTTGTAAAGCCAAATAGCATAAATTGGTAGTCGTATCGTACTCAAAACTCATGACCACTGACCCTATCTCACATTTTGTCAGGGAAACCTACAAAACAATAAACATGTTCTGATCCCCACTTAGTCAGGTTCTTGCTCTACCAATTAGAGCACATATGATTACTTCTCGTATTAGCAACTAATCATGGAATTTAACCAGAAATATAAAGTAACTAGAAATATGAAACAACACAGGAATTGAGAGACAATACACAATTGTATTAATAATCACTCAGAAGAATATACAATAAGGAAGATGCCACTTCTTCCTCCACCTCAAAGGTTCGCCACTCCTCAAGACCTTCTTCCCTCTCTCTCTTGGTCACAACAATCAATTCCAATATAGAATTGATGTTCACCTCTCCAATCAGTCAGTAACACGCTGCCAATTCACCAAGTACACAACTGTACTCCAAGTAGATCTCCTGCTCTCTGCTACTACCTGCAAATAACTAGATCATACTCACCATTGTAGATCTCCTATAGAAAGTCAAGCCCACATGCTGACCAAGATCATACACACACGAAGAACCCTTCTGATTCTCCAATCCAGTACCCACCTTGGTATTGTGGCACTAGGAGGAACGCACCATTACTCTCTTCTCTCTGAAGGAGCTTATTGCTCTCTTACTCACTAGCTACAAGATTACAATGCAGCCCATGAGTCCATATATAGATCTCATGCTTACAATAATTAGACTAACCTAATTACAATAATTAGACACGCAACTCAAGACCAAAAATAGCCTTTGCATGCAAACACTCGGTTCAACGAACTAACTGTCTGTGGAACAAGCAGTTCTAACTGCCACAGGCGACTGACATCGGTCCCTGTATGCCTGGAGGTGACCGTCATCGGCCGACATCTTGCCGATGTCGGTTGTCTTCCTGTCCATCCTGCCGTCGTCGGTTTCCCTGTGCACTGCACCCTGCGGATGCCAGTCTCCCTGCAACTCAGCAACCTCTTCCCTGTTTGCACCAGTTGAAGCTTTTAGCTCCACAATCTAACAATCTCCCACTTGGAGATAAACAGCTGCAACTGTACATGTCCCTGTACTCTGTCTAATTGTACCCTGGCTTGTATCCCTCTTCAAGATCAATCATGAAGACTAACCACCACACCCTGTGATGCTCTAACCTTTATGCCTTTGTCATCCAAGTAACCTGCCGAATCCGCATCTACAAAATAACTTGACCCTGCGTAGCATGTCGACCTGCCACTGATCCCTGTAAGAATCTACTGAACTGCCCTTTAGTACCTCTTCCTCGAATTGGCTCCATACTTTCTGACAACTCCCACTGCTTGGAAAAACTCAGGTCTATACTAGACCTCATGTGATTTCGAACCCTGTTTCAAGCTAAGCTTGAACTGTCCAGCCCTTGGTGTGCTTTCTGATTCTGCATCCTGCATCATGAACCCCGCCAACACCGTCTTCACATCAGCTCCCACTAGAGATAAAATCTCCATGTCTCTTATGCCAAAGAATTTCACTGCTCCAAATTTTTCCTGACACACCTTTGAACTAACCTTACCCTTAGCTCAGCAAATCCCTATATGTATAAAACCTGCTAGCAAATTACCCACATACAGTAACTGGATAATGTCGCGACTCATCATCCACCTGGTAAGACAAAACCACAATAGTTACACTGACATTGACTGAAGCCATGCTTAGTCATCCCCCTGTCAATCCCTGTACCACTGTCCTGCAGCTTCTTCAAGACCATATGCCTTGGCCTTCTGTCTCTCATATCCATCCACTCTCTTCTTTAAAACGGGAATCCATTTCATCTCTCAGTGCTTACTTCTAGCTGACAACTTTACCAACAAATACCCATTTGGTTCTTCTCCAAGGACTCACACTCCTCATCCATGCCAAGCTCCCACTGTATCTGGACTCTACCTGCATTGCCTCTTCCATCTTCCTGGTTCTTGACTATCAAAAAAGGCAATATAAAGAAGGTGAACAACGAATATGAGGTTCACTTACCCTTTTCGACCTCGACATGAGCATTTGAGACTTGTTGTCCGCCCACTATCCGTACCAGTGACCGATCTCGGCCATCTCCCAGTCTGTTTTCGACCGATGTCAGCTCCCTGTACTGACCCTGACTACCGACGTCGTTTCCCTTGCCGACGCCGGCATCCCTACTACCGACGTCAGTTCCTTCATGACCGACGTTAGTCTTCCTGTTGCTGACGTCGGTTACTGTCTGACCGACGTCGGTACCTGTGTTCGTCTGTGAGTGATAACTTTTTACCCGCGAGATCTCCATGGATCAAAATCCTAATCACATCAACCCTGCTCTGCTCAGAATAATTCAGTGTCCTCACCCGATCTCTGTCCATCATCTCCTCCATGAACACCAAGGCTTTCCAATTCTTTAGCTTGTCAAAGACATCTAACCTTTGCTTCAAAACCTGCATTCTCCTTCTACATATGTGACTAAGCCTATGAAGCCACATCTCTGCAACAAAAGGTGAATCAGCAATATAAGTAGATAGATAAAGGATACCTACTTTCTTACCACCATCTAATTCAAGTGCATCCGCTGTGAGAGTTACAGTGCATCTCTCATCACCCAAATTTTCTAAAAAAATTAGACTCATCTCCAAGATTGGTACCTGCATGACTTCCTTCAACCACTGTGTGTCATCCGCCTGCAATTTTAGCTTCACTTCCCCTTCGTCAATCATCTGACAAGGCTCTCCAACCCCTAAATAAATCTCTCCAAAGTCTCCAAAGACATACCCATGAAAAGATGCTCTATTTCGGGCTGCATGGAAAGAGGCAAAAGAATCTGTAAACAAAGATTCCACTTTATCCAGAACATCCTATGCAATATTACCTGCAACATATGCTTCCACAAGCTGATCTTCTACCGACCAACGATCTCTTTTTACCTGCTCCTTCTTTCCATCAATCAGACCATTCGTGCTATTCAGTTTCTCCATTCATAACTTACTTTCTTCTGTCGTTGTTATACTCTCACTCAATCTGAAACCCCTGTGAGTGACCTGTAATCAAAAACACTCTCAGATCTGAAACCACCTATTAGTCAACCCAACCTAAAGCTCTGATACCACTTGTTAGGGAAACCTACAGAACAATAAACATGCTCTGATCCCCACTTAGTCAGGATCTTGCTCTACCAATTAGAGCACATATGATTACTTCTCGTATTAGCAACTAATCATGGAATTTAACCAAAAATATAAAGTAACTAGAAATATGAAACAACATAGGAATTGAGAGACAATACACAATTGTATTAATAATCACTCAAAAGAATATACAATAAGGAAGATGCCACTTCTTCCTCCACCTTAAATGTTCGCCACTCCTCAAGACCTTCTTCCCTCTCTCTCTCTCTTGGTCACAACAATCAATTCCAATATAGAATTGATGTTCACCTCTCCAACCAGTCAGTAACACGTTGCCAGTTCATCAAGTACACAACCGTACTCCAAGTAGATCTCCTGCTCTCTGCTGCTACCTGCAAATAACTAAATCATACTCACCATTGTAGATCTCCTATAGAAAGTCAAGCCCACATGCTGACCAAGATCATACACACACGAAGAACCCTTCTGATTCTCCAATTCAGTACCCACCTTGGTACTGTGGCACTAGGAGGAACGCACCATTACTCTCTTCTCTCTGAAGGAGCTTATTGCTCTCTTACTCACTAGCTACAAGATTAAAATACAGCCCATGAGTCCATATATAGATCTCATGCTTACAATAATTAGACTAACCTAATTACAATAATTAGACACGCAACTCAAGACCAAAAATAGCCTTTGCATGCAAACACTCGGTTCAATGAACTAGCTGTCCGTGGAACAAGCAGTTCTAACTGCCACAGGCGACCGACGTCGGTCCCTGTATGCCTAGAGGTGACCTTCGTCGGCCGACATCCTGTCGATGTCGATTGTCTTCTTGTCCACCCTGCCGTCGTCGGTTTCCCTGTGCACTGCACCCTGCCGACGCCGGTCTCCCTGGAACTGAGCAACCTCCTCTCTGTTTGCACCAGTTGAAGCTTTTAGCTCCACAATCTAACACATTTTGTTCACAAAGCATTAGGAAACAAAAAATTGATATTTTTTGTGAAGGTGACAGTGAAAAATGAGGTTGTGTGTTTCTTCATATGGTGTGGCAATGTGCTATGCAGGGAGAAGACGTTTTGTTTTACAGTGAACTTGAGCAATGCTGAATTGGTGGGGAAGGGAAAGCCCATATAGAAAATGTAAGCGATGAAAGATATCAAGGTGGGCTAGGTGGTGATGATGAGGAGCAATGATAGGGTATTGCAATGAGAGTCTCAAAGAACCCACAAAAGTACACGTACAAAGTTCAATGGCATGTCACATCTGACAATGCAATCTATAGCTTCCACCAAACTATTTTAATTACCAATACATGATTGAAATATGTGTCAGAAATCCAACGACTCTTTTAAAAATATAGAGAATGCCACCATGTGTCAATTTAGAGAAGTCTAAAACTAAATTGACAAAAATTATAACTATTTTAACTATATAAAACCTAAGGAGACATCAAAAACCAACTAGAAAGAAATTGGAAAAGGCTTCTTCACTGAAAGACGCCTCTTATTTAATCTAATTGAGTGATGTATGATATCATATGCAAATAGATATGGATATAGATATTTACAATATTTTCCGTTCTCATTCTCAGTAACACTAACAACAGCTATTGTATTCATAATAATGGTACATATTTCTTTTTATTTGGTGAATGGAAGAAAGGTACAATTTCCGCAAGGACCACATACAAAGTGAATTTTGGCTAGTTTGTTGGTAAAGGTTTGAATGCCCACCAATTTCTACATGCCCTCTCCAAACACTATGATAGTCTGAGCCCTCGTCACATAATCACACACAATCTGAACAAAAAGGATTTTGAAATGACTTTCTCAAACTCTTTGACCCAACAAAACACTCTCAAACATATGGCCATCATGACAATATATGATTGAAAAAATACTTCAAAGAGACATGTGTTCATTGAGATGATGCTTGTCTCAATCATGTATTGAGTAACTTAAATAGTTTGGTGGAAGCTACATCTTGCATTCACATATGTGACATGTCACTGAACTTTGTACATGTGTCTGGTTGGACTTCTTCAAGTCCACCACTTGAAATACCCTATCATTGACCATCACCATCACAACTATTAGTTTATACTTTGTATATGTGTCTAGTCGGATTTCATGTTATGTATGGCTTCGCCCTTCCCCACCAAATGGGGTTAGCAGTCATGGGTTTTGCATGAGACTTAATTATTAGTTTACACTCTTTCGTGTAAACCTCAGAGAATTTTTTTAAATCATCCTAGGTCTGATATCGATTGTGCCTAGTGATATTATTGATTTATTTCTCGCAAGCCATAGGAATGAAGTTCTTGAGTGTTCACTTGAGCTATGAGTTCATAATGACCAATCTAGAGGTGAATGTGTTGGAATATTGTCATTGATGTCAAAGGAATTGTAATTGATGTCAATAGGATTGCCAACAAAATTGTCAACGTAATTATCAATGAAAATATCAACAGAATTGTCGACAGAAATGTCAATGGACAATGAAAATGTTGACGAAAATGTCAACGGTGACATCTTTTGGTGAAGAGGTGCCTCTTGGATGGGACTCCTCCTTTATGAAGAGCCTTTGAAGGCTATATAAGTGGATAGAAGGTTGAGAAAGAGATGGAAGTTGAAGTGTGATATATGTGAAGAAGAGAAGGAAGCAAGTGTGTGTAGAATAAAAAGATATATCATACAAATACATGCAAATTCAAAGAATGGAATTAATTCTTTCTATCATTCAAACATAAACAGATTTTTGTGGAGAAGAAGAAGAGGATATTGAGTTTTCCATCATTCATTGATGAAGCAGCAATAGTAATGCGGAAGATTGTTTCAGTAGAGGTCGGTGCCTCAGAAAGAAGAGATTTGTATATCTTGTTAAGTTGGTGCTTAGTAGTGGGGATTGGTGTCTCTAGTAGGTTGGTGCCTACAAATTGTTTAGCAGTAAGGATTGATGTCTCTAGTAGGTTGGTGCCTATAAATTGTTTAGCGACGAGGATTGGTGTTTCTAGTAGGTTGGTGCCTACAAATTTTGTAAGAAGAATTTTATTTGTGACTGGATTTGGACAGTAGATCTAAGCAGTCCTTTTCTCCATGGTTTTATCTCGAATGGGTTTCCATGTAAATCTTGTGTTCTTCTTGCATTCTTAATTGTTAATGTTGTGTGATTGATATTATTGTGATTATCAATTTGAAAAAGTAAAAGATTACCTTATATTGATTCACCCCCTCTCAATATAAGCATGTGCTCAATAATTGGTATCAGAGCAAGATCCTTCAAAAATAGTTTAACTGCTAGAAGGTAGATATCAAGAGCACACGTAGCTTGTCAAGAAGGATTTTCCTCAAATAGGGCTCTATTGTTCGATGGAACAAACTATACATTCTAGAGCATAAGGATGCAAACATATATAATGGCCCTTGGCTTTGATATATATGGCAAACAGTAGTAACTAGATATATAATGCCACAAACTCCACCAATAGATACAACAGGAAAGAAGGCGAGTGAAAAAATGCAAAAGCCATGAATGTAATTTTGTGTGGCTTATCATAATCAGAGTTTGTCAAAGTAATGAATTGCAATTCAACAAAAGACATCTAGAATAAACTTCAGATCATCTATGAGGGTGACTACAAGGTAAAGAAAGCTAATATTCAAACACATATAATAAAATTTGAAAGTTTGAAAATGAAAGACAAAGAAAACATTGCAGCCTATCTACTTCACGTGGATGAGATTGTTAATACCATCAGAGGTCTTGATGAAAAAATTGAAGAATCCATAATAGTTCAAAAGGTACTAAGGTCTCTACCCTTAAGATTTGATGCAAGAGTTTATGCTATTGAAAAGATAAAGGATCTAGACTCATTAACAATGAATGAGTTGCATGGGATACTCACGACTTATGAAATGAGAACTAAAAAAGAAAACCCATCAAAAAGGGAATCGGCCTTCAAAGCCTCAATGAAAGGGAAAAATAGAGAGCCTAAATCAAGTGATAGTACTAGAGATGAACAAGATGAGAAGGGGGGCTTGTTTGTCAGAAATCTTTAAAAAGGATCTAGAAAATACAAAGGTAAGTTACCTTTCAAGTGTTTCAATTGTGGTAAAATAAGATATTTTGTTGATAAATGTCCACATAAGGATGATAGCAATGATGAGAAAAATCATATTGAGGAAAGGAATAAGAAGGAAAGCAAACCTCAGTGTAATAAAAACTTCAAACAAAATTAATATAAGAAAAATATTGGTAAGTACAAGAAAAGCCTCTATTCCAAAAAGGATAGTAACTCAGCTAAGGAGAGAGATGAGAGCATATCAAATAGTGACATAGAAGAAACTTTGTTCATGGCAATAGAAACAAATAGTGGTGTCATGGAAAATGAAGACAACTTTGTGAGTGAAGGAAAAGAAGAGATGGATTTAGAAGAAGAAGAAGAATATAACAAAAATGAAGAAGTGGATCTTGAAGGAGAACTCATTTGTACCTTAAGCGAGATCAAGTAGCTTAAGAAAATAAATTTGAAGCAGAAATACAATTGCAGAAATATGAAAAAGACGATTGTGAGTGAAGAGCAAAAATGTCTCCAGACCTTGAGGAATCCAAAAGAATTTTCATCGACTTAAAGACTCCACTAGAAGAAGCCAAAAGGATAGAAGAAGAGGTGAGAATCTAATTAAATACACAAGAAGAAAATTGTGAGAGGCTAGAATCCGAAATTGTTTCCTTGAGGAAGGAACTGGAGAAAACAACCACTACATTGAACAAAAGCCTCAAATTTGAGAAGAGTACCAAGATCTTAGATGACATCATCAATTTCCAAAGGTCATCATTCATTAAGCATGGTCTTGGCTATGAAGGAAACTAGAAGATCATTAAAGAAGGTCAAAATTCAAAAACTATAGAACCACCAAAGAAAGTATATGCAGAGAAGCCTAAGAGCTATGCAGATGTATTCAAGGTGTCCATGAATGGTGGAAGTTACAAGAATAAAGAGCATGACACTTCTCCAAAAAATAACAAGGACAAATTCAAAAAGTCCTTTACTCTAAGGTAGGCACATACGACCAGGTCTCAAAGTTCGTTTTATGGTTATTATTATTTATGTAATCATTTTGATCATAAAGCAAGAGATTATAGGGCACAAGTAAGATATGATTTTGTATGGAACAATAACATAAGTTCTTATGGGTATTCAAATAGAAACTACAATCCATTTGATCCTTTAGTAGATTACGATGTCAGATGATATAAATGCAACAACTCTAGACATACAACATGCTTCTGTAGAAGTGGTTTTATGAAACCTCCTAGGCAGAATAAGAAAGTGGAAGCCATGAGTAAGCAAAAGAAAGAAACTTAAAAAGTATGGAAAAGAAGTAGGAGCAAGAAAATAAGGAGAGACCTATGCTTGTGAAAACTGCATTTCATGCACAAGAAATATCACTAAGCTCATAATAAAATGCGCCAATTCAAGGGGAGCTAATCACTGGATTATATTTGAGCTTCATAGATTCTTTGGTGATATGCATTCAAAATACAAAAAGAAAGATCAGCTAATGAATATTCTTTGTGAGAGTGATGATGCAAATGATAGTACTATTATTAGAAATAATTCAAATAAGTAAGAATAGAGCATAATGAAATCAGTCAAGGTGTAGAACATCTTACAATAGGCATGGGCTAGAGTCAAGTGCATATTGTAAAAGGTAGCTTAGATGCAACAAATGATCAAGATAGGAATGTTAATGAGCATATGAAGCATGATATAAAGATAGAAAGGAAAGTGGAAAATAGGAGTTACCACTTGAGTAGCTAGAGATAATCCAAATGGATGTAGATGACGTCAAAAAGCCTAGATTTGATCAAATTCAAGGAGAGCAAATGAGAAAAGAAGTCCTTATACAAAAGGATAGGGAAGAGCAAAAAGACAATCATTCAGTTTTGGTGATGTTGAATAAGATGACATGGATGTTTCCCTTGATTTATTTGTGGATGAAAGTATAATGAACATCCCTTTTGCATTGATGTCAAAGGGGGAGATTTAACGAAAGGGGGAGAAAAGGAGGAGAACTATAGCAAAGGGGAGTTTCTCTATAGATTTTCCATCAATGAAAAAGGGGGAGATTATTGGAATATTGTCATTGATATCAAAGGAATGTAATTGATGTCAACAAGATTGCCAACAAAATTATCAATAGAATTGTCAATGGAAATATCAACAGAATTGTCAATGGAAATGTTGATGTAATTGTCAACAGACAATGGAAATGTCAATGGTCACATCTTTTGGTGAAGTGGTGCCTTTTGGATGGGATGTTTCCTTTGTGAAGAGCCTTTGAAGGATATATAAGGTGGATAGAAGATTGAGAAAGAGATGGAGGTTGAAGTGTGAGATATGTGAAGAAGAGAAGGAAGCAACTGTGTGGAGGATAAAAAGATATATCATACAAACACATGCAAATTTGAAGAATGGAATTAATTATTTTTATCATTCAAACATAAAAATATTTTTGTGGAGAAGAAGAAGAGGAGATTGAATTTTCCATCATTCACTGATGAAGAAATAATATTAAGGTGGAAGATTGTTCAATAGAGGTTGGTGCCTCAAAAATAATAGGTCAGTGTCTCTTGCTAAGTTAGTGCTTAGCAATGGGGATCGGTGCCTACAAATTGTTTAGCGATGGGGATTGGTGTCTCTAGTAGGTTTGTGCCTACAAATTTTCTAAGAAGAATTATATTTGTGGCGGGATTTAAACAATATATCCAAACAATCATTTTCTCTGTGGTTTTCTCCCGAAAGGGTTTCCACGTAAATCTTGTGTTCTTAATTGTTGATGTTGTGTGATTGATATTATTGTCATTATCAATTTGAAAAAGTAAAAGATTACCTTAAACTCATTCATCCCCCCCTCTCAGTATAAGCATGTGTTCAAAAAAATATGGCTTCAGTAATGACCTTATCAAAGGAGGCAATTTAAATGGACAACACAATAGTCTATGCAGAGGACACAATTTGGAGATGAATAAAGAAGGATATGTTCAAATATACTTTTGTTTCACATGAGTATGAGCTTGAAAATGTGCAATGAAAGATACAAGGTATAGGCATAAAATCATCTCTGGAGGTGTAAATATTGTCGATGCAACAAAGGACCTTAATCAACTCTCATGATGCTTTAAACCCCCCTTGATAATAGGAAACAACCAATCAAAGATGTTGACTTCGCGTAAGCTATAGACCCCTCTATAATGGGTGAAGGGCATGTAAAGTTTTGAATTTATTTATTATGACTAAGATTCATGCACTTACGAAATATTCTATTTTATGATTTATTTTTGTAAATTACAAGAAAATTTGAGTATTAATGCACATGAATGAATCTAATATGTAAATGATAATGATAGACAAATTATGCCTAAGAACATGGGAGATTGTAAAAGGGTAGGTCTACCAATATGTCACTAATTAGTCTCATGAAGGACATATGGAATGATTTATATGTGATTTGAGAGTAGCTTGTTGGTAGTGAATAATGTTGTAAGTCATCTAGATTAGACTGTGTAGGTAATTTAAGGTTTGATGTTTTGCACTTCAAGCAGAATAAGCCTCACAATGGAAAACATGAAATTCAACTTGTCCAAATGTGGCATTGTTTGGTACCTATGTAACTTTAAAAC